>SJYF01000065.1:2440184-2456569 GCA_006410515.1 Procapra przewalskii | reverse complement strand
AGAGTTGGACTATAAAGAAAGCTGAGCACTGAAGAATTGATGCTTTTGAACTGTGGTGTTGGAGAAGACTCTTGAGAGTCCCTTGGATTGCAAGGAGATCCAACCAGTCCATCCCAAAGGAGATCAGTTCTGGATGTTCTTTGGAAGGACTGATGTTGAAGCTGAAACTCCAATCCTTTGGCCACCTGATGTGAAGAGCTGACTCATTTGAAAAGACCCTGATGGTGGGAAAGATTGAAGACGGGAGGAGAAGGGGATGACAGAGGATGAGATGGTTGGATGGCATCACTGACTCAATGGACATGAGTTTGGGTGGACTCCAGGAGTTGGTGATGGACAGGGAGGCCTGATGTGCTGTGGTTCATGGGGTTGCAAAGAGGTGGACATGACTGAGCGACTGAACTGACACTGAAATGTGGTAAGATAATTTTTCTGGTCTTGGCCTGTAGTCCTGTTTGGATAAGATCCCATCTCACTGAAGTTCCAAAAGTCTGAGTGAACAAGTTGGAGAACCAATAACGGGGGAAGGAGACACACACACTCACTCACTCACTCACTCACTCACTCACTCATTCACTCACTCACTCACTCACTCACTCACTCTGTGTGTCTGTCTGTTTCCATGAGAGAGAGTCAGTGAAACAGAGGGGGACACAGAGAGGAAGTCAGCATCAGAGTAGCCCGAGAAGCTTGTCCTCTGTGGCCAGGGACATATGTAATGGTCACCATATTCCCAGAGGAGTAATGATGACTCTGATGCCTTCTGTGATGGCTGGAGATCTGGATTCCATCTTGGCCAGTGTGATGAGGGATGTGGAAGCTGCGAATAGATCTCCCTTCCACTTGGATCTGTGTTTCCTCCATTTCTTATAGGCACCAGCCTCCCTGGGCCTGATTGCTGAAGAAACTGAAGTTATAAATATGTGTAATGTTCTAATTCTATTTTTGTTGGGCAGGAGTGAAATTGGAAAAGGAAACTAATTTCCTTAAAAAACAAAATGCATCAATGCATCATGCTAAAACATGGATGAACCTCAGAAACATGCTGAATGAAAGAACCAAATGCAAAAGACCGCATTATTATATGATTCTGTTTATGTGAAATTGCCAGGAAAGGCCATAGGTAGAGACAGAGAGTCGACTGATAGCTGCCCAAAGCCAGGAGTGGGAACCAGAAGTGACTGCAGATGGAGAGAGCAGATCTTTATTGGGCTGATGGAAGTGTTCTAGTATTAAATTCTGGTCCTGGTTGCATAACTCTGTGAGTTCACAAAAAAATGTTGAATTTATATTTAAGACAGGTGAAGTTTATGGTGAATAAAGTATACCTCAAATATGTATATTTGTTAAAAAAGAAGATAATTATGCTCAATGATGTTATAGGTTACTGCTGTTTGGTTCTGTACAAGTTGACGGTGTAAGCCAGATCTTGTTTCCTAGTCTGGAGGAAGTGGCTTCCTAGTGCCAGGAGACACTCACTTCCCACTGGTTGTATGGAGCTGCCCCGCGTGCCATCCGGCCGCTGTCTGAGGATGGGAGGGAGTCGTCGCTGGGCTGGTCACTGTGCGCAGAGTGGCCCCGTGCCTGCCTCCCGGTCCCTCACGGGCTCTGCATCTCCTCAGCATGTGGACTTCTCTCTGTGAAAGATGGATCTCTTGGACGGTGGAGTTATCACTCATCAGCCCTGGGCTGGGAAGGCAGTCCAGTGCTCATCTTAGAATCCTGCGATTTTTCAGGTGTGGTTTTCTGGGGGTCCGTGTCCCACGCGGGACACGCGCTCTTCCAGGATGAGAGCCTCTGAGAGTTGTCCGGTGTTCTCAGCGCTTGGCGTATCGTGGACGCGCAGTCATTCGTCGCTGGTCTGAGAGGAGTCCGTCTGCCCTAGAGTTGCTGCTGACCTTGTGAAAGGCGATGGTGATGCTGACTCTCATTAGGCGCAGTAAGAGAGCGCCGAGTCATAAGTAGACTGATTTTTGTTGCGTCAATTTTCTTTTCCCACAAAACTCCTGGCTGAAAAACCACCCAAACTCAGTGTGGAAACAGAGTTGGTCTCACTCATGTTGGTGTTGGCTGGGGGCTGAGGTTGACCGAGGCCTTGCTTGTTGGAGCTTGCCTTGAAGCTGTGGGTTGGGCCCAGGTGTTTTCCATGTCTCTCGTCCTCCTTGCACCAGTGAGCTCCTGACCCGTGCTCTTCTCACGGCCACGTAGTGTGAGCAGGAGGAGAAAAGTGTGATGCCTCCTAAGGTCTATGCCCGGAGGTGTTATGATGCTACCTGCACCCAGCTGGCAGAAGTTAAGTGGCTTAGCTGAGTCCCACACCAGTGCTTGAGAAATGGACTCAGCCTTTATCAGAAACTGCAGACTCAGTTGCAGTTTCTCTAATGGGGAATTGGAAATAATAATACAAGTACAGTATGCTTACTTGTAAATGCTTTCACCAATAAAGCCATGTGGATCATAGGAAGCATGTTAAGAGTGTGTGTGGAATGCTCTATATGCCCTGTGATTTCCCATCAGATGACTTGGACCAGTCATAAAAATCACTGCTTTCTCATTTCAGCTGGATTTGCTGACCCATGCCTTCCAAAGGCACAAGTTGTCAAGAATGCCGGGTCAACGGGCAGTTCTGCTAAGGTAAGGCCATCACACAGCTCTCGGCAGTTTACAAAGGAGAGCTCAAGTGAAAGCCACATGAACTCAAGGCATTGTTTCATTTTCAGAAAACTTGCTCTCACCTGCTGAGGACACTGGAGTCAGAAAGGGACATCCTAGTAGGAAAGGAAAATTGTCCCAGTGCCTATGGAGGGTGCAGGGATATTCTACCTGACAGTAATGGTGAGTTTTCTGAAGGGCTTCCATTTGCTGAGGACACCAGCAGAGCTCGATCATTTAAGTGCTGTGTTTTGACCAGTGTGTTTGCAGGCAGTGCCTATTACTTTGTCTTTCATTAGGTCTCTTTCCAGGCAAGAAAAAAGCCTGGGGAGAGAGTTACCCACCAATCAACCACAGAAGCAACTTTGAGAGCCTGAGATGCATCGCGAGGTTGTAGCAGTATCTAATCAGTCCTAGCAAGCACATCACAGAGGCCTTGCTGGAGACAGATGCCCTCCATCCTGACCTCGTTTCCTTTCTTTCTGTACCGGTTTGGGAAATTCAGTGTTATGTGTCTGCTCCTTTTTTTTGTTCACCTGGACAACACTTTTTTAAAGATTTGTTTGTTCAAAAGTGTGATAGGTGCTATGAAAGGAGGAGACAGAGGCTTGCGGCGGAAACTATCAGATGGAGACCTGCTGGTGTGGGGACCAGGAGGAGGAGGCGCCCAAGCTTAGGTGCCCTGGAGAACACGAACCAGCCGGTGAAGGGCGAGGGGAGACCACCCAGGGAGGGAGCAGGATGAACAGGGTCCTGAGGCTGAAGAGAAGCCCTGGGTGGGAGCTGGTGAAGCTGGGGAGAAGGGCCTTGGGGTGAGCTTGGAGACAGGCTGGGGCCTCGGGCTGTGATTGGAAATGTGAATTTTTCAAAATTTTTATTAAAGTTAGAGGTACACAGAGAAAAGTACATAAACCATAGTACAATTTTTATAAAAACCTAGCTGTGTAACCAACATTCACATCAGGAAACGGAACATAGCCTTCAGCCAGAGCACCACTTGACCCCTTTCCAGTCATCATGGACACCCTCCTGCCCAGAGAAGCGCTTAGCAGACTTCTGATTGCCCTCATCAGCTTTGCCTGCTTTTGAATGTAGCGCAAACAAGTCATGCATAAGCACTCTTTTGCTGTCTCTTGTTCAGTATGGCCTTGAAATTCAACCATGTACTTCCTGTGATTTAAATCATTTTCATTGCTGTTGAATAATCCATTATGTGACTAAACCAAGATTTATTTATTCATCTGCCATTAGTGAGCCTTTGGTTAATTTCCATCTGGGGCTTATTTATGAGTAGTGCTGCTGAGAGTGGTCTTGTAGCTGTCTTCAGGTGTATGTACATAAACATAGCCCTGGCAAGCCCTATGTATGTATACATACAGAGGAGTCCGAGGGGTTGCAAACAGTCGGACATGACTGAAGCAATTTAGCATGTTCACATGCTTACGTTGATTTTGGGGGTGTGTGTATGTGTGTAGCTGAGGGTAGGCCTGATGGAGCATAGGGTGTGCATATGCTCAGCTTTAGCAGAAACTGCTGGATAGTTTTCCTGCCATTTTGTACCAAGTCACTCTGTGCCCAGAAGAGGGTGAGCATTCCAGTTGCTCCATACCTGCTCTAACGCTGGATGTTATTCCGTACGCCTTGTTCCCTTCAGCCATCCTGACGGATGCAGTGGTCTTGCATTGAGACTTGATGAGTGAGCTGAGCCTTTTTCATATGTACGTTGACCATGTGGATGTTCTCTTTTGTCAAATATTTGGCTCATTTTTCTACAGAGTAGTTTCTAATTTTCTTATTTGTCTGGGTCCTTATATATTTAAATGAGTCCTTTGTCAGGTATGTGTTTTGTAAATACCATCTGTTGCTCGACGGGTTGCCTTTTCAATTAATTCTGTTTGATGATTGAAAGTTGTTAATTTCAACATAATTCAATTTGTCTTATTTCCCTTCATTGTGCGTGCTGAGTCACTTCAGTCATGTATGAATCTTTGTGACCTATGGACTGTAGCCTGCCAGGCTCCTTTGTCCATGGGTTTCTCCAGGCAAGAATACTGGAGTGGTTGCTGTGCCCTCCTCCAGGGATCTTCCAACCCAGGGATCGAACCCACGTCTCTTACGTCTCCCGCATTGGCAGGCAGTTTCTTTACCACTAGTGGTTTTTGCATCCTATTTAAAACATCTTTACAGATTCTAAGATAAGTGTTCGGAATTTTATCTGTGCAGTAAAAATCCATTGATAGGCATGAGCAGGTAAGTGACAAGACCTGATTTACGTCTGTAGAAATTCATGTATGTTGCTGCTTAGAACTTAGGATTTAAGGGAAAGGTGTGGAGGAAGTGAGTGCGTAGAGGGTCAGCCACCTTAACACTGGGTGAGAGATGACGATGAACTGACAGAATTCTCAGGTGGAGGAAAAGTGAGGAGCCGAATGACCCACAGATGGAGGGTTAGAACTGAGTTGTTAGTGAGGCCCTTCACTGAGATGGGGAAACTGAAGTGACTGTGGGTGGCAGGGAGGGGATGGCTTCTTTGAAAAAAGTGAAATACATATTATATATGTTATGTTTGAGATGTTCTGAGGCATGCAAGGGGAAATGTCTGGAGGCATTTAGATATGCTAATTTGGATCTCACACTTGGGGGAGGAGTGTGTGTGTGTTGGAGGAGGGGGAGTCTGAACTCAAAGACCCTTAGAACCTTTTCTTATCTCTCCAGAGGAAAACTGATTACTCCTTTCCTTATATACCTCCTTGTTCTGTATAGATTTCTCTCATGGTATCTGTAATTTTTTAAAAACAAATCTATCCCACTCAGTTAGTCTGGGAGTTCATTGAGGGCATGAAAAAGTGCTTGTGCTTTGCACGAATCACTCATTTTTGTTAACCAGATGAATGGCTTTTCTTAAAGAAGTAAAACACAACTGAAAAACTAAGACTTTTTAAAATCAAAACCTACTAATCAACCAGAATTCACAAAATGTTCTGCAAATCCCAGTAATAAATCAATAGGATAAAGAAAAACCTCAGTCCTTGAGTAAATAGAACAAACTTGGCTTCCAAGATATTCAGATTGCCTCCCAACCGTGAGTAATGAAATGATTTTGAGCTGGTGCCTCAGTGCAGAGGGGAAGCTGCTGGCACACCCGATGGCTGGCTTGTTGAAATAGACTGCTGGGCTGAGTCAGGGCAGCCGAGATGCAAATTTCCATGACCCAGTGGAGCTCAAACAAAAGCTGAAAAAACTGGGGCAGAGAAGGGAACTGACACCTTTTCTTGCTTCCTGTGTTGTCAGCACCCCCCAAAGGTGACTGTTTTCTGGAGGCAAAAGGAAGAGTTAATGCATGAAATGAAAGCCACGCTTGTGCTCCTGGCTGGCAGGCAGGTCCAAACCCTCCCGCCTGATAGCCTTGCTGAAGCTGGTGCCAGTGCTTCTCATGAGAGTATGACACTCTGGGGTCCGGAGGAGGAGGGCACATTTCCACAGATGAACTTCCCCACCCAGAGTTGTGAGATTCTGTACTCCTTTGTCCGAATATACTGAAACCAAATTCAGCTGCTCACCGCTGGAAAGACCTATACTCAGGAGATGAGTGTTGGTGGAGAAGGAAAAGTTGCTTCATTTAGGAGACCAGCAACCTGGGAAGATGGTGGATACGTCCTTAGACCTTCTCCAAGGTACTGGTTAGGAGATCAAGGTTATTTTGGTTGTTTGTTTGGCTGCACTGGGTCTTCATTGTGGTGCAGAGGCTTAGCTGCCCCGAGGGATATGGGATCTTTGTTCCCTGACCAGGGATGGAATGCACATCCCCTACATTAGAAGGCGGATTCTTAACCACTGGAGCACCAGGGAAATCCCCAGGAGACAAAGGTTTTAAAGGCAATATGAGGGAGGGGCTGCAGTGTGCCTGATCAGCTTGTGCACAATTCTCCCATTGGTTGGCATCAAAGTCAAGTTTTGAGCATCACCCATCTTTGGTTTTAAACAATCTGGTGTCTGAGTGCTTGTGGTCAGCAGTTTTCATCTGCTGGGGGGTCTTCCTCCTGTAAAAACAGCTTAGGAGTGTGACCTTTATCCATATATTCAGGGAACTGAGAGTTTGGTGACGTTGCTATGTGGCTAGTTTATAGTCTAAATTGTTGCCCGCTTCCTGTCCCATGTCCTGGAGGTTTTGGTCTGGAATTAAGCAAGCAAGATTAGTTCTCTCCTAGTCAATTAGTCATCGTCTGAAACAGCTCTCAGACATGCTTGAGTCAATGGGAATGGAAAATATGTGTTTCCAGTCTTGTGCTGCTCAAAGTGGGGCAGCTTTTGCTCTGGGTGCACAGACAAGCGGTGTTCAGTAGATAGAGACATGGATTGCACATGTGTAAAATGGGTGAAAAGAAACAAGGGGGATTAATTTTAATAATGTTTTATTTAACCTAGTATATTACAGTTGTGGTCATTTCAGCATGCAGTATAAAAAACTAATGAGCAACAAATATATATATATATATATATATATATATATGTCTCCAAAATTGAATGTATATCTCAATTCTGAGCAGCCACATTTCAAGAGTTCAGCAGTGACATGGCGAGTGGTCACCATTTTGGATGGCATAGATCTAGACTTAAAAACCCATGCAGCTTCTGGTGACACAGTGCTTCCTAGAGTTCTGGCTTTGGTCTGACTTCCATAGACCTGTCTGGGGTCAAGGACAGCTTCTTCCACTTGCCTTTTCTTTCTGAAATCCCCCGGTTTGACTTTGTCTCTTCCTAAAGCTACTGTCACTCACTATGTTCACTGGTTTCTGTTCCTCCTGAAACCAGCTGTTGGTGGGACCCAGACCTTCTGCTCTGTCTCACTCCATTTCCTGATTTGGGACCACAAGTGTCTTCCATATTGGGCTTTCTTATTAACATCATGCAAAAACAGGGAGATAAAAAAAACAAATGTAGGGTAACACAGTGTTGAGAATAAGCTTCAGAATACTTTAAGTCTTTCTCTGTGCAGTGCCTGGCTCTTCAGGAAGACAGAAACCGGAAGCTTCTGCTGCTTCTTTTTCCTTTGTGGAGGGCCTTCTGCATTTTTTTCCCAAGGATGGGGCTCAGCATGCCTCCCACTTCTGTAGTGCCCGCCATTAGTGAAGGTCAAAAGATGACTTCCTGCTAATGGCCCGTCTTCCTGGATGTCAGCCCAAAGGCCAAGATTGACAAGCAGTCTCTGAAGGACTCAGCTGCCTGACATCCTCTCTGAATCTCTGTCTCAAACAGGAACTGTCAGACACCTTTGAATCTTTCCTCCTACAGGACAGACTTAACATGAATGATTGCTTGGCTTGGAAAGGGGCACAGGTTACGATGAAAAGTAGGGTGGGGTTAATGGACTTGGAT
Organism: Procapra przewalskii; assembly: GCA_006410515.1. NCBI lineage: Eukaryota > Metazoa > Chordata > Mammalia > Artiodactyla > Bovidae > Procapra > Procapra przewalskii. Next base: position 2,448,541 of record SJYF01000065.1, on the reverse strand, counting down.
TGGGGTGGCGAAAGAAATTGGCTCCATTAGCTTGGTAGAATTTAAAGGACTTTTACAGAGGAAATAAAAACTGGAACCAATTTATTTCCATGCCAACAAAGATAAAAGCCCCAAGTGAAGGCAAACTCCATCCCTCAGTGCTCTGCACATGGCTGACAGCTCCGGCCTCTGGCCTCAGGTTCACACTGAAGGGACAGCTCCAGGTCCCAAACACTCTCCTTTCTCTTCCCCTGTCTGTGTGAGGTGTTTGACAGTCCCAGCCGGGGGGCGTTCTCACTCTGTGACCTCCTCAGAAGGGTTTCCCCTTTGGGAGATAATCTTGGTGAACCGTTCTGTTGCCTGGGATCTAGGAAACGTTAAGGGAGCAAAATGGAAGCCAGGGTCTCACACTGAGGCAAAAGGTGTGCCTGGAACCAGCTCCTGGCTGTGAAGAGAAGTCTGGTGAGGAAACTTTCATACAAAACAAGAATAAACTCTAGATTCTGTTTCCAGAGACCCTTTGTAGCCCAAGTTATTGATCATTAGGTGTCTTGGCTGCAAAGACTGGATAAGAATAAGTGCTTTCTAGGCAACCTTTCTACACCTATGTTAGGTGTGAAGCTGTGGACGCATGTGGGGATATTCAATACTTTGCTGTATAACCAAGGGCTGGCGTGTGGCACAGCTTCTCCTAAGTGGTTCTAATGTAGGTCTGAGCACTCAGATCAGTGAAGGGAATCATTATGGAAAATGTCATTCCTAATATGGGCGATGAAAGTGTATTAAGCCCGTTGCAGTAGAAATGTGCACGTCAGACTCATGGTAGGTTCTTCACAGAGTTGAAGGCTAAAACTTCTTATTTCTGTAAAGGAAGATGAAAAGCTCAGAACTCACTGGGTGATAAATCAGTCCAGGATTCAGATGCAGGTTTTCTCTGCCAGGGCAGTGAAACAATGACAGCAGACACTGTCATTGCTTGTGCCCACTTATTAGAGAAGCCTTTTCCAGGAAGACTGTGGCTCTCACCCGGGGTGTCCTTGGCCACCTGACCCCAGTGGTGCTCAAGTGTCTGCTGTGTGGCACCCATTGTGTTCATTGCATTCTCTGTGTGATTACATTTGGGCAGGGACATGTGACCCCATTTTGGGCCAGTGACATGTGTGGGGAAGGCTTGTGGGCCTTCTGGAAAGTATTTTCTTCTCTATTAAATTGAGAAGAATGTCTTTCAGACAAACCCCAGGTTGAAAGTCTATATATACTGTCTCCTCAAGAAGACCATTCTGAGAAAAATATTTAAGTTCAAGAAGTTTACTTGGGAGTGACCTCAGGCAGCGTCCGTAGGGAAGTGAGGAATGACAAGGGGAGGAAGGCAGTCAGCATGCTATGCCTTAATGAGCAGGCTTCACTTCTGAGCACTGAGCCTCAGTCCTGCTGGGGCCTTGGGGATGAAGTGTAGACTGTATCTCAGAGCTGTTCTTCCTAGGAGGTGAGTAAGCCGGAATTCTGTCCATCACCCTCCTGAGGCATTGCGGAGCACTGTCCTCGGGTGTCACCTCCTTCCACATGGGAGGAGACAGCCCCAGGGACAGAGAGAGGCTGCCGCCAGAGGCCCCCTTAGATCTGGGGGTACGGAAGGGCAGGCTCTGCAGGACATGAGTGGGCACTGGCATTTCGACTAGTGGCACAATTAACCAACTCTGGAAGCATCTTCCTTTTATGTGAGTTAATAGCACTTTCAGGAGTGGACTCTCTCAGCTCTGCTGCAGAGGTAAGGGTGGTTTACAGCGAGCATTTCTTGTGATGACTTAGATGCCTCTTTTCCTGGTCAGTGGCAATGCTGTTTCCCGTAAGATATCTCGAGGGCTGCTGTGTAGAAGAGACATCTAGCTGATCTACCTCCTACCCAGTCTTTCTGCTGTTAGCCTCTTCATTGCTTCGTTTATCTGCAGGTTAATGACTGACCAGGAAAATCTTCCTTAAACACCATTTTCATCATATCATTATCTGCAGGGAACCCATAGTCTACAGATGAAATTTCTTAATGAGATCTTCAAGTTCTCCATTCTGGCCCTGACCTACCAGTCTAATCTTATTAATATTGCCTACTACTTTCATATATAAAAACTGGCATCAACTTGTATACTTTTCACAACAGTCACAAGGGTAGGTAGTATCTTCAAAACCATTTTTTAGATAAGAAAACTGAGGTTTCAAGAAGTCACACATTATAAAGAAGCAGATCCTAGGCCTTTCTAAATAGAGATATTGGGCTACAGTTTATCCCCATCTGGAGCGTGTGCTTATATGGGCACACTTGCTCACCATTCAGTTACTAAGTCGTGTCCGACTCTTTGTGACCCCCATAGACTGCAGCACACTAGGCTTTCCTGTCCTTCACTATCTCCTGGAGTTTGCTCAAACTCATGTCCATTGAGTCGGTGATGCCATCCAACCGTCTCATCCTCTGTCATCCCCTTCTCCTCCTGACCTCAGTCTTTCCCAGCATCAGGGTCTTTTCAGATGAGTCAGTTCTTTGCACCAGGTGGCCAAAGAATTGGAGCTTCAGCGTCAGCATCAGTTCTTCCGATGAATATTCAGGGTTGGTTTCCTTCAGTATGGACTGATTTGATCTCCTTGAAGTCCAAAGGGCTCTCAAGCATCTTCTCTCGTATCACAGTTCAAAAGCATCAATTCTTTGGCTCTTAGCCTTCTTTATGGTCCAGCTCTCACATCTGTACACGACTACTGGAAAAACCATAACCTTGAATACAGACCTTTGTCAGCAAAGTGATGTCTCTGCTTTTCAATATATTGTCTAGGTTTGTCATAGTTTTTCTTCCAAAGAGCAAGCATCTTTTAATTTCATGGCTGCAATCACCATCTGCAGTGATTTTGGATTCCAAGAAAATAAAATCTGTCACTGGTTTCGCTTTTCCCTATCTATTTGCCGTGAAGTGATAGGACTGGATGCCATGATTTTTTATTTTGAATGTTCTTCAGAGCTTTTTTCCACTCTCCTCTTTCACCCTCATCAAGAGGCTCTTGAATTCCTCTTCACTTTTTGCCATTAAAGTGGTATCACCTGCATATTTGAGGTTGTTGATATTTCTCCTGGCAATCTTGATTCCAGCTTGTGAGTCATCCAGCCCTGGCATTTCACATGATGTACTCTGTATATATATTAAGTACCTGAAAAAGTATTTGCTGAGCAAATGCTCCCACAACTCCATATGGAAAGTCATCTGATACCAAGACTTTTGTTTCTGACTCTCTCTGCCCATGTCTTCCTGACATCATTTTACAAAAAAGGAAATTACCTCAAGACTGAAAGGGAAATATAAATCAGAACTTACTGATATAAATATCTATTGAGAGTATGTAAAGAAAAAGGGATTTTCATACATTGTTCTCAAAAGTGAAGAGGTAAATGAAAAATGTAAACACAAACTCCCTTTTTAGCAAAACGAAAAGGCAGCAAAAATTCCAAATTGGAAAGCTGATGGAGGGGCTGCCAAAAGCAGTGGGTCCAGCAAAGGGATGCGCAGGATGCAGAGAGAAATGCCACAGCTCAAAGGAGCCAGAAACAAGTCATCTCCGGGTGAGAGCGCCTTCGGGTGAAGAATCTACATCTCGACAGTCGCCAGAGCTCCCAGGGCCTCATCTAGATTTTTTCCAGATGACAGAGGAGCTGAGGTTACATGGAGAATCACATAGGTGAGCTGTGTTTGCAAGAAGCTGTCTGTGGTGGAGGAGGAGGGAAAAGTCTTTGCATTGCAAAAACCCCTGTAGTTGTCTATCTCCATTAGGGGTGAGGGACACACACACACACACACACACACACACACACACACACACAATATTCAAACACACCTGGAACAGGAAATCCAAACAACACAGGCCTCTCAATTTTTCTAACACAAATTAATTCAATTTAATTGTATTACCATTGTGTAACTGGAACATAAAACAGAAATGTATAAACTCAGAGAAAAAATAGTAGGAAAAAAGATATCAAATAGGGCTTCAGCACAAAAATTGGAAGAAAATATTACATAGTAAATATTAAGCCATCACATAAATGAATATTATAAAGGTATCTGTTAAATTACTTGATTGAGTAATTGGATGATGGACGTGAAGGAAGGAGGAAGGATAATATATTAAATTCACTGTTTATAGATTTAGCAGATACAGTATAAATTACGATCATAAAAGTAACCCACTTGGATAAAACTATGTATGCTGCTAGGATAAAAAGAAGCAGACAACATAAAGCAAACACGAGATGGTGAAGGAAGTTTTGAAACCAGAAAAGAGTATAATATAAAATAAGATGACAAACATACTTATCACATCAATAATTACAAAGGAGCTAAAATCTCTTGTGGAAAACAAAGCCTTTTAGGTTGGGATCACTAAGCCGTATCCTAACAAGATTCCTAGACTTCAAGGATGAAGAATCAACTGACTGAAGACACCCCAGCCACAGCTAGTGCTCACAGACAGTGGAATAGGAGCTCCAAACGCTCCAGGAGCTAAGCAAGATCCAGAGTCCACACCCAGGTAAAAGTTGTTCAGGGATGAAGGTAGCAAGCAGATCTAAACGTGAAATAACACAGGGGTTGTTTTTTCCCCATAAGCTCTTCTTTAGGTGTCTAGGTACAATAGTTTGCAGACTGTGGTCTGTGGCTCAAATATAGCCAGCTACTTTTTTTTCTTTAACAGTTTTATTGTGATGCAGCTGCGTCCATTCACTTACATACTATCAATAGCTGTTTTGCTTGGGCTTCCCTTGTGGCTGAGCTGGTACAGAATCCGCCTGTGACGCGGGAGACCTGGGTTCGACCCCTGGGTTGGGAGGATCCCCTGGAGAAGGGAAAGGCTACCCACCCCAGTATTCTGGCCTGGAGAATGCCATCGACTGCATAGTCCATGGGGTCACGAAGAGCTGGGCACGACTGAGCGACTCACTGTCACTTTCACGGCTGCTTTCACGCTGCCAGGCAGAGTTGAATAGTTGGGACAGAGCTTTCATGACTGGTATAGCTTAAAAGAGGTGGAAGTCTGCAGACCCCTGTGCTAAGCAATAAGCTCCTAAGGCTAGGGGTCCTCCTGTATCCCCAGCACTCATTCCTGGGTAGAGGGGGTGTTCCACACATGTGCCAGATGCAGGAGGAAGCATCCTTGTTCTCATTCTCTTAACTGGAGCACGCTCTCTGCATCTGCTCCTGGACCACCATTCATGCCTCAATTAGACCCTTGGTGCTAGGGACACGTGGGGCTCCCCAGGTGACACAGTGGTAAAGAATCCACCTGCCGATTCAGGAGATGCAGGAGACATGGTTCCATCCCTGAGTTGGGAAGATCTGCTGGAGAAGGGACTGCAACTTGCTCTAGTATCTTGCCTGGGAAATCCCATGGCTAGAGGAGCCTGGTGGGCTCCATGTGATTGCATAAGAGTTGGAGAGACTTAGTGATTAAGCAACAACAAGAGCGGCACATGAAGGTTCAATACTTTGTGGTAAAAGTGCCAGAAGCTGCAAAGAGTTAACAGACTTTCAGCGAGCTAGCCTTTGTGAAGGATTTCTTTCACGGAATTTCTTACAGCTTCAAACATTGCGAAAATACCTTATACTTGTGCACTGATCTACGGATAACAATTTACTTGCTCTTGTCCTTTCTCTCCTCAACTGTCAGTCAGATGTATTCTATTCTGCTGTAAAAAAGTTTTGAAGAAAGAAGGGCTATTTTTAGGAGGTATAGAAATTAAACAACAGCCTTGCTTGTTAAATCAGTCCTGTTTCTCTCTCCTCACAGCTTCCTGGTCCTTGTTCCTCCTCTTTCCCTTTCCTTTATGCCAGGCAAGCTTAGAACCCTAAAAAGGTCTGGGAACAGGGGAAATCGGACAAGCCAGTACACCTCACTTTTCCAAGAGGCAGTAAGAGTGGTGGTTGAGAAAGTGAGCTCTAGGGTAAAATAGCTTAATTTGAAATCGTTGCTGTGTCCCTCTCTAGCTTGTGGCTCTGGCTGTGAGATGGGTATCCTGACTGCCTACTTGTAGGCTTGTGGGGAAATGGAACATTTTAGTGTGGACTGCAGCAGTTACGCTCGTGCTTGGCGCATAATCAGCCCTCCCAAACGTCTGCTGGTGACACTGTTGCTGTCCTCGCTGTTCACTCTTTACTCCGAAGGGAGTGGGGGGTTGGCATCCACAGCGCTGTCTGCAGCGCAGCCTCCAGAAGGGTTCAGCTAAGAGTGCCCGGGATGTGCAGCTCCGGGGCTCCCAGCACGGCGCGCCTGCTGTCCTTCGGTCTCTGGAGGGGAGATGGCTTGCTCCGTGGGCGTGATAGCTCCACATAGCACTGGTTCCTGGATGCTCTGGGTTGGGGTACAGGAATTCCACCTTCATCTGACTGTTCAGTGAAGGTGGCGAAGATGATTCTGCACGGCTCCAGGAAGTTGTTTCTAGTTTTTGTTACTTTGGGAAAACTTGCTGGGACACCTGATTACTCGTTTTATTCATTTATTTCCAGCCGTGCTGGGTCTTGGCTGCTGCCCGTTTGCAGTGAGCAGGGGCTCCTCTCTAGTTGTGGGGAGCAGGCTTCTCGTGGCGGTGGCTTCCCACGTGGTGGAGCACAGGCTTCAGGGTGCCTGCTTCAGTAGCTGCGCCCCGTGGGCTCAGTAGCTGCCTTCCCAGGCTCTAGAGCGCAGGCTCAGCGTGTGTCCAGGCTTGGTTGCTCTGAAGCGCTTGGTATCATCCCAGATCAGGGATTGAACCTATGTCTCCTGCAGGGCTTCTCAGATGGTAAAGCGTTTGCCTACATTGTGGGAGACCAGGGTTCAAACCCTGGGTCAGGAAGATCCTCTGGAGAAGGAAATGGCAACCCACTCCAGTACTCTTGCCTGCAAAATCCCATGGATGGAAGAGCGTGGTGGGCTACAGTCCACGGGGTCGCAAAGAGTCGGACACGACTGAGTCACTACACTTTCTTTCTCCTGTACTGGTAGGCGCATTCTTTATCACCAAACCTCTAGGAAAGCCCCTACCTCATTACTTATTAATGGGATAAGACTTCTGCTTGCTAGGAGATTTCTGTGTACTTGGAGGGCTTCTAGGAAGTGATGGCACCCCACTCCAGTACTCTTGCCTGGAAAATCCCATGGATGGAGGAGCCTGGTAGGCTGCAGTCCATGGGGTCACGAAGAGTCAGACACGACTGAGTGACTTCACTTTCACTTTTCACTTTCATGCATTGGAGAAGGAAATGGCAACCCACTCCAGTATTCTTGCCTGGAGAGTCCCAGGGACGGAGGATCCTGGTGGGCTGCCGTCTATGGGGTCGCACAGAGTTGGACACGACTGAGCCCTGACCTCACACCCTTGAGCTGTGATATCCCTCCTCCACGGCACCACACCAAGCGCAGAAATATGCAGGTCTGCTTCCTCTGGTCTTCATTTCCGCAGTCAGGCTCCACCTCAGGGAAAACATCTATCAAGTAAATGTGCATGTCCCGAACCTCTGGGGTTCTTCCCTCTCACGTTGTCCACATGCAGCATCTGTGCAGCTCCGCTGGCACTGCCACTTCTCTTCCCCCAGCCTCCTGCTGTTCACCATAAACTCGTAGACGGATGAGGGGCCCACTCACGCTCCTTCCCTTCCAGCACAGCCCCCACCCTGACTGGGCTACGGGAGTCTGGGTCCCGTGAAATACTGACTTTTGCTAAATACTGTTTTGAATGGCCCTTGTGTGTTTCCTTGGGGTTGGGCTCTTTTTATTCCAAGGAAAAGGAGACTTTTTTTTCCACAGTAACTCATAAGTACCACTCTTAGTGGATACAGTGATGGAGGTAATGGTGTTGATGTAAACAGTGACTGTACTTTCTCCTGTAATCCTCACTACAACTCTATGAGGTCTTTAATATTTAATTCTTCAATTTTTAATATTTAATTATAATTTATTTACATAAATAAAATATATTAGATAAAACATACAAATGAAATTTATTATTTAATATTTAATGTTATTATCCTCCTTTTATAGACAAGGAAATTGGAGTTAAGAGAATTTAAGTAACTTGCCCAATATCACATCACTAATATATCTTGGGGCTGGAACTGAAGCTCAAATCCAATTGTTTACAGAACCCTAAATTTTAACTGCCAACATGATAAAAAATAAACATTTACAAGTATAATTTTAAAAGAAGAGGTCATCTGGGCCATGGTCTAGTGATACAAATTAAAATTGCTTGGAAGTGGCCACAGATTGGAAAAAACTAAAATCATTTAGTCCATACCATGAAACTACTCTCTGCTATAACCAGCCCATGAATTCTCTAACAACTACTTAGAATTCTCAAATATTTGTAAGATTTA
>SJYF01000065.1:2413455-2425019 GCA_006410515.1 Procapra przewalskii | reverse complement strand
TTTCAGTGTTTATGACTGGTCTGTCAATATTGTCTATTTCTTCCTGGTTCAGTCTTGAAAGATCATACTTTTTAAAGACTTCTTCCATTTCTTCCAGATTGTCCATTTTATTGGCATATAGATGCTTACAGTAGTCTCTTATGAACCTTGGTATTTCTGCATTGTCAGTTGTAATTTCTCCTTTTTCATTTCTAATTTTATTGATTTGAGTCTTCTTTTTTTTCCTTGATGAGTCTGGCTAATGGTTTGTCAATTTTGTTTATCTTCTCAAAGAACCAGTGTTTTGGTTTTATTGATCTTTGCTATTGTCTCCTTTTTATTTCTGGCCTCATTTTATGATTTATTATCCAAAGTCTGCTAACTTTGGAGACTTTTTGTTCTTTCTCTTGTTGCTTCAGGTATAAGGTTAGGTTGTTTATTTGATGATTTTTTTGTTTCTTGAAGTAAGCTTGTATTGCTATAAACTTCCCTTTAGCACTGCTTTTGCTGCATCCCATAGGTGTTCAGTTGTCATGTTTTCATTGTCACTTGTTTCCAGGTATTTTTTGATTTCCTCTTTGATTGCTTTGGTGACCTCTTAGTTATTTAGATGCATAGTGTTTAGTCTCCATGCATTTGTGCTTTTTACCATTTTTGCCTGTGATTGATATCTGATCTTACAGTGCTGTGGTCAGAAAAAATGCTCACTACAATTTCAGTTTTCTTAAATATACCAAAGCTTAATTTGTGATCCCAGATGTGATATATCCTGGAAAATGTTCCATGTGAACTTGGGAACAAACTGGATTCTACTGCTTTTCAATGGAATGTTCTATAGATATCAATTGGAACATCTGGTCCAATGTACTGCTTAAGGCTTGTGTTTCGTTGTTACTTTTCTGTCTGGGTGATCTGCCCACTGATGTGAGTGGTGTGCTAAAGTCCTCCACTATTGCTATGTTGCTGTTAATCTCTCCTTTTGTAGCTGTTAGTATTTGCCTTATGTGTTGAGGTGCTCCTCTGTTGGATGCATATATAACTGCTATATCTTCTTAGAGGGAACTCTTGATCATTATGCAGTGTCCTTCCTTGTCTCTTGTGATGGTCTTTATTTTAAAGTCTATTTTATCTAATATGAGTATTGCTACTCCTGCTTTCAATTTCCACTTGCATGGAATCTTTTTCCAGCCCCTCACTTTCAGTCTGTATGTGTCCCTAAGTCTGAAGTGGGTCTCTTGTAGACAGCTGATATATAGGTCATGTTTTTGTATCCATTTCAGCCAGTCTGTGTCTTTTGGTTGGAGCATAAAATTCATTTACATTTAAGGTAATTATTGATATGTATGATCTTGTTACCATTTACTTGTTTGGGGTGTGTTTTTATAGGACTTTTCTTTCTTTTGTTTTTCCTGCCTAGAGAAATTTCTCTCTCATTTTTTGTAAAGCTGGTCTGCTGCTGCTGCTGCTGCTGCTGCTAAGTCACTTCAGTCGTGTCTGACTCTGTGTGACCCCATAGATGGCAGCCCGCCAGGCTCCCCCATCCCTGGGATTCTCCAGGCAAGAACACTGGAGTGGGTTGCCATTTCCTTCTCCAATGCATGACAGTGAAAAGTGAAAGTGAAGTCGCTCAGTTGTGTCCGACTCTTAGTGACCCCATGGACTGCAGCCTACCAGGCTCCCCCATCCCTGGGATTCTCCAGGCAAGAACACTGGAGTGGGGTGCCGTTGCCTTCTCTGAAAGCTGGTTTGGTGGTGCTAAATTCTCATAATTTTTGCTTATCTGTGAAGATTTTGATTTCTCTATCGAATCTGAATGAGATCCCTGCTGGATAGAGTGATGTTGGTAGTAGGTATTTTCTATTCATCACTTTTAAGTATATCCTGCCACTCCTTTCTGGCATGCAGTTTCTGCCGATTAATCAGTGGTTAACCTTAGGGGTTGGAGAAGACTCTTAAGAGTCCCTTGGACTACAAGGAGATCAAACCAGTCCATTCTAAAGGAGACCAGTCCTGGGTGTTCTTTGGAAGGACTGATGCTAAAGCTGAAACCCCAGTACTCTGGCCACCTCATGCGAAGAGTTGACTCATTGGAAAAGGCTCTGATGCTGGGAGGGATTGGGGGCAGGAGGAGAAGGGGACGACAGAGGATGAGATGGCTGGATGGCATCACTGGCTCGATGGACGTGAGTTTGAGTGAATTCCGGGAGTTGATGATGCACAGGGAGGCCTGGCGTGCTGCAGTCCATGGGGTTACAAAGAGTGGAATGTGACTGAGCAACTGAACTGAATCTTATGAGGGTTTCCTTCTATGTTACCTGTTGCTTTTTCCTTGCTGCTTTTAGTATTTTTTCTTTGTTTAATTTTTGCTGCTTCGATTACTGTGTGTCTTAGTGTGTTTTTCTTTGCATTAATCCTGCATGAGACTCTGGGCTTCCTGGACTAGGGTGACTATTTCCTTTCCTATCTTAGGGAAGTTTTTGACTCTGTGTGTGTGCTAGATACTCAGTCGTGTCTGACTGTTTTTGACCCCATGGACTGTAGCCTGCCAGGCTCCCCTGACCATGGAATTCTCCAGGAAATAATACTGGAGTGGGTTGTCATTTTTTCCTCCAGGGGAACTTCTAGACCCAGAGGATCTTCTAGTGTCCTGCATTGTAGGCAGATTCTTTACCCTCTGAGCCGCCAGGGAAGCCCCATTGTGACTATAATCTCCTCAGATGTTTTCTCAGATCCTTTCTTTTTCTCTTCTTCTGGGACTCTTATGATTCGGATGTTGGTGTGTTTAATGTTGTTTCAAAGGTCCCTAAGACTGTTTCCATCTCCTTTCATTGCTTTCTTTATTCTGCTTTGCTTCAGTTGTTTCCACCATTCTATCTTCCAGCTCACTTATCCATTTTTCTGCCTCAGTTATTCTATTGCGCCCCTCTAGTGTATTTTTTATTTTTTTATTTTTTATTTTTATTTTTTATTTTTTATTTCAGTTATTGTGTTGTTCATTGCTGGTTGTCTATTCTTTATTTTTTCTAGGTCCTTCTTAAACATTTCTTCTTAAACATTTCTTGTATTTTCTCGATCTGTGCCTTCATTCAATTCATCTGTGCCTCCATTTTATTTCTGAGATTTTGGATCATATTTAATGTCATTGCTCTGAGTTCTGAGCATCTAGTAGATGCCCATTTCCTCTTCATTTGTTTGGTCTTGTGGGTTTTTACTATGCCCCTTCATCTGCTACGTGTTTCCCTGACTCTTCATTTTGTTTAATTTACTGTTGCTGGGGGTCTTCTTTCTGCAGCCTGCAAGGGCAGGGTTCCTCTTATTTGGGGATTCTTCCCCCAGAGGGTGTGGTTGGACCAGTGCCTTGAAGGTTTCTTAGTGAGGATAACTGGTGCCTGTGTTCTCTTGGTGGGAACTGGATCTTATTTCTCTGAAGATCAGTGCCAAGATCAGTGGGGTGTTTTGGGGTGTCTGTGAACTTCGTATGGCTTTGGGCAGCCTGTCTGCTAGGTAGGATCGTTGTTCCTGATTTGCTGATTGTTTGGTGTGAAGCATCCTGCCCTGGAGCATGCTGCCCTTTGAGTGGGACCAGGTCTTAGTGTTGAGATGGAGGCCTCTGGGAGAACTGTTCTCCATTAATATTCCATGAAGTTGGGAGTCCTCTGGTGGTCCAGTGAACCTGGATTTGGGTCTCCCACCTCTGAGATTCAGGGCCAACCCCTTGGTAGAACACCAAGACTCCACAAGCTACACAGCATAGAAGAGAAAGAAAGAGATAGAAAATAAGGGGAGGGGAGAAAAGAAAAAAAATCTAACAAAAAAGAACAGAAAGAAAAAACCCCAAGACAAATAGTAAAAGCAACATTAAATAGACAAGAACTCACAAAGAACTTCATGCACTCCCAAAAAGAAGAGAAGAAAATACAAAAGAGAGATAATAAAAACAGGAAACAAAAGAGAAGCGAGCAACCAAACCAATAAATAAACCCTTAAATAAAAACAAACACTGTTAAAACTATACTAGCAAAAAATAGAAAACCCAAAACATGGAAAAAATTTAATATAAGAGAAAAGTACTGTAGAAATAGGAAAAAAGTAAAGTAAAATAGATTTGTGTAAAAGTAAAAGCATTAAAAAAGGAAAATGTAAGTAAAAAATTGAAAAGGAATAATAAAAACAAACAGTAATAGAATTATATGAAAAAGAAAAAAGATGAAAACCTACATAGCAAGGTGGTAATAAGAATTTCTCCTGCGGCCTCAGTTGTCAGTGTCCTTGCCATACAATTAGCTCCAACCAGGCTTCCTACTCGAGAATTCCCTCAGGATTTCTGGGTGGGTCTCTGGAACTGCTGTGGGCACTGTGCGGTCAGGTTAGACTGGTCTTACTCCAGCTATAGTTACGCCCAAAGTCCACAGTCTCAAGCTAATTGTGGGGATTTAATCTGCCGATCCTATCAGTGCAAGCAAATCCCCTTCCTGTTCTTGGGTCACACGGCCCCTGCCGCTGTTTTGGTTTTGGTCCCGTCTTTGTTGGTAGGCCCCACCCAGACAAGAGAGGGGTGAAAGCATTGGCTTCTCGGGGCTCACTTGCTCAGCTGGTCTGGGGGCAGTGAGGGGTACTGCAGACACAGCTGGGACGTGTGGGGAGTGCCTGCAGCGGCAGACGCCGGCAGGAAGCGAGCGCAGCTTGAGCCCCGTCATGCCCACCCCTGAGGTCAGGGACTGCAGCAGCGTCTTATCTCCTACCTCTAGTGCTTGGGTATGCCTAGGCAGCAGCCAACCAGCCCGCTCATCTTTGGGGTTCCAGATCGCGGCTGCAGTCCCCGCCTCTTGCTCTCCCGTGGATTTTTGTGGTGGTTGGTGGCCGGCAGGCTTGGCTGCCTCTGGGGTGGCAAACCACTGCCGCATCCCCCCTGCCTCTGGCCCTTGTGGAGGTGGTGTTCTGCAGATTGTGAGTGAAGGCAGTTAGAGGGCCCCTGCAAGAAAGATCTCTTGGCTCTCTGACTGGCCCAGGCTTTTCTCTGGTCTCCCTCAGCTGTGTTGGAGTATCTTCCCAGCAGTCTACCCCAGCCCTCTCCCTGAGGTCTGCCTCTGAAGTCGGAGCCTCAGCACCCAGCCCCTTCTTGCTGCGGTGGGCGTGCAAACCTCCCACTGGGGAGTGCTGGTTGGCACTGCTCTCTGCCGTGAATTCTCTCCACTTTGTCTTCCACGCACTTGCTGCTGCACTCCCTGCCTCTGAGGTTCCGAAGGACCTTTCTGTCCCCTCCTGTAAGGGGGTTTCCGAGCGTGCAAGAGCTTTTCCTCTTTCACATCTCCCCTGAACTGCAGGCCTCATCCCATTTCCTTTCTCCGTTTTTTCCCTTTCTTCTCCCGCCTTACCCCATTCTGTGGAGATCGGCTCCCTTTTCTGAAGTCTGTGGTGGTCTTGCAGCACTCAGCAGATGATCTGCAGACATGGTCCCATGTGTTAATGTATTCTGATGGATTTTTAGGAAGGAAGATGATTTCCGTGTCTTCTCCACCATCTTGAAAATGCCTCCGTATATTCAGTCCCTTTCTTAATTCTGGCTCTGGTGATTAGCTCAATAAATTTCAGTCTCTACTTCTGTTATAAGCATCCAAGACTATCTGTCCCCTCTAAATACAACTTTTGTAGTTTTTCGCAAATTCAGTTCAGGAATTTCTCATGTTCAAATTCTTGCTGTGTGAGTTGTTGTTACATGAATGCAAAATGCAAATACATTCAATAAATATTTCTTAAAGATAGATTTAGAGACCTTCAGATATCACCGACACAATGGACATGGGTTTGGGTGGACTCCGGGAGTTGGTGATGGACAGGGAGGCCTGGATTGCTGCAGTTCATGGGGTCGCAAAGAGTCGGACACGACTGAATGACTGAACTGAACTGAACTGAAATTACTTTATATGAAATATACAGTTTGTATCAGTTAAGATTTTTTCAGTTCCAAAAGGCAAGAAACTTTAGACCAACCTATTTATTAAAAAGATAATTAAAAAAACCACAGGTACATGTATTTAAACAGTGTTTTCAGAATGGCCTTAACCCAAGTGAATAAAGGCTCTGGGCTCCTCTTGGCTGATTCCTCTTCTGTTGTCTACAACCTCAAACACTTCCCCTAGGAAGACTGTCATAGTAACTTCAATCCAAAATTTTAAAATGTTGATTGGTAACATTGTGGTTACAAACATGAGGATGAAAACTACAGAATAAGAAAATCCAAATAGCAGTACAAGTACCTGATTGTGTCATGAGGTTGCCAGAGTTTTATACTTCTTGGTGCATTAAAAGAAACAAAAACAAGCTATAGAAATGATCCCTAAACCTATCATATAGAAATATATACACAATAAGGACCTACTGACAGGGAACTGTATTCAATATCTTATGATAACATATAATGGAAATAATCTGAAAAAGAATATATATCAATATATAACAAACACCTTGTTATATACCTGAAACTGGTACAACACTGTAAACCAACTATACTTCAATAAGTGAATAAATAAGTCAACATTAACATAAAAGGGAAACAAGAGCAACTCCATTTTTCAAAAGCTATCGTATGTAAAGTTTTCCATTATTTGTTGCCAAACACAGTCCTTAACTGAGATCAGCTGAAAAGCCATAATACAAAGACTGACTCCAATTGTCTCAGTGAATAGAGCCATTACCACCCCAGTGCTCCGCAGGAGGTAGAATGGCATGGAACTTTTGGACAAAGCTTACCAAACCACACTGGGTGGACACTGTAGATGCTTTATTTTTAGGACTTCTGGGAGGTCAGATCTTCTTATTGAAATTGTTTCTGTCTAGGAAAGGAAAGTAGGGATTTGGGAATGTAATTGAGGCGTGAAGTTCAGAATTTCCTCCCTGAAGGAGTGGTTCTGTCCCATGGAGTCACGTGTGAAGAGTATAAATGAGAATGGAGAGAGTCAATGACTGATTCTATTTGGTTGGCCTCTAGGTCATTTCAGCTGTGGCTCGTACAGCCCTGAGAAGACAGCCTAAAGAAAATCCAAGGTGGCCACAGCTTACAAATTTCCCTGCCCACGTCTAATTAATGACTCTGCAGTTCATATAAACGAGAGATTTTACACTGACCACGCAGCTGTAATTGAGCATTTCACTGTCTTTTCTGTGTAAAAATGGCTATGTTCATCCTGTGGAGTGGAATAAGATGATTACCCTCATTCTTGTTGCATAATAGGTATCCCATCAATAAAACAGGGTTTCACATCTTTCAAGGTGAGCTAAAGTACTAACATTTACTTTGAAATAAAAAGGAGGCACTTTAAAACCTTTCTATGTTAAATACTCTAAGTCTCTTAAATGAGTAGGTTTCTAAATTTGTCTCTTGATAAGTTATAGTTAATATAAGGCTGAGATGAGTAAATAGTAGCTTTGTAAAAGGAGAATATTGAACCAGAAATCTCTCCCCTTTCACGCTCACATTGATTGTGAAAATGGCTGTGACTCTTTCCCTCTTCCGGTGTCCATGCCCTTTACAAGGGGGCATTGTCACTTCTCTCATAGAGTTGGGGCTTAGAGCCCACTTATGGCAGTTTTAAGATATAGTCTCAAGTCTCCTTTCTCCTGAATAAGGACGTGATAAAAGGAGTTGGCAGAAGTGATGCTATACCAGTTTCTGGGCCAAGCCTTAAGAAACTAGCAACTTTCCATTTCCAGTCTCTGAAGATCCATCTCCCATGATTCACGAAGTGTAACCGGCCCGCTGAGAGTCTCACCTGGAGAGGAATTTGCCAGTCATGGGACGGGGCCATCTTGGAAGTGGATCCTTCAGCCTTAATCCAGCTGACATCTAGTGGAGCAGAGATGAATTGTCCCCACTGGACTCTGGCCAAATGACAGACTGGTGAGTAAAATAATGAATTGTGTTTTAAACTAGTAAGTTTTGAAGTGATTTGTTATATGGAAATATAGATAACTGAACTATTTCCCTTGAGTAGGAGCTGGCTGGCCAATAAAATGTGGAAGAGGTGATGTCTAGCTTACACCGATACTTAACAGGCCTTAGGAGCATCTCGTTCCATCTTGGTATTCTGCCTGCTGGGGGATAAGAGACTTCGGCCCAGCTGCTCTTTGCCCCAGTCAACAGGCCAGTAACCACACTGCCTCTAGAAATGTGAAACCTTCCTGGACCAGTCCACCTCCCCATGACCAACGGCAGATGCGTGAGCAAGCTAGTTAGGATCCACCAAGCCTGGCCCAGTGCAGAGCATCCTGGATGTTTCTCTTACCTGAGTCGTCTTGGCCTCAACCATGAACGGAGGAGAGGAGAGCCAGCACATCCCCCAGCGGGCCCTGCTTCACACACTTAAACTAGTCAGTGCCAAACTCCAGCCGTGGCGCACGTCTGCTAGGGGGCGACATGAGCATATGTGGAAGGACAAATGATAAGGAGAAGAATATTTTGGGATGCCAAACTGAAGTAATAACTTTAAATAACTATTAGTACAAGAATGAATTTGAAAACAAGATTCACAGACAATGAAATGCAATATAGCACTGAAAATGAGGAAACGAAAACTACATGTATGAGAGAAAATCTCACTAACATAATACTGAGTGAAAAAATCAACTTGGATAGCAAACTGAAACATTTTTCTATCAGGCATCTTTTTTTTTTTTTAGCCTGTGGTCCTATAATCTGACACTGATAAGCTGCATGGGAAAAGGCAGTGATCATAGATTATTTGATCATTGGAGTACAGACTCTATCTGTTCAGTTCAGTCGCTCAGTCGTGTCTGACTCTGTGTGACCCCATGAACCGCAGCACACCAGGCCTCCCTGTCCATCACCAACTCCCGGAGTTCACCCAGACTCATGTCCATTGAGTTGGTGATGCCATCGAACCATCTCACCCTCTGTTGTTCCCTTCTCCTCTTGCCCCCAATCCCTCTCAGCATCAGGGTCTTTTCCAGTGAGTCAGCACTTTGCATCAGGTGGCCAAAGGATTGGAGTTTCAACTTCAGCATCAGTCCTTCCAATGAGTATTCAGGACTGATTTCCTTTAGAATGGACTGGTTGGATTTCCTTGCAGTCCAAGGAACTCTCAAGAGTCTTCTCCAGCATCACAGTTCAAAAACATCAATTCTTCAGCACTCAGCTTTCTTTATAGTTCAACTCTCACATCCATACATGACCACTGGAAAAACCATAGCCTTGACTAGACGACCCTTGGTGGCAAAGTAATGTCTCTACTTTTGAATATGCTATCTAAATTGGTCATAACTTTCCTTCCAAGGAGTAAGTATCTTTTAATTTCATGACTTTATCTGTAATGTTATGTAAGAACAGTTACAACATTTCATCAAATTTATTCATATAAAAATAAAGCTTACACCTAATAAACCATCTGTCACAATCAATGAGCTGTCGATACTTTAAGAGAGAATAATTAGTGACCAACTTGGGATGTATACAAACGGGCATAACAGTGATGTTAGACTTTAGTTGTTATTTCATCAGTTTTATGAACATTACTCAGAATTAGACTGTAATAAGATTTTCAGAAATTTTATGCAGTGTATTTATTCCAAGTGTTCAAAATGTCTTTGTCTTCTCTTCCCAAGGCCTCAGGCTCTGCATGGTTTTCTTCCAGCCCAGTCAGTGCCTCTGGGAACTGAAGCACACCAGGGCTAACACCAGATTATTCCTGAGATTCTCCTCACAGAGCTGACGTAGGCTCTTTAAATCTTGGCTCATACTTCCCTGTAGGTTGCCTCTGGAACTGTGACCTTCAGACTGCAGAAGCGCTCTGAGGTCTCCAAGAGCTGTGCTCACACCAGCGCTGGGCACGTCCCTCAGGGAGGTGAGTGGTGTCCCCACCTGCCGTCTTCCACGTCTGGTCTGTGGCTACGTGTAGCCCGTCTGAAAGCTGGTCAGTGAGGTTCTTCTTCCTCCACGGTTTTGCTTTTGCTGTAGGTTCAGTGAGGTCGCTGCCTCTCTGTCGGGGCGCATACATCTGTGACCTTTGACCTGACCCTCTGCAGTGCCTCCTGCTGTGGGAGGAGCGTGTGTCCTGCTCTCACCCTGAGCGTGGGCTCCGCTGGGCGACTAGGGTGGCATGAGGTGAGCTGGATGGCCTGGAAGAGCCAGTTCTCTCTTTCTTTTGTCGTCACTCTGGGAAAAAGTTGTCCGAAATAGCCTCTGGCTCAAAGGTAGAGCAGATCTGAACCTGCTCGGTTGAGGCAGAGGCACTCTAGCTGACTTGCGCAGCTCTGAGTATAAAAGATAAATGTTGCGGAGAGTAGGATTTGGTGGGGGCCGGTGGGGGGATGGCGGTTGTTACACAGCAAAAACTGACTAATGTTGCTCAGAGCCAAGTAATTCCAGTGAGCTGAGTAACTTTGGTAAGTCTCTCCAACAAATGTCTCAGATAGCTATTTCACAATATTAAAATAAACTGAAGATATTCTATAGATGTAATAAATATGCTATTTCATCTTTTAATGTAACTTTTAATATAGTATGTATTTGAATTTCTCCTTAGATGTTTATAGGCATTTTGTTTCTTTTCTGTTGTCAATGTGTAATTTTCAACAATTTAAAAACATCATTCCCATGCCAATATAGAGTGAACACATGTCACCAATTTAATTAACTCATTAATGAGGGAACAAATGAGATGGTAAAACTGGTTCCAAGAGCATATAAGGGACAGTTATTTCTGGGCATTCAAAAAAGATTGTTAAAAGAAAGTTGCTAGGTTATATACAAAACTGGTTAATTCTCTACAGAATGAGGAAACATTAACCTTTGAGGCTTTCTTTTCTACTGGACTGTGGAAATGACTGAAGATCAACCACACAGACAAAGATTATTATTCAGATCTTGGTATAGCAAGGGAGTCAGCCATATCACTCACGTTTTGGAAGAAACTCAATGGCAGACCATAGAGGAAGAAGCCTTTACAGTGGAAGTGAGGGGGAGTGCTGGGTGTGCCCTGACGGATAGTGCAGCCTAGGTGGGCTAAACAGAAGCAGGGCATCCTGTGTGGTTAGTGGGGTGTATATTTGACAATTGCACTCATCTCACACACTAGCAAAGTGATGCTCAAAATTCTCCAAGCCAGGCTTCAGCAATACGTGAACCGTGAACTTCCATATGTTCAAGATGGATTTAGAAAAGGCAGAGGAACCATAGATCAAATTGCCAACATCCATTGGATTATCAAAAAAGCAAGAGAGTTCCAGAAAAACATCTACTTCTGCTTTATTGACTATGCCAAAGCCTTTCACTCTGTGGATCACAACAAACTGGAAAATTCTTCAAGAGATCGGAATACCAGACCACCTGACCTGCCTCCTGAGAAATCTGTATGCAGGTCAAGAAGCAGCAGTTAGAACTGTACATGGAACAGGCTGGTTCCAAATAGGGGAAGGAGTACATCAAGGCTGTATATTGTCACCCTGCTTATTTAACTTATATGCAGAGTACATCATGAGAAACGCTGGGCTGGATGAAGCACAAGCTGGAATCAAGATTGCTGGGAGAAATATCAATAACCTCAGATATGCAGATGACACCACCCTTATGG
>SJYF01000065.1:2364439-2380680 GCA_006410515.1 Procapra przewalskii | reverse complement strand
TAGTTGCTGTGCTTGGCCATGCATGCGCATGAACTTTAGCCTCAGATATGTTCATCACTTGCCTAGTTCCCTGTATGAAATTAGGACGTTAGTACTTCATTCCCATTCATTGATTCACATTTAATCATTCATTTACATACACTTAACTTGAGAGCTCACCCAGGTGCTTCCTACAGCAAAGAACAATACCGCAAAGATGATGTCTATTTCCTGCTCACATCCCCTGAACCTCCAGCCCACTTGTGAGGTTTCCAGCTGCCAGCATCCATATCTTTTTGTCTGGTGGTGTTCTTCAAGGCAGTGGAAAGTTACTTACCATCAGTCCCAGCAGCCCTTAGATAACAGCTGGTAGGAGTCCGTGTATCCGACCCTCGCTCCCTCACCTTTCAGGTGGGACAACTCTGAGGCACTTGTTTCGCATAGTTTCCTGAGTCACCCCTGGGGATTAAAATTCAGCTACCCAGAATGGCAGTGGCTTGCTAAAACAATTTTTATTTATTGCTTCCCCTTCCTGCTTTTATTGCCCTAGTGAGACTGTCTGGGATCTCTTCCCAAATAAAGTACTTAAGTGCGATCCTCATTTTAGAGTCTGCTTCTTGAAAGAATGCAAATATTCACACCATAGCATGGGCTATGGAATTTAACACAGGACTTTTTTCTTATGTGAAAATGAAAGGCCATGAGGAAATGAAGGTCTGGAAGGGGAAGTCACAGTTTCAGAGAAATAGGCTCTTGCCTGAAGCACAGGCTGGGAAGACAGTTGGAACTTCAGGAAAACCCAAGATGCTATGGGTGCCTGACTGCTGACGTGAAACTCCAAGGGCGGTGCTTGTGGAAATGGACGTAGAGATTGCTGTCTCTGCGGAATCTGTCACTTGGACAGGGTTCAGTCAGATGCCTTGTGGTGAACTTGGGGCGACTGGTGGTCAGAAGGGCTGGCAGCCAGGAATGTGAGCTGGATGTGGACTGAGAGGAGCAGGTGGGCAACTGGGGCCCTCTGGGTGTATGACCATTCGTTTCTCTTCCTGTCTGACCATTATGACCTCCTAAAGACATGGCCTCTGCTTTTCTTCTGCCTTCAAGATCTCACATGACCTCCTGTGAGTCATCTTTAACCTAGAGCCATAGGGAAGGGAATTCTAGGAAATGTACTTCCAAGCCACAGGCAGGAGTGGTGGTGCCAAGTTGCCCACACATGATCTTAGAACATTTAACATATGGTCTCATTGTTGGATTTTTCTGCCTTGAGGCTCACTCTGGTTGGGGAGTAGCCACCTACAGCCCATGGGAAAAATCCTATGTACTGCCTGTGATTATAAATAAAGTTTTATTGGAACCCAGACACGTCCATTCATCTTCCATGGCTGCTTTCTCCCTACCTACAGAGAAAGAGTGGTGTGACAGATTCGGCATAGCCACCAGGCCTAGATATGCGCTAACCAGCCCTTACAGCGGGTGTTTGCCAGCCCCTGCTGTGTGGGGGGGTCTGTGAGGGTGGGGGCCGCTTTGTTAATGCTCACTTCTGCATCTCACTGGCAGTTTCTCACACACTGCTCGGAGGAGTCTGACAAATATTTCTAAAGTGATTGAGTTTGAGCAGTAAAACATAAAGCTATACAATTGTTAACATAAGAATTTGATACATTAAGAAATATAAGTAGAGAAAGTTGCTGGAGAAACCAGGAGCTTTGCTCTTTGTGGCAGAATAGATGAATTATTATCAGGTAGTATAGAAGCTAGCAGGAAATCTTGGATTGATTTGAGGAAGTACTCAAAAGAGGAATGTAAAATAGAAAAATCAGAAACCTTAGGTTTTAGACCTGACTGTTGCTTTCAAGCCTTGTGATCCAGAGCATGTTATGAAGGGCTCTCTGAGCCTCCTTTCCCTTGGCTGAGGGATATGTGTGAGAGTACCGTCTTGACCAGATTCAGGTTTTTGTGGAAGCCAATGACATGCTGGTGTGGGTGTGAAATGCTCTGGAAACGGCACTTCCCAGGTAGAAGGGATCACTTTGCAGTCGGAAATCATTTTCAAAATTAATATGGAGCTCCAGGTTGGTCAAGGCCATGTTCTCTTTGTACCTTCCTAAGAGTTTTAAACCTCAAAGGTTTGGTTGAGTCAACCAGGACCCATGACTGTGCCTTTGACGTGAGCCAAGGTGCCCTGAATGTCAGAATACTGGATGGTGTGTTAGTGGGAAATGGCCTTTTCCTTCTTAAAACTCTTTAGGCCTTCAGTTTTCCCTGGCAGTGGGGTTCATATTTTTACAGAGCAGCATCTGATTTGTCAGCAACCTTTAGGGAGCTTACTGATTTAACACTTCTTCAGAGATACTAAGAAATATGTAGGCTGCTGGAAACAACAGGGAGCTATGCCTTGAAAGGGGAATATGGTGGCTTGTTCGCAGCTATCCTGGCTCAGAACCTCTGGTTAGTCACTGTTTTTCATAAAATTGTTTTAAATAAAGTTTCTGTTCCATTGGGGCAGCCTTCTTTTGCTTCCTCCCTTTCCAACAATCGATGGGAATTGCAGTGTCCAGGTGTGGTATCTAACACACTGTTGCTGAATGGGGTCATTTCATGTTGAAATAAGCTAAATGGAGGAGAAATCTGCTTTGGTAAAATGCTGAAGTTCACTGTGTCAAAGCAATCAGCTTCCAGAAATGATTTGCAAGAACCCATTTCTTTATTGTTCCAGAGCACTAATGCAAAACAGAATCTGTGGAACTGATCCTGGAACCAGCCTGTGAAAGGAGGGCAGGGCTCCTCTGAAGGAAAAGGAAGGGGCACATCTTAAGGGCTTCCCAGGTGGCACTAGTGGTAGAGAATCCACCTGCCAGTGCAAGAGATGTAAGAGACCTGAGTTTGATCCCTCAGTCAGGAAGATCCCCTGGAGGAGGGCATGGCAACCCACCCCAGTATTCTTGCCTGGAGAATCCCATGGACAGAAGAGCCTGGTGGGCTACAGTCCACGGGGTCACAAAGAGTTGGACATGGCTGAAGTGAGTGAGCACACACACAGATCTCAGAATGAAATCCTCCAGGGTGGGGCTCTACAGCATGCTTCTGTTTCCATCTCATTTCCCATATAGTCCCTCCACTTCCAAGGCAGGGCTGCTCTGACTGGACTCTGTTTGATTTGTGGATTAAACAATGTGCTGTCAAGGTCAGCAAAGCCTCCTGGCTTTCTTTCCTTCCTTCACGCTGACTCTCCTAGTGTGGGTGAGGTCGAAGGACTCATTCTTCTTAGTCCACCATTTCCTCCTTTGATTTTTTTCTCCAACACTTTGATTCAGAGGAGAAGTAGGAGGCAAGGGGGAGTGATGATGGTGTGGGAATATTTGAAAACTTAACCATTCAGTTGATTCAACCTTTAAGACAGGCCTAGGGGCCAGGAATCCTGCAGTCATTTACTCATCCATCCATCCTGTTCTTCCTGGGACACTCTGAGTTGTAGCACTGAAACTCCAGAATCCCAGGAAGCCCCTAGTCTCATGTAAATAGAGAACTGACCTCCCTAGACCCAGTTTCATCCTCTAAGCTAAGCCACATGCCCCTACCACTACTTCTAATGGGGTGCCTTGTGCTGGGGGTTTCAGAAGTTGCCTTGGGTCTAAGGCAAGTGCTGCTTAAAGCTTTTAAAATGTTTAATTCTCAGTTGTCTTCCCTTTCTTGCTTCTGTTCTCTTCTCCTGGAACCCCCCGGAGACAGGAGGTGAAGGGCAGCACGGGTCCTTTGCTCTAATGGCTTGAAAAGCAGCTCTCAGCATCCGAGACATAGATACACAGGGACCCTGTGCTGAGGGGACAGGGAGAGCAGGGAGACCAGGAGAGCAGAGAGGTCTGTGGGGACCAAAGAAGAGAAAGGAAAATGAAGGTTTTTAAGAAAGTGGGTTACTTCTCCCGAGGGCTCTTATTTGGGTGGAAGTGTCTTTAGGTCTGCAGTGCTGAGTTCGCATGTTGAGTGGGCCCTGATCTGGGCTCTGGAGGTCCTTGGGTAAGGGAACACAGCCCTGCTCCCAGAGGGCTCCTCGCCTGCTCTCCCAGAGGCTCTCAGTGGGGTGAGCTTGCTTCCCTGCTTATGTGTCCAGGAAGGAAGGCTTGTGGTGGGGCCACTTGGAGCTGCACGCCATGGCCTCTGTTCTCAGCTGGGAGACTGCCTGGAGTCCTGGGGAAGGGGAAGTATCTCCAGCTTCTTGTCCTGGGATGAACAGCATTTGGCATCCAGCACACAGAGCCCTGGTCAATGTCCCTGGCTGGCGATGAGAGCTCCTCACAGCAAATTTCAGATGACCTGTTTGCCTTCCGGCCAGAGGGGCTAGCTCTCAGTCCTGTAAGAGATGTCAATATTTCCACAGCCGAATCCTGGAGACTTGCTTAATCTTGTCTTCAGGGTCATCCCAGATACTGAATGGATAACTTTTCTTTTTAAACTATGGGTCTGGTTATCAGTACCTCATAGATATATTTTACAAAAATCCAAAGTTTTTCATTCTTTTGAAAAGTTAGCAACTCTGGGAATTCCAGGCCCCACTCTTTGAATAATGATAGCCCACTGGAGTTGAATAGTGGCTGTCCATTTTAGAGATGGCATGAAGTTCTGAGTCCCCCAAACCAGCCCCCATGCCCCCACTCTCACACTGTAGTGGGCAGTGGCTGTTTCTCATCCCTGCTTGTGCCTTTCTCAATTATGTCACCTCCTGGAGCCTACAGATATTAGATTGTGCCAACCCTGAGTTAGTCTGTAATCAGGGCTAAATCTTCCATAGCAACAATTTTATTTCTCTTTTCCCTTTCCCTTCCTGTTCTTTCCCTTCCTCTCTCCTCCCACGGGCTCTCACTAACAAGCAGTGAGATGCTTTATGTAGAACTGGGCATCACCTGGAAGGTACATAGACCAAACATTTACAGACAGTGTCCATTTCAAAATAGCCGCCTAAATCAGCAGATCTCCAGGTGTGGTCCTCCCCTCCCTCTCATCAGCAAATCTCCTGAGATTTTATTGTAAATACAGATCCTCAGGCTCCACCTGGATCTCCCGGATCAGAAAGACTGGGGGCAAGACGCAGCAGTCTGTTTTAACAAGCCTTCCGGGTGGTTCTGATACACCTAAGTCTGAGAACCGCCGGCCTGCACTTCATGAGACGTCATTTGCTGAAAATAGCATGAGTGCATTAATGATGCTCTTCTGAGCATCACGGAGGCCCCTCATTGTTTCTCTCCATACACAGTCTTAGTGGAAGTCTTGTCCAGTTTCAGTTCTGTGATGTGTTTATTGTGGGTCAGTGTTTATTTTCCTGTCACGAGCAAAAAGGAGGGAAGTGGTAAAGACGCTCCCGTGCGGTCTGTTAGTCTTGACTACGTGTTCCTAGTTCCCTCATTGTTTTGGGTGTAAAGCTTGTCTCTTCTGACAGATGGTAAGTTCCTTGCAGGCAGAGGCTGAAAGCTCAGCAAAATCTGGCTGATTGATGTGAAGAGAACAGCTTCATTTGCCTCTTTAGCCAAAGGTGATGGTAGGGATCGAACAACTCACTTCACGTTCAATTAAACAGGAGTCCAGGGTGACTCCCAGTCCTACTGTCCTGGATGCAGGTACCTTTGCCAGATGGCATGAGTCCTACCAGTGGAGGATCCCAATGGCATGAGTCCTCCCAATGGCTCACAGAGGATCCTGCAGATGCACCTCTGAGGACAAAGCTGTCTCCCCAGCATGCTGATCACTGTGCCAGGACAGAGAGGAACCTGCTTCCGGGAAGACGCAATGGCTAATGGGTAATGATTGCGTGATGCTGGCAAGGCATTGGATGGTGCCATCATTTAACACCAGGGTTGAATCAGTAGCTATATCCATTCTTTCAGATTCCCTGGAAATCTAGGCAGAGAGAGGGTAAGAAATATGTTACACACTTCATTCATTCACTCACTCACTGTTACTCCATATACCCCCTTAAGCTCCTGCTGTGTGCCAGACAGTGAAGGTTTTGTGTGTGTGTGTGAGAGAGAGAAGTTTCTTTTCCTTTGTGTTCCAAATAATGGCTTTGATGCTTTTGCAATTGATTTCATTAATAAGGTTAATTTTATTCAAAATATCAGAAAAATGGCTATGAAAGAATGCTAATTTCTGAATTAACATTTTCAGCTAATGCCCTTGCTGTTTTTAAGGGAAGACTGCTGCGGTCATATTGGAAATTCAGAAACACTGCTTCTGTTTTTCTCCTCTCTCATGCAAGCTGGGTAGGCTCCCGCCCTGGGAATGAGTGTCTGAAACCTCCAGGACTCTGCCCTACTTTTCTCCCAGCTCTTGGGATGTATCCAGTAGATGAGTCCTCCTTACGGCTCTTTCTTTGTTTTGGATCAGAAAACCGATGAGAAACTTTTCTTTCTCTTCCAGTTCGGCTTTTCCTTCTCTGCCCTTTTGCTCTGCACACAGACACAGGTGACGTGGGACAGCACTTAGAAAAAGTGCCTAGGGGGACGTGTGCATTTCAAGCCTCTCCTGCTGACTGCATCCATCACAAGCTGTTTCTCTATGAGCTTTGAGCCAAGGTGGGGATTCTAATGGAGAATGGTGACGTGGAGACTGGACTTACTTGCAGACAGCCATGACCTCACCCTCTTCAGCTCTTTTGGAATTTGGCAATGAGGTGATTGTCTCAATGGCAGAGTTTTGCTCGGAGGAAATCCTGCCTGCTCTCCTGACTGGCTCCATACTGCTGTAACCTTTTGCCTTATTTTTCAGTCATGATGGGGGTGGGAGGTGTTCTGATTTATTCTGGGGAGCAGAAGCTTCTGTTTCCATTTCTTTGATAATTTGAGAGCCTCTGTTGGAAGATAGGTGGGATGCTGAAGACTGCTGCTCATGGCTGTGTTCAGGAATTTTTATTCTGGGGCAGACTCCTTGGTTTAACCCATAAGACCTTTGATGACCGAACCCTTGCAGCCTTGTATAAATCATAATTGTTGGAGAATTTTGAGGATAGTTATGTGCCACACAAAGTAGAGATGGAAATAGATGGGATGGTGCAAGAGCCTTTGAATCTCACATCAGAGGAAAAACTTATCCAGCAGGGGTAAGAAATTAGGAAGGAAGGATACTTGAGCTTAGACATGGTTGCATGCAGAGAAGATGCCTGGTGTGTCTGAGGGCTGAGAGTGTTGGCTTGCAGTTTCTCATCTAGAACCAGACAGTCTTTAGCCTCATCCCCCAAAGAGGCCCTCATAGTAGGCAAGGCACAGTCTGCTGACCTTGTCTGGAGAGGAGTTGGGGGGTAGCACCCCACCTCTCACACTGGAGTGGGACCAGGAAGTAGGCTGAGAGCTGAGAGCTGGTGGAACCGCTGGGCATCCGTGTGGCCCTGGGTGTAGGGACTTCATGAGAGAGGCTGTGGATTATTTATCCCAGGCCAGGAACGGATTGGGGCTTAGCCCAGAGTCAGAGTATCACCCATGGCAAGGAAGAGATGGAGCTCCCAGTTCAGCTACTGAGCTTTGCTTCTGCTGAGGGAACAGATGTCAAGGTGTGTTCATAGACATGTGTTTCGGCAGTCTATTGCTGCAAAATGAACCAGACACTAGCTTAAGCCATTGGCTTGAGTTTAAACTCAGAACAATCCTTAGTTTTGCTCACCAGCCTGGGGCTGGATAGCTGGGCCCAGCGGGGCCCTTCTTGCTCAGGCTCTTTGGTGTGGATGCAGTCAGGTGGTACTTGGGGCTGGGCTCCCCTTGACTGTCTCCTTACACATCTCACCCCGGGCCAGGAAGACTCAGACAGCTGAGGGCAGGCACGGCAGTGCTGCTCAGGCCTCTCTCTTTCTCCATGCAGTCTTGCCATAGTGCAGCCACCAGTCCCAGACATCTTGGATGGTGGCTGAAGGCCCTCTGAGCCAGTGTCCCCAAAACAGCTTACAGAAACCACGTGGCCTTTTCTAAACTGGTCTCAGCACCCATGGGGCAGCACTTCTGCATTCTGTCCCTGGATGCAGTTACAAGGTCCTGCCCGGGTTCAAAGGGAAGCGATAGACTCCACATCTTGATAGGAGGAGTGTCAAAAAACTCACAGGGAAACTGCCAAACCTCCCCAGCTTGATCCTGGAGAACTCTGAGGAGCCCAGCTTCAGAGGAGGCCCAGCGCTGATGACCCAGAGCAGACGCCCCTCCCCCAGGCAGGGAGAACGCACGTCTCAGGAACTCAGGTTGGCCACGGGACGTAGCTTAGAGCAAGGGAGAAGGATACCATCTTGAACTAACTGAATTTAAATCTGTAATTGATCATGATTAAGTCTGCCAGTTACTGATTTACATTGACTGGGAACATTTTTTCAATTCCGAGTAGAAAAAGAGTGGCCAAAGAACTCAAGTTTAGTTATCAAAAAATGAAGTTCCAGATTGTACATCTGAAGCTGTGACTGTGTGAATGAATCCCATGGTGGGGACTCTGGGAAGTTGGCAGCTGACTGACCTCCTCAAACCCAACTTCTGTGCAGGCAGGATGATGTGGGCACCCTCAGGGGGCCTTGGGCTTGGCTGGAGTCTTTGGAAGGAACTATCTTAAGACTTTTTTCTCTTTCTGAGCCTAATAGGAGCTGAGGGGCACTGCAGAGAGCTGTGGGGTCAGGAGCCAGGTGCCGGTTCCTGGAGGAGGCATGGCCTCAGCGGTCTGTGGCCTGTGAGGGGGAGAGTACTGGCTGCATGCCTGCTTCTGGGACTGCTCCCTGGTGCCAGATCCTGAGAAGCTGTGAGGGATCTGAAATAGGAAGCGGATCCTCCCTACTTCTGATGCCCAGAAGTGCTGGCGTTTGCCGACGCAGCTGAGGGACTCAGATGCTTTGTCTTGAGGTGTCCTGGGGATGGCACTTCGCAGCTGGGTCCCCACTGACCCACAGGGCAGGCCGTGAGCCATTTCTGGTCACTAAGGTGCCCCAGGGAGTGGACCCAGGGGAGTATCGAGTACTTTATACCCAACATAGGTCATATTTTAATACTCCTGCTTTTATTTGACAACATTATTTTCAGAGATAATCATGTAGTATTTGGTAACAATAATTTTAATTGTTTTTTATAAACAAGAATTAACAAAGAAGAAGAAATTTTAATTTTCACAGTGTTATTCAAATTCAGGAAGATGTTAGATGTATGAACTAAAATTTCACTTCCCAAATGAAATATTTTGGCTTGCCGTTCATACTTCTTTTCATTAAAACAGATTTTAAACACAGATAACTCCACTGTAATAGAACTGAAGTGACCCAAGCTCTCTTTCTCGGCCACAGTATTTACTGTGCTGCCATTACTTACTTAGAGCTCACCGTGCCAGCACAGGGACACTTAGTGCCATGGGGGCTGGAGACAGACCTGAACTGGACCATTTCCAACTTGCTGTGAACTTATTCTTCACAGAAGCTCAGCACCGAGTTGGGTGTACTGGAGGCCAACTGTGCAACTAAAAGTTTTATGAATTAGCTTCTGTGTAGAAGGTAGTGTCTATTAAGAGATAAGTGACAAAAATGTGCTAATGCGAAGCTAGGGTGTGTATAATTCAAACTCGACTATAACCACAGCCGTTGCTTAAAACTTAGACCAACAGAAGAGTTTTGGGAGAGAGGAGTATTTTATCACTGACATTGTTTAAATTGCCATCCACAGTGAGGATAAAGAGCAGACTGGCTTCTACCTGGCTCTATGTTTGTTTACATTTGCCTACAGACGCTCTTAGCAGCTGGCACGCGGGGCAGACTGTGGCCAGTGCGCCACTCTTGGTGTAGCCCTGGGTCCAGAGCCAAGGGTAGAGAGATCTCAAATTCAGAGCAAGAAAGAACAGTAGGACCCCTGTCCAGGCAGTGTCTCAAAGAAATGAAGGTGCTGGGAGACCTGTTCAAGAGCTCATGTGAAGGGGCAAGAAGCCCACCAAAGGTGATTTGACCATAGCACAAAGAAAAGAACATTCTCTGGAATAAAGACCATGATCTTTGAATTTTACATTCTTGCAGATGAGTGGAAGGGGACGGTAACGATTGAGATTTGAACCAGGAGAGTGAGAGCAGAAAGACGGAGCAAATTTGCATAGGGAAGAAAATCATTAAGAAAGGACTTAACAGATTTGTATATAGGCCCCCAAGACCCTAATATATGAGCAGCACAGTTCCAGGAAGAGCCAAGAAGAGATGCCAGAGAGCCTATTTGTAAACAGATAATAAAAAGAAATTTATCTGCATTGAGGAGAGAGTTGAGGCTAAAGAAAACCCTTAGCCTGCAGACTGAAGTGTTCCAAGCACCAGGCTGTACTGAAGAGAAGAACCACGTAACTAAATGTGTCTGCCAGAATTCCTAAGCCTAAAGGGTAAAGAGAAAAATTTATGTCCTTTGAGACAGAAAAATAAATGAGGCAGAAGAAAAGAATCAGATTGTCACTGGAACTGTATTCTGACAACACTGCAAATTAGAAGATAGTAGAATGATGTCTACATACACTTCCAAGAGGAAAGGTCTCTGCCTAAAGAGTCTTATTTGCAGCCAAAATATTATTCACCTGCCAGGGTGGAGGGGTGAGATTTATGGATTTGAAGTAAGGCAGATAAAAGAACTGAGAAAGAACTCTCAACAGACCCCAGAGCCGTAAGCAATGGCCAGCGATGGGATGGAAAGGGGTATGTATGTAACTTAAGTGCTAAATGGAGGCTCGGAAGGTGGGAGAGGACTCTCTCTTGGTAACAGTCTGCAGTCGAAGCACCGCGCATCCTGGTAAACCCGGGGAGGGGGCGCATGCGTGCATGCTGTCGCTTCAGTCGGAGTCCGAGTCTTTGCGACCCTGTGGACTGTACCCACCAGGCTCCTCTGTCCATGGGATTCCCAGGGAAGCATACTGGAGCAGGTTGCCGTTTCCGCCTCTAGGGGATCTTCTGGACCCAGGGATGGAATCTATGTGTCTTCCGTCTCCTGCATTGGCGGCAGGTCCTTTAGAGGAAAGGCATTTGGGAAGTCTTGTCTTTCAGGGGAGGAGGAGGAAGAGACAGGGAGAGGCCAGGCTCGCGTCGCCTGCTGTCTGTCCAGGGACCCCGCCTAGAGGGCTTCCAGCTTGCTGGGATGCTCTCCTCTGGCTGACCTGAGAGGATTAATAATTAGTATTAATGTTTTGACATTCCTTAGCTGGGACTGAATAGAGATCTTCAGCAGACAACATTTAAATCATGGACAGACGAAGCTGAAGATTCTGAGTTTCTTTGAGAGGGAAAGAGTGAATTTTTTTTTTTTCCTGGTCAAAACATGGTGGGTGGAGAACTTGACTAAACAGAAAAAGAGAGCAAGAGGGGGGACAAATTGAGAGAGTAACTGACATGTATACACTACCATTGTAAAATAGAAGCTGGCAAGGAACTGTTGTACAGCACAGGGACCTCAGCTCTGTGCTCTGTGATGACCTAGAGGGGTGGGAGGGAGGTCCAAGAGGGAGGGGATATATGTATACAAATAGCTGATCACTTCACTGTACAGTATAAACTAACATGACACTGGAAATGAATTATACTGCAATTTTAAAAAAAGCCTTACTCAAAACAAATGTTGATAATAGTTTCTCTGAAGTTTGTAGCTGATAATATGCAAAATTTGGGGCCAGAGGCTGTAACTTCCTCACCTGTGATTCCTCATTGCCTTCTCGTACAGAAGCTGAGTAAGGTGCAATGAAAGAGCTTCTTGCATCTCCCAGGGTACCCTACACTGCGAGCTAAGCCACCAGTTTTGAAGAATGTACTCTTCCTTAGCTATGGAAAGTATTCTCTCAATTGAGAGAGGTTTTATTTTCAATGAAAACATTTCCAAAACTGCCAGGTGTCATCCTAAAGATTCCCGGAGATACAGGATAAATAGATCCAGTCTGCCATGCACACTTTCGTAAGAACTGCTCGTGTCTCTCAAGTGGGATCACTCACCTCCATTCTCCTCTCGGCAGCTTTCTCAGTTTTGCCTTGCTATGACTGCTTCTCTTCCAGCTTCAGATGTCTGCTCCCTCACATCCGCAAAGATGGCATCTGCGGCTTTTGCTCTCCAGCCCTCCTGGTATCTTCTGTACCTGCCCTGGCTTTGTTCTGGCAAACCCTTCCCCACCCAAATCTCAGGACTAGGGTGGGTGTAGCCTAGATGAATTCACTCCTTGCTCCCCGAGCCTCAGCAGCTGGTCAGGAAGGGGTGGCAATAAACACCTGCTACTTCCTTTAAGACTGGATTCTAGTTCCTTCCACAAAATATGTTCTTCCCCTTCTTTTTCCCCTAGACAGACCCCTTCCTTCCTTTGCAGAAGGCTATGTGTGATAATATCATTGGACATCTCCTGTGTGCTGAGTGCTTCATGCCCAGGTACCAGGCTTAATACCCATAGTCACAAGTTGCAAGAACAACACTATTTCAGCTTCCTTCTCTGTAATCAAATTCAGCTTGCTTTTGGTGGTGGGGCAGAATTTTTTTTGTCATGCCAAGACAACTCAAATTATTTGGCTAAAACAATTTCTTTTTTAATCAATTCTCATAAGTCATAAGTTTCTCATACAGTTCGTTAATTCAGAGTTGAAATTTCCTGAAATTTTAGGTTGTTCTCCCTTCTTAGGGGCTCTCCCATCCGCCCTCCTTTCCAGGATGCTGCCGGTGTACAAAGGCAAGCACCCGCAGCGTCACAGCTGGAGGGAGGGAGTTCTCCGTTGACAGCCCTCAGAGCCTCCGAGGACCTCACGCTTTCTTCTCAGGTGGGCGGGCCTGTTTCCTGCTCTGAGCTTGCTGTGCTGCTCCCCATCATCCGTGGGCCAAGTCACAGGCCTCAGCCATGGTTTCTGTGTGCTTGCTGTCTTCCCTCGACCCAGATCCCTCTCAGTGAATGGATCCTCTCAGCCTTCTGCTGGGCCCTCCCCTGGAGCACTGAGCTGGGATCCCAGGGGGAAGCACACACTGTCTCAGGCATTCTGGCTGCCTCAAGTCCATGGTCCCCATTCACTTCCTACTTACTGATGTGGGGTGGGGCATGCTCTGAGGAGCTCCCAGGGCGTTTCTGCCAGAACCACTGCAGTGAGCTGGGGCAGAAGACCCTTCACGGTCAGCATGGCCTGAACTCATCCTACTGGGTTTTAGTAGCACCTCACACATGGCTTCCCTGGTGGCTCAGGTGTTAAAGAATCTTCCTGCAATGCGAGAGACCCAGGTTCAATCCCTAGGTGGGGAAGTTCCCCTGGAGAAGGGGATGGCAACCCACTCCAGTATTCTTGCCTAGAGAATCCTATGGACAGAGGAGCCTGGTGGGGTTGCAAAGAGTCAGACACGACTGAGCAACTAACACTTTCACTTGCACACACAGCTGCCTGCCCACCTCCCCTCTGGGTCAGAAGGGCTGCATCTCACGTGTGACCTTGTTCACCTGCATGCTCCTCCACGTCACTCCCAGGCTTTATCTCTTCCCAGGTGGTGGCTGAACTTCTCTCAGGAACCCACCTCTTCTTCCATCCTCTGATCTGAGTGTATGAGCTTTTGATCTTTGGATCCTGCGATCCCTTTTTTTCCCTCCTTCTTTCTCAAAGGAAAAAAAAAATCACAACTCTTGCGAAGTGAATGTCCTGGCTTTCACAGCTGTTGTTTGTGAACATGCTTTGGGAGTCTGTTTGGAAATCCGTAGTAGCCAATCATCCGGGCTTCCCAGGTGGGGCTAGTGGTAACAGACCTGCCTGCCCATGCACGAGACCTAAGAGACGCAGGCTTGACCCCCGGGTGGGGAGGATCCCTGGAGGAGGGCATGGCAACCCTCTCCAGTACTCTTGCCTGGAGAATCCCCTGGGCAGAGGAGCCTGGGGGGCTATGATCTGTAGGGTCGCAAAGACTAGGACACGACTGAAGCAGCTTAGCACGTATGCATGCAACCAACCATCTAATGCTCTGTTCTTGTCTGAGTTCTGCTGTGGGCCCCTGCATCCCTCCAAACTCAGCTCTGCTCCTTCCTGTCTTCCTAGCTCCTTCTATGACTCCGATCCTCCTGCTTCCCCCTTATAAGGATCCCTGGGGTTACATTGGGCCTGTCTGGGTGCCCGGAATAGTCTCTCCATCTCAAGTCCCTTGACTTAGTGACATCTCCAGAGCCCTTTTTACCACACAAAGTTACACGTTCATGGGTTCAGGGATTGGGTTGTGGACAAACTTTGGGGGCATTATTCACCCTGCCACACTACCCAGTGTGAAACGTTTATATAAAAAGTATTGTAAAATATTACCTTGCTCTACATTCCAATCCCTAAATCTTCCCAGCCATCCTATGAGTCAAGCACTATTACTGCTACTGCTGCTGCTAAGTCTCTTCAGTTGCGTCCGACTCTGTGCAACCCCATAGAAGGCAGCCCATCAGGCTCCCTGTCCCTGGGATTCTCCAGGCAAGAACGCTGGAGTGGGTTGCCATTTCCTTCTCTAATGCATGAAAGTGAAAAGTGAAAGTGAAGTCGCTCAGTCATGCCCGACTCTTAGCCACCCCATGGCTTGCAGCCCACCAGGTTCCTCCATCCATGGGATTCCCCAGGCAAGAGTACTGGAGTGGGGTGCCATTGCCTTCTCCAGCACTATTACTACATATTCTCATTTAACAGAAGAGGAAATTTAAGTTAAATGTGTGTCCTCCCCCGAGGACATGAGAGAGTGGGCTGCTCCTGGCTGGACACCATGTCAGTTATGGAATCTGAAGGAACCCTGAAATCCAGGGGCAGACTTGTTAATTTTGTGATCCCTTTGCTTCTCTTTCTATGACCGTTTCCTTCTTTCTCAATGCTGGATTTGCCAAATAGGAGGGCAATTTGGTGGCTCCATTCACAAAGGATAGACAGGAACCTGTGGGTGACCTGTGGGTCACTATGAGAGGGGACCGCTCTGCCCGTCATCCAGACCTTGGGGGCATGGGTTGCTCAGTAGCTGGACTTTCCCAGACCCCTGCCTGTTCTGGTCAGAGGGCTGTGACTGCAACCCCTGCCTGCAATTGGCGTGAGCGAAAGGCCCTGGCAGTGAAGTGGAAGTGACTCTGGGGCCAGGAGTCTGTCTGCTTATCAAGCCCAAGTGCACAGCCGCTTGATGGGCCCCCCTGGCAGGGCTCCGCAGCTTCCCTGCTGCGCTTGCCGTGGTCACTGAGCATCTTCTCCACACCTGGCCACCGTCCTGGGCACGCTTTCCTCAGACGTGGAACTAGAGCTTCTGAGTCTGTTCTGCCTTCTCTGGCTCTGTCTCTTAGTCACCAGGGTCCTCACCATCTCCCCGTCCCCACCACGTGCTCTCACAGAAGCCTCTGATACTATTGACATCTCAGTCTCGATAGATAGATCTGTGTAGATATTTACTTCAAATGTTGTGGTTACCAAAATTTTATTTGCATCATAATTAATTCCTTAGAGATTCTGTTAAAAATATAGAAGTCAGCACCCGATCCTTGACCTCCTAAATGAGAATCTGCAAGTATGAGCATTTTTATGGAGTATTAAAAATAATCTCGCCATATGATTCTGCTGCTTCAGTGTTAGACAACCACTACTTTATTCACCCCCCTCCTCCTGGTTTCTTACTTGTTTCACTCATTCTGAAAAGGTATTTCAGGCATCAGCAGATGGGCAGGTAACACTGGAGTTGTTGATGAAGTGAGGTGGGTGTGGGCATGACAGAAGACGTTGGAAAGGATTAGCAGAGCTATTAACTACTGTTGATGCCACTGAGGGTGAGGCGTTCGTGGGGGCTTTATCTTTAGTCGCTCATTCAGTCTCTCCTAAACATCTCTTCAAAAGGTAAGTATAATCGTCCCCATCTTACAGATAGGGAAATGGATCTCACAGAGGCTAACTAGTGTCTCCCCGTCCCTGGGATTCTCCAGGCAAGAACACTGGAGTGGGCTGCCATTTCCTTCTCCAATGCATGAAAGTGAAAAGGCAAAGTGAAGTCGCTCAGTAGTGTCCGACTTTTAGTGAACCCATGGACTGCAGCCTACCGGGCTCCACTGTCCATGGGATTTTCCAGGCAAGAGTACTGGAGTGGGGTGCCATTGCCTTCTCCAGGTAAAGCAGCCAGGATATGGTAAAGGAAAATTTCAAATCCCGGCCTCTCGGTTTCCCCAAAGCCTGTGTTGCTCTGGTTTAGAAATAAACCATGGGTGCTGGGGACATGGAGGCCAGCTCTGCCAGCATTTCCTTTGGTTTTGCTGGACCAGTGGCTGTGAAATGTAAGGGAACATCCAATGCCCTTTCTCCCGCC
>SJYF01000065.1:2292711-2303242 GCA_006410515.1 Procapra przewalskii | reverse complement strand
GTTATGGTATAATCTAAACTACGATTACTGAAAATGAATTTGCATTTCAGATGGCAAAACACAGATTCATATAATAAAACAATGTGACACTTATACCTTTTTATCGAATGAAAACTCCAACTTAAGCTGGAGAACAGAGAGAAACGAAAACTATTTTCCTCTTCTTTTTTTTTTTTTTCCTTTTCTCAAAGTTCAGACTTTGTTGATTAATCAGATAAGTGGAAGTTTTGGGTTTTTTGGGGTGGTAAATTCTATTTTGAAAATCAAGCACAGGTAAGAGGTTTACTACATAATGTCTGAAAAATATAAGGAGTTTTGCTATCCAAGGCTACTGTTTGTTAGTTCTTTTTAGTTCTAGCCAAACCACTCTAGGGCTTCCCCAGTGGCTCAGCAGGAAAGAATCTGCCTGCAGTGGGGTTTGATCTCTGAGTCAGGAACATGGCTTGGAGGAGGAAATGGCAACCCATTCCAGTATTCCTACCTGGAGAATTCCCCGGACAGAAGAGCCTGGCAAGTTACAGTCCATGGGGGCGCAAAGAGTTGAACATGACTGAGTGACTGAGTATGCTCACCCTTCTAACAGGGAGTGTCCCAGCTTGGCTTCGTACTATCTCTTCTCAGCAATGGTAGCTCTTGTGGGCTGAATGTCTGAGTCCCCCAGGTTCATATGTGGAAGCGCAAACCTCCAGTGTGGCTACATTTGGAATAAGGGAGGAATTAAGGTCAGGTGGCCCTTGCCCATTAGAACAAGACCCAGTTTTCCCCTCAGTCAGTCTCTCCCATCAGGAAGCTTCCATAGCCTCTTATCCTTCTCCAACAGAGGGCACACAGACAGACTGAAAACCACAATCACAGCAAACTAACCAATTTGATCACATGGACCACAGCCTTGTCTAACTCAACAAAACCATGAGCCAGGCCGTGAGGGGCCATGCAAAACAGACAGGTCATGGTGGAGAGTTCTGACAAAAAATGATCCACTGGAGAAGGGAATGGCAAACCACTTCAGTATTCTTGCCTTGAGAACCCAGGAACAGTATGAAAAGGCAAAAAGATAGGACACTGAAAGAGGAACTCCCCAGGTTGGTAGGTGCCCAATACACTACTGGAGATCAGTGGAGAAAAAACTCCAGAAAGAATGAAGAGACGGAGCCAAAGCAAAAACAGCACCCAGTTTTGGATGTGACTGGACTGGTGATGGAAGTAAAGTTCAATGCTGTAAAGAGCAATATTGCATAGGAACATGGAATGTTACGTCCATGAATGAAAGCACCTTCAAAGTGGTCAAACAGGAGATGGCAAGAGTGAACGTCGATATTCTAGGAATCAGCAAACTAAAATGGACTGGAATTGGGTGCATTTAACTCAGTCAGTCAGTTCAGTCAGTTCAGTCGCTCAGTTGTGTCCGACTCTTTGCGACCCCATGAATCGCAGCACGCCAGGCCTCCCTGTCCATCACCAACACCCGGAGTTCACTCAGACTCACGTTCATTGAGTCCATGATGCCATCCAGCCATCTCATCCTCTGTCGTCCCCTTCTCCTCCTGCCCCCAGATGACCATTATATCTACTACTGTGGGCAAGAATCCCTTAGAAGAAATGGAGCGGCCATCACAGTCAACAAAACAGTCTGAAATGCAGTACTTGGATGCAACCTCAAAAATGACAGAATGTTCTCTGTTCATTACCAACAGAAACCATTCAATATCACAGTAATCCAAGTCTATGCCCTGACCAGTAATGCTGAAAAGCCTCAAGTTGAACAGTTCTGTGAAGACCTACAAGACCTTTTAGAACTAACACCCAAAAAAGATGTCCTTTTCATTATAGGGGACTGGAATGAAAAACTAGGAAATCAAGAAAAACCTGGAGTAATAGGTAAATTTGGCCTTGGAGTACAAAACAAAGCAGGGCAAAGGCTAACAGAGTTTTGCCAAAAGAACTCACTGGTCATAACAAACACCCTCCTCCAACAATGCAAGAGAAGACTCTACACATGGACATCAGCATATGGTCAATACAAAAATCAGATTGATTATATTCTTTGCAGGCAAAGATGGAAAAGCTCTATACAATCAGCAAAAACAAGACCGAGAGTGGACTTTGGCTCAGAATGTGAACTCCTTATTGCCAAATTCAGACTTAAATTGAAGACAGTAGGGAAAACCACTAGACCATTCAGGTATGACCTAAATCAAATCCCTTATGATTATACAGTGGAAGTGAGAAATAGATTCAAGGGATTAGATATGATAGGCAGAGTGCCTAAAGAACTATGGACAGAGGTTTGTGATACTGTATAGGAGACAGGGATCAAGACCATCCCCAAGAAAAAGAAATGCAAAAAGGCAAAATGGTTGTCTGAGGAGGCCTTACAAATAGCTGAGAAAAGAAGAGAAGCAAAAGGCAAAGGAAAAAAGGAAAGATATACCCATTTGAATGCAGAGTTCCAAAGAATAGCAAGAAGAGATAAGAAAGCCTTCCTCAGTGATCAACGCAAAGAAATAGAAGAAAACAATAGAGTGGGAAAGACTAGAGATCTCTTCAAGAAAATTAGATACCAAGGGAACATTTCATGCAAAGATGGGCTCGATAAAGGACAGAAATGGTATGGACCTAACAGAAGCGGAAGATATTAAGAAGAGGTGGCAAGAATACACAGAAAATTGTACAAAAAAGATCTTCATGATCCAGATAAGCATGATGGTGTGATCACTATCTGGAGCCAGACATCCTGGAATGTGAAGTCAAGTGGGCCTCAGACAGCATCACTACGAACAAAGCTAGTGGAGGTGATGGAATTCCAGTTGAACTATTTCAAATCCTAAAAGAGGATGGTGTGAAAGTGCTGCACTCAATATGCCAGCAAATTTGGAAAACTTAGCAGTGGTCAGAGGACTGGAAAAGCTCAGTTTTCATTCCAATCCCAAAGAAAGGCAATACCAAAAATGCTCAAACTACTGCACGATTGCACTCATCTCATAATGCTAGCAAAGTAATGTTCAAAATCCTCCAAGCCAGGCTTCAACAATATGTGAACCATGATCTTCCAGATGTTCAAGCTGGTTTTAGAAAAGGCAGAGGAACCAGAGATCAAATTGCCAACATCTGTTGGATCAAGAAAAAAACAAGAGAGTTACAGAAAAACATCTCCTTCTGCTTTATTGACTGTGCCAAAGCCTTTGTGTGGATTACAACAAACTGTGGAAAATCTTTCAAAAGATCGGAATACAAGACCACCTAACCTGCCTCCTGAGAAATTTGTATACAGGTCAAGAAGTAGCAGTTAGAACTGGACATGGAACAACAGACTGCTTCCAAATCGGGAAAGGAGTGTGTCAAGGCTGCATATTGTCATGCTGCTTATTTAACTTATATGCAGAGTACATCATGAGAAATGCTGGGCTGGATGAAGCACAAGCTGGAATCAAGACTGCTGGAGAAATATCGATAACCTCAGATATGCAGATGACACCACCCTTATGGCAGAAAGCGAAGAACTGAACTCAACATTCAGAAAACTAAGATCATGGCATCTGTCCCATCACTTCATGGCAAATAGATGGTGAAACAGTGGCAGACTTCATTTTGGGGGGCTCCAAAATCATTGCAGATGGTGACTGCAGCAATGAAAATCAAAGATGCTTGCTTGCTCCTTGGAAGAAAAGTTATGAGCAACCTAGACAGTTTATTTAAAAGCAGAGACAGTTGCCAACTAAGGTCTGTCTAGTCAAAGCTATGGTTTTTCCAGTGGTCATGTATGGATGTGAGAGTTGGACTATAAAGATAGCTGAGCACAAGAGAATTGATGCTTTTGAACTGTGGTGTTGGAGAAGACTCTTGAGAGTCCCTTGGACTGCAAGGAGATTTAACCAGTCCATCCTAAAGGAGATCAGTCCTGGGTGTTCATTGGAAGGACTGACATTGAAGCTGAAACTCCAATACTTTGGCGACCTGATGCAAAGAGCTGACTCATTTAAAAAGACCCTGATGCTGGGAAAAATTAAAGGCAGGAGGACAAGGGGGCAACAGAGGATGGGATGGCTGGATGGCATCACCAACTCGATGGACGTGAGTCTGAGTGAACTCCGGGAGTTGGTGATGGGCGGGAGGCCTGGCGTGCTGTAGTCCCTGAGGTCGCAAAGAGTCGGACACGACTGAGCAAATGAACTGAACTGTGAGTCAGGTGAGGGCAGGGGCCTGATCTGATGGGATTAGTGACGCTGTAGGAAGAGAAAGCTGAGAGTGAGCCCTCTCTGCCTCTGCACACACCGCAGGGGGCCCGTGGGAACAGGGCGAGATGCCAGCTGGCCACACACCAGGAAGGCCACCCCTCTCAGCGGCCAACCGTGCTAGCACCTTGATCTGGGGCTTCTGCCTGTGAGGAAAGATGTGTCTTTAGCTTAAGCCGCCTGGTCTGTGGTTTTCCCTGTGACCACCTGAACAGACCCCGGCCCCACCACACCGTTGCCTGAAGGCTATAGCAGGCTTCGCTCCTCAGCCCCTGGGTGATACGTGTCCGTTCTAGGCAGAGATTTTAGGCTTAAGATAGGGTACAGTGCTGCCCCTTCACCCAGGAGAGTGACTGTGGAAGCGAGAGTGGAGATGGGAAGTGTATCCGCCTCCATCCTAAGGAGGGAGGTGCTGAGCGGAACCACACCCCCACTGCCATATTGGATCTGTGGCTGAGAGAGGAGAGAAGCAGGCATTTGTCGTGTTAACCATGGGGTTTGGGGAGCTTGTTCCTACAGCCTTACATGACCTGCCCTGATGGATACAGCATCTCAAGGATGGCAGTTTAGAACAGATGATAAATGAGCTAATTTGTGGCTTTCCGTTTCAAACATCTGAAGCCCAGATGCACACACAGCACGTTTGAAAGACCAGCTGGTGATCCCAGCCATTGTCCGCCGGGCTCAGCGAGGGTCTTCTGGCCTCAGAGGGAGAAAATACGGAGACCTGAGGGGAAAGTAAAGAGCTCAGATGCCACCATGTCCCTGAGTCCTCAGCCTCTATCCTTGTCTTTGTGAGGTGGAAAATTCCTCCAGAAACCCCAGTGGGGTTTGGAGATTGACAATCTGAAAGGGTTTGTGTCCCATCTTTGGAAAAACCCCAGCATCAGCTTGATGAGGTGAAGACATGTCTTTAGTGCATGGTGAGCTAACTCTCTTCACAGAGTTCTCTCCCCTTCAGTGACCTCTAGGGTCAAGAGATGAGGTCCATGAGCTCAGTACAGGCATGGACATCATAGAAGGCATGCGGGGAGCCTGCCTGCAGCAAGGCCTTCTGTTGGGGGTGGAGAGGGTGGCACTCTCCCTCGTGACTCTGAGACACCCCCCCCCACCCCCACTGGGCATGCATGGCTCTCCCTATCTGGCCCGTGGCGTCTCCAGCCATGTTCCCCATCACTCACCATTTCAGGCTGCATTTCAGCCTTGTTGTGTTACCTGTGCTTCCCCACATCTAACCAGTGGTTCTGGGACCCTGGGACTTTGCATCTGCTTGCCTTCCGCCTTCCTTGCTGGACTGAAACATAATGATTCATCTGTTGAGATCTAATAGACTTGTCACCTTCTTTGAGGAACATTTCCTGTTTCATCAGGTCATCAATCACTTCTTTAGCCACAGATGTACCCAATACTGGCCTTCCCTGGTGGCTCAGACGGTAACTTGTCTCTCTACAATTCGATCCCTGGGTTGGGAAGACTCCCTGGAGAGGGAAATGGCAACCCACTCCAGTACTCTTGCCTTGAAAATCCCATGGATGCAAGAGCCAACATTGGCCTTCCCGGTGGCTCAGCAGTAAAGAATCTATCTGGGATGCAGGAGACAGAGGAGACCTGGGTTTGATCACTGGATCTGGAAGATCCCCTGGAGTAGGGAGTATTCTTGCCTGGAGAATCCTATGGACAGAGGAGCCTGGTGGGCTACACTCTGTGGGGTCACAAACAGTCAGACACCACTACAGTGGCTTAGCTCCCATGTACCTAACATTTACCTCTGCTCAACAAAATTCAACAGATGCTTCTAGAACAGTGACTCTGCCAGGCACTGAGGTTGCCACAGAGTAAAGAGAGGTGAGCAGAGCAAATAGAGGTCTGCTCTTGGGCCCCCATTCTGCTTCCTGTTGCCGCGTAGATCACCACAACACCTAGTGCACAAAGCCATCTCCCCTCTGACGGCTTCTGTGGGTCAGGGGGCAGAGAGACCCCAGCTGGGGCACTGAGCTTGGGGCCCTTGGGGAGTCATGGTTAAATGTGAGCGGCAGCTGGCACAGCACGGGAAGGGCTGGTGGAGCATCTGTCAGCTGCCGACCGTCTCATCTCTTCTCCTGTGGTCTGGAAGCCTCTTCTTGTAGCTGCTCTACAGGGGCCGTCTGGGCTTGCTCTCAGCATGGGGTCCTCAGGGCCATCAGACGATTTGCCTGGCAGCTCAAGGCTTTAGACTGAGGATTCCAGAAGGCACGGCAGAGGTTATGTGGTCTTTTAGGACTTAACTTTGAAAGCCCCACTTTGTCACTTTCTGCTGCATTTTTGCAGCTGAAAATAAGTCACTAGCCTGTCCAGATTTAAGGGAAGGAGAATTAGGTTCTGCTTTTTGATGGGAGGGTGAGAGGTTCTAGAAGAGCAGGTGAAATGGGAGATGTCGTTAGAACTTTGGAAAATAGTCTGCCACTTGCCGTACTTGAATGCATGCCCACGTCTTTTGCTAAGCTATAAACTGATTTAGGCTATGAGTTGGATCTTACTCTCTGTTCTCAAAATTTAGCTCTGAGCGAACTAGAAGAGAAAGATGCTCAGTGTTTTGGAATGAATCAGTGAAGTGACTATTCTTTCTCTAAGTTCAGAGAACCCTATTTATGTCTGTTATTTTAATTGAGATAGTGAACACTTCTAAAAGGAAAGTTTCTCAATTTTTTTCCTGCAGGTTTTTTTTTTCTTAACCTAGGCATTAAAATCAAATCTGTAACAATATTTTAAATTAATTATCCTCCAATAAAAATAAATAGATTAATTTTAAAAAAGCAAATCTGTCAAATTTATATAGTGTACTTGATGTGGACACAAAGCTTGTTGTTTCCTCCTAGTCCTTCTGAGGACTCTGGATCTTCATGCCAGTTTCAAGAACTATGGCTATCAGATGAAAATAGCCAGTGCACTCCAAAGGGTTAAGATTTCAACAGAATGCAGGCCTCCCCAGTCTAGATGCTCCTCTGCTTTGGAACCCCAACTTGTCTTTCCAAGAATCACTTAGCTCTTTATCCTGGAAAGTTGCGCCAGGGAGACCTTAATCTTCTCTCTGATAGTTGCCTGAGCGACCATCACACTCCAAGAATTTGCATGAGCTGCTTCATTAGAGAACAGATCCAAGATGCCCTAACACAGCTTTCCAGACACAATCTGACTGAAGGGTGTGAGCAGTGCCTTGGGGCACAGGTGTCTCTGACTCAGCTCCTTTTCTACACCAAGAATGATGCTGGTGAAGACCTCTGTCTCATTACGTACAAACTCATCGGCAGGTGCTAGGTGCTTGTTTGCTGATACAGACAGCTCTCTCTTTGCAAAAAGCTGCTATAGGTGATATTTTGTTTCCTCAGTCCACCCATGCTTGCCTCATTTATTACAGTATGTCATTTGTGTGTTATGAGGATAGAAATTGTAGATGCCGCTGGTAGCTTCCATTACTGAGGTCTTGCCCTGAGCATTTTACTTACCCTCCTCCACTGAGGCTGAAAATATGTTGTAATATTAATATCCTCATCCCCATTTGGAGGTTCAGAGACTGGTTTAAAATTTGTCCAAGAGGTTGGAAGCAGCCAGGCTGGGTTCAGATCATCAAGTGCCTGATTCCCAAGTGTAGGAGGGCCCAGCTTTCCTTTGGTCTCTGGGTGGTTAGTGGCTGGGGGAGATCTGCGGCCCATCCTGAATACACTGCCCCTGTGCCTACAAGCTCCCTTCTGGCCCTTGACTGCACTCATTTCCTGGCCTGTGTCTCTGACCGTCCTGTTGCCTGGAAGAGGAGAGTGAAGTGGCCTCCACCATGAGCTTGCCCGCTGCCCCCCGCCATGGATGCTGGCGGCTGATGCTGGCAGAGGTGGTACCTGGAGGCAGGTGGGCAGGGAGTCAACTTGGCCAGTTGCCTCAGAAGTCAGCAGGGGAGATGCAGCCTCTTCAGGCTTAAAGAGCTCATGGCTTGGAGAGAGGAGAGCGTGATCTGAGTCCCTGGAGCTCTGTTAAAGAGCTCATGGCTTGGAGAGAGGAGAGCGTGATCTGAGTCCCTAGAGCTCTGTCTCCTTGTTGGAGGCTCCTGAGCATATCATGGGGCACCTTGGAGCCCCAGTTTTCTTGTTGAAAACAGGAGTCAGTGATAGCTGACTTGCCTTCCTCTCTGGGTTACTGTTAAAATCAAACTCCTTAACTGTAGAGAGAGTGCTTTATGAATTGTAAAGCTGCACCAAACGTGGGTGATTTTTATCATAGCAGGGTGGTCTCCTCGCAGACCACGCTGCCACGTGGGAAGGGCTGGTGTGAGGTGAAGTGAGGGACGTGCCTTCACAAGGGTGCTGCTGGGA
The DNA here is from genome assembly GCA_006410515.1 of Procapra przewalskii. Lineage (NCBI taxonomy): Eukaryota > Metazoa > Chordata > Mammalia > Artiodactyla > Bovidae > Procapra > Procapra przewalskii. The sequence continues at coordinate 2,294,670 of SJYF01000065.1, read as the reverse complement.
TCGTTTCTCAGATGTGCGTTTTGGTGCTGTCATTGCTGGGGGAGCAGGGTGGGATAGTGGGTGTGTGACACAGCAAAGCTGAAAAAACAAAGGTATTAACAAAGGGAGACTTACTAATCGTGTGCATGTGTTTTTGTGTGCTCAGTAACGTCATGTCCGACTCTTGATGACCTTATACACTTGCCTGCCAGGCTCCTGTATCCATGGGATCATCCTGGCACGAACACTGGAGTGGGTTGCCATTTCCTTCTCTGGGGTACTAATCGTATATGAGAATGGAAATAAGAACTTTGCAGTACACGAAAAGGGCATTACAGTACATGTGTCTTTTACACATTCCATCGTCAGAATGCTTTCAGAGGGCCTCCACTGTGCATAGCACACAAGTTTTTTCTAAGAAAATGTTTAGATAACTGTCCACAGAAAGTAGTTTATTTATATACAAATATTTAAAAGGATACTTAGAAAAAAGATAAACATGTGATGTTAAGTTGGCCAACTCCACGATTTCCAAATAGGTTAAATTAATTTAAAGTTAATTAGATGAGTGGGATTGCAGGACTGCCCATGTAACACCCTGTGTTGTGAAACCTGGTGGCTGGTCTTGGTGGGAGGACAGCCCTCAACCGTGCTGGCCCCTTCCCACATTCCTCCTCGCTCTCATGCCACTTCGTCCTCACTAGCCCCCAGGAAGCTGATTTTCTTTTTGAGCAGGAGCCATGGAAGAGGGTGTCCTTCCCTTGTCACTGAGCTCAGAGCTTAGGCACAGATTCTATGCTGGTTTGACTCCCCTGGGGGGTTTCTTCCGCAACCTTAGGTGGCTCTGCAGCGCCTAAAGGGCAATATGCCTGGAAGGTTTGCTCAGGCCTGTCCTCCGGCTGGAAGGATAGTTGAAACAGTGCAGCCAAGACTAGCTCTCAAGAACCCTCTGCGTTTCTGAGCCCAGGCTTTCCTTGCTCATGAACCATAGCGCCCGTCTCAGGTCTGCCTTCCTGTCGTAACTTTGTAACCTCAGGGGCTTTCCCGCTGGCATCTCACTGATTTTTATGAGCAAAGTGGTAATCCAGCCATATCTTCTGCTACCCACAGACTCCAATATTTAAGCTCTGACTGTGGCTGGCTGTCCAGACATCTGTTTTCTCCCCGTGTTAGTCAGGGTAGGCTAACTGCTATAACAAACAATCCCCACATTTTGGTGGCTTAGCATAATTGTTTATTTGTAAAGTCCAATTGGATGTTCCTGGCCAGTGAGCAGCCTTCTGAGTGGTCTTATCAGGATCCAGGCTCCTTCAGTTCTGTGGTTCTGCCTCCTGTAAGGCCTTCATTCAGCCATGGGGCAGGAAGGAGATGAGGTGCTCCAAGGGGTTGGGGGGTAGAGGGGCATCTTCAGGGACCTTGGAGCCTGTATCCCTTGTATGTGTGCATGTTCAGGCCCTTCAGTCATGTCCGACTCTTGTGACCCTATGGACTGTAGCCTGCCAGGCTTCTCTGTCCATGGAGGCTCCAGGCAAGAGTGGGTTGCCATGCTGTCCTCCAGGTGATCTTCCCGACCCAGGAATTGAACCGGTGCCTCCAGCATTGCAGGCAAATTCTTTACACTGAGCCACCAGGGAAGACCCCGTATCCCTTGGGCCCCATCCATATCAGTACCTGTCAGTCCAACCTCTAGCTGCCAGGACCACTTCCTAAATCTTTCCCAGGGGAGAGCAGCTGATGGTGACATGTGGTAAGAATATTGGAAATGTGGGGCGGGGCAGATGAGCCAGAAGGCTGCTGACAGAGGTAGCAGTCAGACCATGAAGGGCTTGTGTAACCAACTAGCAGCAGTGAACGTCAGCCTCCAGGCACCTGGAGAGCCAGTAAAGAATTGATGATTAAGCATTTAAAGGTTAAGGAAAATACACAATCCATGCTTTTGAACTGTGGTGTTGGAGAAGACTCTTGAGAGTCCCCTGGACT
>SJYF01000065.1:2257359-2278348 GCA_006410515.1 Procapra przewalskii | reverse complement strand
TTCTCCTCCTGCCCCCAATCCCTCCCAGCATCAGAGTCTTTTCCAATGAGTCAACTCTTCGCATCAGGTGGCCAAAGTACTGGAGTTTCAGCTTTAGCATCATTAATTGCAAAGAAATCTCAGGGTTGACCTCCTTCAGAATGGACTGGTTGGATCTCCTTGCAGTCCAAAGGACTCTCAAGAGTCTTCTCCAACACCACAGTCAAAAGCATCAATTCTTCGGCGCTCAGCCTTCTTCACAGTCCAACTCTCACATCCATACATGACCACAGGAAAAACCATAGCCTTGACTAGACGGACCTTAGTCGGCAAAGTAGTGTCTCTGCTTTTGAATATACTATCTAGGTTGGTCATAACTTTTCTTCCAAGGAGTAACCGTCTTTTCATTTCATGGCTTCAGTCAACAACTGCAGTGATTTTGGAGCCCCCCAAAATGAAGTCTGACACTGTTTCCACTGTTTCCCCATCTATTTCCCATGAAGTGATGGGACCGGATGCCATGATCTTCATTTTCTGAATGTTGAGCTTTAAGCCAACTTTTTTGCTCTCTTCTTTCACTTTCATCAAAAGGCTTTTTAGTTCCTCTTCACTTTCTGCCATAAGGGTGGTGTCATCTGCATATCTGAGGTTATTGATCTTTCTCCCAGCAATCTTGATTTCAGCTTGTGTTTCTTCCAGTCCAGCTTTTCTCATGATGTACTCTGCATGGAAGTTAAATAAGCAGGATGACAATATACAGCCTTGACGTACTTCTTTTCCTATTTGGAACCAAATCAGACTTTATTTTTGGGGGCTCCAAAATCATTGCAGATGGTGACTGCAGCCATGAAATTAAAAGACGCTTACTCTTTGGAAGGAAGTTATGTCTGACCTAGATAGCATATTGAAAAGCAGAGACATTACTTTGCCAACAAAGGTCCATCTAATCAAGGCTATGGTATTTCCAGTAGTCATGTATGGATGTGAGAGTTGGACTGTGAAGAAAGCTGAGCGCTGAAGAATTGATGGTTTTGAACTGTGGTGTTGGAGAAGATTCTTGAGAGTCCTGTGGACTTAAAGGAGATCCAACCAGTCCATCCTAAAGGCGATCAGTCCTCGGTGTTCTTTGGAAGGAATGATGCTAAAGCTGAAACTCCAGTACTTTGGCCACCTCATGTGAAGAGTTGACTCATTGGAAAAGACTCTGATGCTGGGAGGGATTGGGGGCAGGTGGAAAAGGAGACGACAGAGGATGAGATGGCTGGATGGCTCACCGACTTGATGGACATGAGTTTGAGTGAACTCCGGGAGTTGGTGATGGACAGGCAGGCCTGATGTGCTGCAATTCATGGGGTCGCAAAAAGTCAGACACGACTGAGCGACTGAAATGAACTGAACTGAACTGAGAGTTCTGTGTCATTAAATCTCACTTGGGGTCTCCCCTTCATGGTGATGGGAGAGAGCGGCATACCACATCCCCAGAGAGCCCACACGTGTCTGGGCAACAGGCCTGCCTCAGTGCCAAGTGCATCTTCCATGGATTGGAGAGCATCTCAGTTTGGTTCCTGGTATCATAGACCAAGCAAGACAAGGATGGGGCTGCATGTTAGGGCTGAACTCTCCAGAGAGAGAGGGCAGTGAGGGAAGTGGGATGAAGAAGCAAAAGATGCGTGGTAAGGATGTGGTGGCACCTGGAGTCTGGCTTCTGCCTGATCCCAGGGGGAGCCCTGGAACAGGGTGTGTACCCCTGACTTGAGCCCTTCTCAGGGCAAGAGGACTGGGCCCCCAGGTCACCCAGTCAATGGCTGTGGCATGTCCCCATTTGGGAGGGGCAGGCATAATCTCTCACGTGCTCCCCTTGTCTGATGGCACTTCTCCAGTGAGTTGGTGGGAGAGGGGAGCTGTGAGCCATTAGCAGCATCATTCCCGACATGTGGGGAGGGGGTGTACCAGCCTAACAAAGGGGATTGAGGAGAGACGCCAGCAGAGTCCCCCACAGGTAATGTCTCATTTGAAGTCCGCTCTGTGTCCTTCATGCTGCTTTGACTGAGAATTCACTTTGAACAGAGGGGTTAAACCTTGAAAGATGTTCCTTCTCAAGTTTGATTAGAACATGGGTGGTCTCCTAAGAGGGAAAAGTTTTCTTAGCCTCCAGCATTGGCTTTAGTTGTTTTTATTATAACTTCACTTAAATATATATAAACTCAATAGTTTCAATAAACATCTTATGCTTACATTTCTTTAAAAAGTGTGAAATCAAAAGAAATTGCAAATGAATTCCTTAAAGTATAAGGCCATTAAAAATCAAATTAGGCTATAAAACCAATGAGATGGATGGTGGTGTTTGGCTGAAACTAACTTGCCATTTCAAGATAAACTCGTGACTGTGCAATGGCCCAGGTAGTCTCACGTTTCACACAGCCTCTCCTGTAGGATGCTGGGCACAGGGCCCACTTTCCATCACTCTCTGTAACAGAGTTTCCCTAAACCCTGGGCTGCAGGGATGGTGAGAAGGAATTATTCAGCATTCCCGTGCAGTTGGTCTCTATTCCTGTCATCAGTCCACAGTCGTCAAAGACATACCTCTTGGCACCATTGTGATCACCAACGCAAAATCAGACATGTCATTTGAATGTCACGGCCGCCCTTTGTCGGTCAGTCATCCAAACGCACTTACACAGCTTTATCAAAATCAAAGTGTGGTATTTAAAAAACCATTTAAACAGCTCTTGTAGAGCACTTAGCACTTGATTTTAAGCAGCATCTCTTTCCCACGAAGAGGGGCCATGTACATGTAAGTGCACCTGTGTGCTGACACTGGGGACCCCTGAGAACGCACCCTTGGTCCCGTGCTCAGGACAGGAGGATGGAGATGAGGGGGGTCGGCCGTGGAGTGAACAAGCGACGGTCTGCAGGGCCCCTGGGTGTGCCCCGGGCCCGGTATCTCATTACAGCATTGGTCATTTAAGGACGCCCCTTGGGCAAATCGCTGATGGGACACAGTGAAAACCCAGGGAGCCGTGTGTGCACAAGTGCTTAGTCAAGTCCGACTGTTTGTGGCCCCATGGACTGTAGCCTGCCACTTTCTTCTGTCCTTGGGATTCTCCAGGCAAGAATACTGGCGTGGATTGCATGCCCTCCTCCCGGGAATCTTCCCAACCCAGGGATTGAACCCGAGTCTCGGTGTCTCCTGCGTTCTTTACCACCAGTGCCACCTGCCTCAGGGAGCTGTGAGCTCCTGCAGAGAGTCCAACAAGGCTGGGAGACTGGGGCTCCTGGTGCATCCTGGCTGATGGTGAGTGAGCATCACCGTGGTGCCTGCAGGCTGTTCCAACTGCAGAAGCGCAGGGACCCAGAGAGCGTGTGCCACTGCCAAGAAAGGCTCCTGACTTCCTCACCTCCACATGCTCCCTGAGAACAAACCCCATTTCCTGAGGCAATCTGAGCACCGCCGGAGCTAGCAGCTTAATGGAGACAGAGAAGGAAGAAGTCTGCTGCCCTAGGTTGGGTGAACTCTGCTTCCAGATTCAGGAAGAACTGCACACTCAGAGAGCCCAGGGTGAGCCTTGGGGGATAAGTAGAGCCTTGGGGGAGGGGACAGGCCTTAAAATCCACCCTTTCAGCACAGAGGTCAAAGCACAGAGGAAGCCAGGAGGACACCTGCTGGGTCACCCTCTTCCAGATCACTAATTTAACATTGGAGAAGGAGGATTCAGAAAGGGTGACTTGTTCAAGGTCTCACGCATTGAACAAATATTTAGGGACTGGTGTCCACTAAAGGCTGGACAACCTGCCAGGTACTAGATACAACAGGTAGTCACCAGCCCTCAGGAAGCTTGGGGTTTAGAAGGGAGAGGCAGGCGAGTAACCAGTTGGTGATGATGAGGTGACAGCGGTGGCTGGGGGGTGGGGGGCATGCATGGGAGGCCCTCGGCGGGAGCTCCCTGGAGGAGGCGGGCCAATCCTACAGTGAACGCAGGGCTCCTCTCTGTTTCTGTACTGGCCTCCCTGCCCAGAGCTCAACAGGGAGTGGGAGGCCAGGGGCTGATTGCTCCCCAACAGTGGATGAGCAGCAGGAGATCCCAGGAGAAACTCCAGGTTCTTTCCGGAGCATCGATTGAAAGAAGGAAGCTCCTGGCAACATTCTCAGACAGTGTCTTCTACTTCAATTCCACACCATGACCAGAAGGCTGCCTAGCTCTCCCTTCACAAGAATCTGTAACTCTGTTTTCTTCCATATAAATCCAACCCTCTGCTGACTTTTAAGACCTAGGCCACCCCAGCTGTCTTATCTCACAGGGTTTCCCAGGTGGCTCAGCAGTAAAGAATCCACCTGCCAATGCAGGAGACACAGTTGGATCTCTGAAGAAGGGACGGCTACCCACTCCAGCACTCTTGCCTGGAGAATTCCATGGACAGAGGAGCCTGGCGGGCTACAGTCCATGGGGTCGTAGAGTCAGACATGACTTAGCGACTAAGCTCTCCACTCTCACCTCACTGCTCCCAGCAGGATCCTTCCATTCATTCAAATTGCAGGTGTCAAAATGACTCTGCCTGGTACTTAACTCTAACATTTATCTGGAAGTGACTGAATCCACGAAGCAGGATGTGAGGTACATGAGAAGAAACTTGCTCCTTAACATGTGGTCCCTGGACCAATAGCATCAACATCACCTGGGAGTTTCTTAAAAATTGCAAAATGCTAGTTGCTAGCCCAGAATCAGACTGAAGTCCAACAAGGTCCTCAGGTGATTCTTGTGCATATTAAACTTTTAAGAATATTCTAAAGAAAGAGTGTAAGTAGAATTAAATTCTAAATGTCGTACAAGTGATTTAGATTAATTTGTAAGATAGCATCACATTGCTCACTTTTATTAATCTTAAATTAAAAAAAACAAAACTTGTATGAACAGGGTTTTTTGATCATTGTTGACTGATAATTACAGCATTTTGATAGTTAATTTGAGTAACACAGGCATTATTACTACCTTTGTAAAAGCATACTCAGGAGTCATAGAATGAATTTTAAAACCAGCAACTAAGTAGAAATATATTTTCAACACAAAAACATGTAAACACTTTATAAAATGTCTACAAAATTATTGATGTAATCAAAATATAAATGCTAAATACACATGAACAGATTACAATTAATAAACACATATTATCCAAAAGCACATTGCATGAGAAAGAAATGATAATGAATCATGAAAAATTTGAAAATGTCATTTGCTCTTTGTAAACAAAGAGCTCAATCTGAAAGCAAAATCAAGGCAACGCGTGTTGATGCTGTGTATTGCAGAACTGTGAGCACATCTTTGGACAAATTTCTCTAGCTACTGCCATGGCTCTGGCGTGGTCTTGCCAGGAATATATCCCTGGTGGCTCAGCTGGTAAAGAACCCGCCTGCAATGTATGAGACCCCATTCCAGTTCCTGGGTTGGGCAGATTCCCCTGGAGAAGGGCGAGGCTGCCCACTCTAGTACTCTGGCCGAAGAATGCCATGGACTATACAGTCCATGGGGTCACAAGAGTTGGACACGACCGAGGGGCTTTCATTTTCATCTTCAAATGACTTTATAATTGTGTCTCCTGTTTGAGGGAAACTCCTTGGACAACTTTTGGGAGCCAGTCATACAAATATATATGTGTAAAACTGATGTTTATTTATACACATATATATTTATATGACTTTGATTATGTTGAAAATATATCTAGAGAGACAGAGAGAGAAGAGGGTTGAGAGAGAGTTGTATTTTTTCGTCTCAAAGAAAGCATTTGGGGTTTATCTGTGCTGTCTTTGGTTTTATCTTGTACTCCTGATGCTCTGAGTAGAGTTAGTTACCTGTTCCAATTTCATAACTGTCAGATTTAGACACCACTTGTTCCGAAAGCCTTTGAACTAGGTAAGAATTATTCTTGTGGATGAGGCTTTACTTTATCAATTGTTATTTTCTTCCTTTCCTTGAGGATTCTGGAGCTTTAGCAAAATGCTTTCTAAACAGGAAAGCTTTCTTCAACAGGAAATTTGAATGCAGCAGAGAACTCATTCTATATGCAATCAATATGCAAATCATTTTCAGAATTATTTAAATTTTAAAGCAGTGGTGTTACACTAGTAAGAAATGGCTGAATTTTGGATAGCGTATATCAGAAAACTAAAGTACCAGGGCCAATAACGATTATAATCAGCAACATCGACAAATCAGGTGGAGGCCACTGTCAACAGATTTACTGAAATAGAAAGGCAGGAGCTCATTGGAGAAAATGACATCGTGGGAACTATTTTCCAAGCTTTAACTGAGCAGAAATTTTCCATTTATTCACCCTGAGTGAAAATAAATTTTTTGAGACAAATCACTCTAATTTTGAATTCAAGTCTAAGATGCCTAGAGCAATGACAATATGCCCATGCTTGCCACAGGGAAATCTGCTGGGGAAAGTCATTTATCTCCAATCCAAACTTCATTAATTCATATTTTTAACTAACTTCACACTAGTACCTGCAGGAACCAAACTTAGGTTAAAAATTTTTTTTTTTAATCATAGGAAATGTTTACAAAAGCCTCCATTAGTGTTCCTTTCCTGTATTCTTCTAATTATCTTGGTATTTATATGGAGTATAATGGTTTTCTAGAAATGAAACCTTATTGCGTTTACCTTTAGGAAATAGGAGTTTACATTATAATGGTATGACTTATAGCCTTCTTCCGAGATCAAATTTAGCTGCAAATTGAAGGTCTGGTGAAGGTCGCCAGTGTTACGGGTGCTGATATACATCTTTACTGTTCTCTTCTTAGAGTTATGGGGAAAACCCTTGGGGGTGACTAGGAAAAGCCTGTGACTTCTGGGTTTCCTTTCTTCCAGGCTCTGCTGGTCTCTCTGTGTCCCACTGGGGACCACTGGAGGCAGAATTAAAGGCATCAATCCGGTGACCACATGATCTGCGTCTGAATCCCGCGTCTGCTATTCACGGGCAAGTTTGTAAACCATCTCCTTGCTCATCTGTCAAGTGAGGAGACCCCCACCACTGCTCCTCCCCCCAGGGCTGGTTACGGACTGAAGGATAACAGTGGAAATCTATGCTAAGTGCTCTGCAATGTTTGTTACTGTTATATAAGCCAGGAGATGCTGATTAGGCCGTTCTATTCCTTCTCTCTGTCCCCAGGAAGATCTTAGGGAAAAAAGCAACTTTCTTCATCCGTATCCTTGGCTGCGTCGGGTCTTAGCTGTGGCACTTGGGATTTCGATCTTCACTGTGGCATGCATATCTTTGGAAGCAACAGGTTGTGGCAGAAAGGACCCCAGTCCTGGGATCACACAGACTGAAGCTCTACTCCCCTCTCCTATTAGCTGTTAATCAAGGCTGTATCATTAAAGCCCTCTCGACTTCGGTCTCCTCATTTGGAAGGAACAATAATACCTACCTCAGAAGAACTTGAGGGCTATTCAATTAGTTAGCAAAGTAATTAGTAAAGAATGTATTAGAAATAGCAGCGTTAATCAGTCATATCTGACTCTTTGTGACCCCATGGACTGTAGTCCACCAGGCTTCTCTGTCCATGGGCTCTTCCAGGCAAGAATACTGGAGTAAGTTGCCATTCCCTTCTGCAGAGGATCTTCCCTACCCAGGGATCAAACCCAGGCTTCCTGCATTGCAGGCAGATTGTTTACCATCTGAGCTACAGGGAGGTTGGTGCGAGTGTAATTGTGGTTTCAGACCGTGAATTTTAAATCATTGTAACTAGGCTCAAATACATCTTTATTAATCAAAATAGGAGCTATTACATTCAACACATTTTTGCCAATGAGAAATAAGTTTGTTTATTCCTGTAGCATAAAAATCCATGCTTGAGGATTCGATGAACTCTTGGAAACCATTTTCTGCATTCTGCTGGTTGTGGGAGTGTTTTTCCTGCAAAAAGCTGTCGAGATGCTTGAAGAAGTGGTAGTCGGTTGGCAAGAGGTCATGTGAATATGGCAGATGAGGCAAAACTTTGTAGCCCAGTTTGTTGAGCTTTTGAAGCGTTGGTTGTGCAGTTGGGCGTTGTCAGGGAGAAGAATTGGGCCCTTTTTGTTAGCCAGTCCTGGCTGTAGGTGCTACAGTTTTCAGTGCATCTCATCAATTTGTTGAGCATACTTCTTGTTTTCACTGGGTTTGAGAAATGGTTTCACTGGGATTCAGAAAGCTGTAGTGGACCAGACCAGCAGCAGGCCACCCAACAGGGACTGTGACCTCTTTTTTGTGCAGCCTGGCTTTGGGAAGTGTTTTGGAGCTTCTCGGTCCAACCACTGAGCTGGTCGTCGCTGGGTGTCTTTTGTCACATGTCACAGTCCAATCGAGAAATGGTTCATTGTTGTTTTACAGAGTAAAAGATGACACTTCAAAACGATGATTTCTTTGATTTTTGATCAGCTCATGAGGTACCCATTTATTGAGCTTTTTCCTTTCCAATTTTCTTCAAATGCCAAAGGACGGAATGGTTGAAGTTGAGTTCTTTGGCAACGTCTCATGTGGTTGTAAGAGGATCAGCTTTGATGATTGCTTTCCGTTGGTCATTGTCAGCCTCGATAGCCGGCCACTGTGCTCCTCATCGTCAAGGCTCTCATCTCCTTTCCAAAACTTCTTGCACCACCACTGCACTGTGTATTTGTTAGCAATTCCTGGGCCAAAGGCGTTGTTCATGTTGCAAGTTGTCTCCTCTGCTTTACGACCCATTTGGAATTCCAGTAAGAAAATTACTCAATTTTGCTTTTTGTCTAACATCATCTCCATAGTCTAAAATAAATATAAGGTAAACTGCAATTAATAACTCATTAGCAAAAAATCGTAAAGTGAGAATGTGCATTAAAATGGTGTATAACATAACCACATTTATTTATTCATAAGAATGTATTCCAGTATCAAAGGCAAATTTCAACAATGCAAAAACCGCAATTACTTTGCACCCACCTAATAGCATTTACCTGGCTAGTTGGTCAAAACGGTCAACAAAGGTCAATTTTCCTCCTTTTCTGTCCTCATAGACACATTCCGTGATTCATTTTGTCCTGGTTTTTGCTTCCGCAGATAACCTTTCATTACACTCCAGTTTCCTTTTCCTCTACAAACTTACCATACCCATCTATTTCTTTAAATTCCAGCTCTTCTCTGGGCCAGCATGGATGTCAATTCAGTTCAGCTGGGGCGTTAGCTGATCTGGAAGTTAGATCTTCCAGCAGAGATCTGCCTTCGAGAGACCTGAGAGAGGAGGAGCCTCTGGGTGTGTGTGTGGGGGGTGTGGGGTGTATGTGTGTGGCGGGGGGCAGTGTGTGGTGGGGTATCCACACGTTCAACTGAATGTGAGTATCCACACATTCAACTGAAACTCATTGAGGTCTCACCATTACACCGAAGGCGTGCTTCACATGGTCTCACCAAACATGTGAAGTTTCTAGGAAGAAAGCCAGAACCTAGCCCAGGTCCCTAGCCTGGCAGTATTCATCTATTCTGATGGTGGGGGCTGAGGGGAGTAGAGAGTCATAAACAGGTACTTAGAAGGCAATACAACACACAAAAAGGGCGGGCAGGAGCGTTAGGGAGGGGCCGCTCATCCATAGTTGGAGCAGCTGGTCACATCTTTAGAGGAAGCAGGGCTTCCTGAGGCTTGCAGGATGCACGAGAATTAGCCCATTGGGAAAGGGGAGGACAAGGATTAGGTGAACTGGAATGTTGGGGCAGGTCGGTCAGCAGGAGGAGAGCACCAAAGCAAGACACAGCTTCATGGCAGCCTGGCCACCGAAGAAGAGAGAGAAGAAAACCTGAGCCTCTGGAGAGAGCAAGGGGCAGCGCTGAGGCTGCACCCAGGAAGCCACGGTGTGGGATGCTCTTGAGAATGAGCTCTCCAGATTTGGACTGTAGAATTCTTTGAGGCTCCCCTTAACTCTCTCACGGTGATCTCTCCCTCTGCCATATTTTCCCTCAGGCTCTTTCTCTTGATATATGATCCGCACAATTTTTAATTGGTATAGAATTTTGCCACCAAAGTCTGAAAACCCATTTTTACCCTTTCAGGGATTTCCACCCTTGAGGCATTAGCTCCCTCCCCCGAGGCAGTTCTAGAAGGCCCTGTCCCCCTGAATGGAGGCAGGAGGAGAAAGAAAGGGCAGAGGGCAGTACTGAAGGGAAAAACGATGGCTTTTTATACCTTAAGAGAAAACACCATCAAAAATAAAACAAGCAACGGAATCACAATTTTCCTCCTTTGGAAAAGCCATTGGTCAAAAAAGAACAGCAAATGCATACAAGCCAAAATGTTTTTGGAGTTAATAACTGTAAATATTAATTAACATTGTATCCTTTGAACTTAATAATGTGCATGTCAGTCTGTGTGAGAGAGGGTAAGTTTTTGTTTTTATCCCATCCTTAGTTTTGTAATTTCAAGCATGTATCTTGCAGTCTTTTTAAAGGTATCTGACCAGTGGGCTCACAAAAGCAGAGAGAAAATGAGATAGTAAGATTAGAGTGAATCAATGACCCGACTAAGCTTAAGTTAGAGATGTCAGTGATGCTGCATTTTCTCCAAAAGAAACGAAGGCTGTTTGCACTGTTCTGAGATAGAATAGAGAGGTTCCTGCCAAGTGACATGTCATGTCACCAAATGTGTGTTTACTGTTTGTGTTTGTTTGATATTTTCACTCAGTACTGACATTTTGCTGATTAAGGCCTCAGGTGAGTGTTAACTTCCTTCATGTGGTCTGTTGACCCAAATGCCAGTAGATCAAACATTTCATTCCATCTTGTAAGCACGTTGGGCAAGCAGAATTCCCGGACTGAGATTCACGTTTTCTAACTGGAGAGCTGACGTTCAGAGCGTATCTGTGTCTGTGGTCGGGTGAGAAGGTGAAAGGGTGGGATCTGGCTTGCGAGAGGGTGTGTATCCCCTCTGAGCATCACAGTAGGGTCACAATGCTGTTCCTTACGTGAATTGTACCGCGGAGACCAAGGTTATGGTTTCATAGCCATCCTTTCGCTTCTCTGCCTTCATTTGTATGATGATAAGCCTGGCTTGGGCCAGGGGTTAGAAACACAGACACCTCCATGGGCAGGACAGATGACAGGACCATAAACATGTATATTACAATGTACGACAGCATCACCGCTTGTTTTCTTCACACTCACAAAAACAACGATGTTGAAATTCCAGTCTCTTTCACAGATCGTTAATCTTTTCATTGGCATCCTTTCCACACGCCAGTCATGGCTCTTCTCATAGCTTGTTTTCCTTCTGGAAGATTAAGTTGTATTCTTTTGGAGCAGACACACTTTGTTGGCGTGTTAAACCCAGGAATCTTTATGTCCTAGAAAAGTCTGCCTTTTCTTGGAAACATGTAACGCTTTGTTTCTTTTTTCCATTCTTGAGAAAGACATGGATGTGAAGATGTGCTTTTCTTTTTTGTTCTACTATAATAAAAGCAGAGATGGCACTGGGATAATACCTGTCAGATGACACTGACCCTCAGAATGGGGAGTAATCGGAGGTGTGGGAACTGTGTCCAAAGGAACTGTGTCCTCGGGACCTTCCTTCCCTCTCTGCCCCTCATGGCTGCCCCTCGTATCATTCGATTGTTGGCCTCTGCGAATATTAGTCCAGGATGGATGTGCGTGCCAAGTTTTTTTCAAGAACTATAAATCCTGATTATTTTACATGGAATTCTCCTGAATTTTAGAGGTTGGCCAGAGAAGTTAAATTTAAATAAACACAAATGATAGCAGTGCTTCATAGTCAATGACTCAGGCCAAACATGAGAAATCTATGAACCTGATGCCCATAAAGCTCTGAGACTTTGGAGCAAAATGATCTTAAAATTCTTTTTTCCCCTAGAACTTTTTCTTTTTAGACAGATATTTCTATACCCCTTACTGTTCTCTAGGCACACTTAAAGCACTTTACATGTCCTAACTCATTTAATCTTCACAGCAGCTTTGTAAAGTTGGTGCCATTATCCTCATGGTACAGATAAGGAGCTGAGAACACAGAGTATTCGAGTGACTAGCCTAATGTCACAGAGCAAATAAGTGGTAGCACCAGAATTCCAGCAGTGGTCCTCTGCATCAGAGCCCAGAGCTCTCTTCCTTTATCCAGGTAAGTTTCTATTTTCTAAAATATCTCCTTAACAAACATTAAGTGATAAATTTTTTGTGGACAACAAGCATATTTATTTGGATTTGTATGAAGTGAGAAGTCTGAAATATTTTTGTTTGTATGTGGAAAAAAGATTCATTAGTTTAGGCCTGTTCAGTACCCTGCTCACCTTAGTAGGACTGACAAGAATGAGATGCTGGCTAGAGTCTTCCAATCAAATCTCATTTGCTCATAAGGGACTGACCTCTGATTGGCTACTGATGATCCTCAGAGGAAGTGATGAATACTTTGTTTTTCTGGCTGCCTGGGTTTTCAGAGATATTAATACAAATGGACATTTGACCATATATTTAAGCAATCTGTCATAGCAAGCAGATTTCTAGAGCTTTTTGGTTAAAGAGATTTTTGAATGTGTGTATGAGCAATATATGGGCTGACTTTTTATTTCAGCAAATAGAAAGATGTATTATCACTTGAGGTTTGTTATTAACCTCTGTTTCACCTCCGTTAATATTTACTCTGCAGGTCAATAAATCTTGATATTCTCTTCAACAGAAACCAATATCTTCAGATTATGAGTTGTTAATCTTGGCCAAACTGAAAAATTGTGTGAATATTTTTCTTTTGCTAGAGAAAATGAGGACGTTTTTGGTCTCCTTTTTCTTCAGGCTTTCTTGAAAGGGAAAGTTCTTTTTTATTTGAATCTTCAAACACCTTTTCAGATTTAGGGTTGGGAGTTGAGGGTATGAGTTTTAAGATGAATTTTGGAAGGGTCTCTGTTCCACTGAAAGTACTGCAGGAAGGTAGGTGTTAAATAAATCTTATTTTAAACCCTTCTGTGAAATCCTTTGATATTAGGGGAACTAAGAGAGGACTGTAGCCAAATCACCACTGCCTCTAGAACCTCATCTGATGGCAAGGACATCAGCCCCTAGAACCTTGTCTTTGCGTTGTTTACTGAGGTTGGTCAGTTTGAGTCCTAACAAGTGTAATGCATTTCCAGATCCTACTAGCCAAAAACTGTGTAGACAAACAGCTGCATCTGCTCCATCTCAGGATACAGAACAGCAAGTGTGAAAAGACACAGGTAAGTGTTTTTGCTTTGCTTTCCAAACCATAAATGCTGGGCTTGAAGTGTGCAAGAGAATCCATTAGTTCACAGTTTCAAGGGAGTGATTCTAGTCTCATAATCTGCAGAATCATGCCTAAGCAACAAAGAAATTCATGACAAAAGGAGATGAAAAATCATAGAAGAAGTTAGAGGTCATCTTAGCTGATGGCTGGTGGTTGCTGCTCAGGATGACGGGAGAATATAGCATTTGGAAATAGCTATACAGAAGGGAAAGGGGCATCTCAGGGGTTGATTTAAGGTGAAAAAATGTCCAAGATTTTCTGAGATGTTTGATTAGGGGATAGAGGGTAGGGAAGACAGGAAGTAAGGATGGTGTGTGTGTGTAAGTGTGCATGCTAAGTCCTTCAGTCATGTCTGACTCTTTACAACCCTGTGGACATAGCCTGCCAGGTTCCTCTGTCCAAGGGATTCTCCAGGCAAGAATAATGGAGAGGGTTGCTATGTCCTCCTCCAGGGGATCTTCCCAAACCAGGGACTGAAGCCAGGAGAGCAGCCAGGAAGTAAGGGTGGGGATTTGTTACATGTGGCGGGAAAGTGGTGAGGCCAAGCCCCTAGAACCTTGTTTCTCAAAGTGTCCTGGGACCAGCGGCATCAGCATCACGCAGGAACTGATTAGAAATGCCCAGTATTGGCCCTTCCCAGAGTTGAGAAACTCTGGGGGTGGGGCCCAGCAAAACATGATTGGATGAGTGGTCCAGCTGAGTTTGAAACCCACAAGTTTGAGATCCACTGCTCGAGGGCCCAGATTTATCAGTCTCATCTGTACACTGTAATTCTTTGGGGAGTTTCCAAAATAATGATGCCTGGGTTTTACCCACAGAGGTTCCCATTTAGTTGGCCTGGGGTGTGGCCTGGACATCAAGATATTTTACAGCTTCCGGGATGATTTTGATGGGCAGCCAGGAGAATTACTCTAGGGCATGTTCTAGTCCTGAATTACTTTTTCAGATTTAATTCTCTCTTTTTCACATCAAGTATTTTATAATGCTTCCTTTACTATCCTGAAATGAAATTTACATGAATATTATTTCTCATGCACATATTTTTAACGGAACATAAAGGAGAAATAACAGAAAGGTAATTTGTTACAATCTGCATTTCAAACATTTTAATTCTTGTATCTGACTACACTCACAGGGAAGGAAGCAGATGTTCGGGTTGAGTTATTATCGATGTGACAGTTGCAAGTGCAGATTGATCCAGGTGTGTTGAATTGGCAACTCAAAATCAAACCGTAGGTGACATTACTGCTGGGGCTGGGGGCAGGGACTTTTGAAAGGAACAGATCTTGGTAAAGTTTCTAACAAAATAATCATCCGTTTTCTATTTCTCTGAGGCCATATTCAAAGTGTGTACTTAAAAGAAGGTGGGCTTCCCAGGTGGCTCGAGTGATAAAGAATCCACCTGGCGATGGAGGAAACACGGGAGGTGTGGGTTTGATCCCTGGATCAGGGGGATCCTCTGGAGTAGCAAATAGCAACCTGCTCTTGGACTTCCCCGGTGGCTCAGATGGTAAAGCGTCTGCCTACGATGCGGAAGACCTCGGTTCAATCCCTGGGTCAGGAAGATCTCCTGGAGAAGGAAATGGTAACCCACTCCAGTATTCTTGCCTGGAAAATCCCATGACTGGAGGAGCCTGGTGGGCCACACTGCATGGGGGCACGAAGAGTGGCACAGGACAGGCAGACAGGCACTTACAAGGAGCAGTGATGTATTGCAGTGGATGCCATGGTACCTTGCTAGGATGCTCCTCCAGGACTGAAGCACCTATTTCCCCAGCTGCTGGCAGTGCTGATGGCTGATGGCCTTTAGCTCTGGGCCCTCTTTGAGTCTTGCCCTCAGCAGAAGGAAGCTGCCTTGCTCAAGGCACAGACTTCATTCACAGGCTGGTCAAGGCTGGGCTGTAAGTGTGGCAGCCCCCTGCCTCATTCAGGACAGCTCTGAAAGGCCATCTTGGCTATAGATCTTCCTGTTGGACTGACTGAAATCTTTGCTTCAACTGTACTGTATTGCAGCTCAGCTTCTCTCCTGACCATCCCCCCCAAACCTCCAAACCCACCCCTCCCTGCCCCACTCCCCTGCGCTCAGCTCCTCAGGGGTGTTGATTTTGAGAATAGTCTGCAATAAACTTGCAGCTGTAGGTTGGTCTCAGAGCCTGCTCCCTTGGGAACTGACAAGTAATACTGTCCTTAGCAAAAAGCTGAGTCCTTTACTAGTCAACTGGGTTACGGTCATTGCAAAAAGATTCTTGTTTAGTATTTTATCCCATGAGAGCAGCTTTACTGAGACAGGCCGGGACAAAACTGGAGTTGTGTTTGGCAGAGGGAGGGTTGGGAGCACCAGAGTGGGCAGATGGGGGAAGGCCGAGGTGGTGAGAACGGATCAGGCCTTGGAGCTGTGAGTGCTCAGAGCAGATTCCAGGGACCCGATCTGGTAGAGATTTCACTACATTCAGAGGCAGGGTAGCCTCAAGCAGCAATGTAAATGAGGCAACATTTGTTTTCCTTTTCCCTAGTGCTGCTTTTCTCTCCATGGAGTCTGAAGCTATCAGAACCTACTCCCTGGAAAAGATTTGATAAGCTATTCACCCCTTAGTGTGAATCTAAGTCAACAGTTTTGTTTTTTCTCTTTCAGAGATATTTGCATTTTAATAACAATTGTGGTCCTCGATTAAAAGGAATTTCAAGAAATAGTGCTTACAGAGAAGGATTAGGGGTGGGGCAAGGGAGTCTTTCCTCTTCTCACCCACTCAAACTCAGTTCTCATTGTGGGTCACATAAAAGTGAAAATGGGGCACCCTGGCAGAAATGTCCATGAGCTCTTTGGGGATGAGTTGTTCATGAATCTTATGTCCCCATCCCCTTGGAATTTGACGTATAATGTCAAAGAAAAGCGCCATCATTTTGATGGCTAGAAATAAATTTCTAAAGATAGAACAAGTCTGAACATCTTTAGTGGTCTGGACATGTTAGAATCATGAGTGTGGGTTTTGAAAAAACTATAAAAATGTGAGAAAACAGCTGTCAATTTTATCAATTTGCAACGTCTATACAGAAGATGTACTGTCTTGGCCCAGTAATTTTGTCTGTGGCCTTTAATTGCTTTGCCATGAAACAGATCTTTATTCATATTCCTCTCATGAAATTATTTGTCATTCTTCTCTTCAATCATCTTAATGAAACAGAAGGAGAAATGAAAGAGTGAAAGCAGTGAGAGCAGCTTTAAGCAGTGGCTGTAAAGGACTCAGTCCTCTTTAGCCCTGACATTCGTTCTTTCATTCAGTCCACAGAGACTGGTTTCCTACGCGGTGCTAGGCTGGTAGTCCTTGCTCTGTCCAGAAGCAGAGCACATAAAGAGACACTAGTTTGCGACCTTGAGTAATTCCAGTGGAGTGACATCTTCCTGGATCTGCTGACCCTCAGGGCAGACTCTATTTACTGCTCCCATCAGCTGTGTCCTTGGCCATGGATTAACTATGACTTTGTGTCTCAAGTGTGGCACGTGTGCAAAGCCCTCACATGTGGTTGGCCAGGCTGTTGTTTGCGTAATGTATTGACCATGCATATTTAAACAACACCTCGGTGGATCATTAATACCAGGTATGGTTACTGAAATGAAACCTTTGAGAATGTCTTCCCATAGTAAACTGAAGTCTTGCCAACTTTCATGCCTTTCCTGAAAGCAAACAGCTTTTTACGTCTCATTTTATATTCTTTCCACAACTCCAATAGTTATAAGCAATTTGGTTACGCTTCCTGAGCCATACACACAATATATTTCTAAAATATTTATTTGGCTGTGCCAGTCCTTAGTTGCGGCATGTAGGATCTTCGTGTTCATTGCAGCGTGTGGAATCTTTTAGCTGTGGCCTGTGAACTCTTAATTGTGACATACTCGTAGTTCCTTGAGCAGGGATTGAACCCAGGGCCCGTGCATTGGGAGCTCAGAGTCTTAACCATTGGACAGCCAGGCAAGTCCCAAACACACTTACTAATGAAATGAGGCAAGATCTGAGGGAAAAAGTCCCAACAACAGGACATCATGATTTTCTGACAATGTTCTTTATCCATATAACAGTTTGATACAGGTGCTTTGACAAGTGCAAAGTGACGTGGTTAGCAGGTGTAACTTGTAGCTGTACCCAGCCAAGTTCCCTCCTGTGGGCCCATCCTCTTCTTTAGGCTGGGGCCTGCAAGGAATGAACAAGACACGCTGTCCAGGGGGATCTTGCGTTCTGAGTCAAGAGAGTGACTTAACACAGCAAGTAAGTAAGCTGCAGGAAGAAGAGAAAAGGAGAATTGAGGAGAACCTAGCGTGCTGAGGTGGGGAGTAGCTGAGGTGTCAAGAAGTGATGAAGGTCAGCTTCACAGAAGAGGTGAAATTTCATGGAGGGGGGACATAAGGAAGGTGAGAGCGAGAGCCAGGGGATTGCTGGCCCAAAGGGCACTTTACTCAAGTGGCTGTCGGGAGCAAAGTCCCAGAGCCCCTGATGGGAGCCTGTCGTGTCCCCGGAGCTTCAGCTGAGAGAGCAGGGAGAGAGAAGCAGGAGGGAGGCCACTGCTGGCCTTTGAGCAGGGGAAGAACATGACCTGAGTCATGGTTTTAAAGCATCCCCTCCACGATTCTGCTGAGAGTTGACCGTAGGGGTCTGGCAGAATGGGGATTATTGCAACAGTGCAGGAAAAGGAAGATGGCAGCTGGCACCATGATAGTGGACGGGGGTGTCGTGACAAGAGGCCAGATTATGGTGGAACCACAAGGGATTTATGACAGATTGGATGTGGGTATACCCACATCGAGCCCCTGGTGGCTCAGACAGTAAGAAGAGTCTGCCTGCAGTGCAGGAGACCTGGGTTCAATCCCTGTGTTGGGAAGATCCTCTGGAGAAGGAAATGGCAACCCACTCCAGTATTTTTGCCTGGAGAATTCCGTGGACATGGGATCACAAAGAGTCTGACACGACTGAGCAACTTCGCTTTCACTTTTCATGAGAACATGGGAAGCTTCCCAAAGTGTTGTGCTGTGGAAGAATTGGATAACTGGAAGGATGAGGTTTCCATCAGCTAAGATGTGTAGGTGAGGCAGGGTGCAAATATTTTAAGAAATCAGTTTGGACATTTTCAGATTGCCTTGTCTGTTAGACTTCCACATGGAGACAATGAGATATATGAACCGGCTAGAATTCTGAACTAGAAATGTAAATGTGGGATTTACATTGAAAAGTTTTCTTTCTCATTCGTCATGATTATGACTGTCATTATTACTCTACTTAATAATAGGAGCGGAGAAAAAGAGAAGTATGGTGTTTCTGACCTCATTTTCCTAAAATTGCCAGTTTGATTTGAAAAGCAACACTATTTTGACAAGACTTGCTCTGTTATAAAAGAACTGTCTTGTTGGATCATGGAAAGAAAAATTAGAATTATTGGGTGGCTACAGTTTATGTGACAGATGCTTTACTGAGAGAATCTGATAATTAAAAACTCATGTCTTTCGAGACTCATCCTGGCCAAGCATGACAGGTATTTTGATTTACCAGCTAAAGTGGCGGCTCCATATGGCGGTAGCGTCAGCGTGGTTTACGAGCCACGTCGTCCCCATCTGCATGGAAGGCGCTCTCCTGCATGTGTCCCTCATGCACACACGGCTGCCACCCTCACACTTCTGACACCAGCCATGTGGGTTTCTGCCCACACCATGCGGTTCTCTGCCACAGCAGCGGGATGTCCTGCAATTCCATCGCATTCTGACACTAACTGGAGTCAGTTTTGGCTCCCTGACGGGCTCAGTCTGTCAGGACTGCCCTCCTACCTCAGATGTCAGGTGTGTGTCCCCAGTTGTCCCTGGGGCTTCTGACCAACTTGCTATAAAACACAGGTTTCCAGACTCCTTTCTTGGGGTTCTATCATCTGCTAGAAGAGCTCACAGAATTCTGGGAAACACATACTTACATTTATTGATTTATTATGTAATAAAGGATGTGATGAAGAAAGCAGATGATAGCCGGATAAAGAGAGGTGGGGCGAGGTCTGGAGGGGTCTTGAGCACAGAGGCTTGTATCCCCAGGGAACTGGAATGCACTTGCCTCTGGCCTCATGGATGTGCTCAGCAAACCTGGAAGCATACCAAGCTCAAACTTTGGGGATTTTTATGGGGGCTTCATCAAGGAGGCAAATCACTGGCTGAATCTCCGATCTCTCCCCCCTTCCCAGAGGAAGAGGGGTGGGGCTCAAAGCTCCAAGCTTCTCACTGTGGCTTGGCCTTTTTGTGATCAGCCCCCGTCATGCAGCCCTCCAGGAGCCCTCCAGGAGTTGCCTTATCACAACAAACTTTCCTGTCACCCAGAAAACTCAGAAGGATTTAGTAGCTCTGTGTTAGGAACTGGGGTCAAAGTCCAAATAAGAGAAGGAAAGGTTCTCCTAGTAGCCTTATCATCTAAGAGATTGCAAGGATTTCAGGAGTTCTGTGTTAGGAACAGGGTGCAAAGACCAGTGATATAATTTCTATTATTTCACACCATCCTTTGAGATACCGTTTCCTTGCATTCTATATGAAGGCATTAGCATTTGTAAAAATTTACATGCATTGAGATTTTAAGCATGTTTTAAAACTCAAATCTATATAAAATAAACTTGTTCCATAAGCACTCACCTGAAGACATTGAGAAGAGATTTAGCCCAACTTTTAGAGCAGATCATTGCTATCCTCTGATCCCTCTTCTCCCCTGTCCTCTCCAAGTATATTATTAGAAGCCCTGGTTTTTTAACTTGACATTTGATTGTTGAAAATAAAGGCAGTATTTCCCAGCTTGCCTTGCAACTAGAGGTGGCTTCAGATTAAGTTTTAGCCAAGGGGGTGTGAATAGTAATGATGTGGGCAGTTTTCAGAGGAGAACCATCATTTTCCCATCCTCATTCCTATTGTTGGAATCATGTCAGCCAGGGATGTTGGCTGTGCTGATCCATTCAGGCAAAGGGAATATCAGGGAGATAGTGGAGCAAGAAGATGGGTGAACCTTAGTCCCATGATGATGCTGGCAGTGCCTACCTCAGTCTGTTACAGAAAAGAGAAATAGCTTCAGTAGTTTAATTTAAACTACTGCTATGTCAGGTCTCTTGAGCATTCAACCTGTGTTCTCATTAATGAAACAGTCACTTCCTCAAAGTGTAAGAAGACCCAAAGGGCCTGGGCCTGAGGCAGCAAAAAAAGAGAGCATGGGCTTTGGTTTGGCATTAGACAACGTGGATTTGAATTTCAGCCTCTCCATCTACCAGCTGTATGACCTTGACAATGTCATTTAAATGCTTTGATACTCAGTTCAGTTCAGTCACTCAGTCTTGTCAGACTTTTTGTGACCCCATGGACTGCAGCACACCAGGCTTCCCTGTCCATCACCAACTCCCGGAGCCTACTCAAACTCATGTCCATCATGTTGATGAAGCCATCCAACCATCTCATCCTCTGTTGTCCCCTTCTCCTCCTGTCTTCAATCTTTCCCAGCATCAGAGTCTTTTCCAGTGAATCAGTTCTTCACATCAGGTGGCCAAAATTTCAGCTTCAGCATCAGTCCTTTCAGTGAATATTCAGGACTGATTTCCTTTAGGATGGATTGGTTGGATCTCCTTGCAGTCCAACGGACTCTCAAGAGTCTTCTCCAGCACCACGTATAAACTGCGTAAAACAAAACGGGCAAAACATGTGAGATATCTAACATGTAGGTTTCTGGGGAATTAAATGGGTGATGCATATAAGG
>SJYF01000065.1:2229633-2243211 GCA_006410515.1 Procapra przewalskii | reverse complement strand
TCCACTAGCTTTGTTCATAGTGATGCTCTCTAAGGCCCACTTGACTTCACGTTCCAGGATGTCTGGCTCTAGATGAGTGATTTTATATTAATGGCTGTTTACCACCTACTTCAAGAGGAAGTAGTGTATATAAAGAGTAGGATTCAATAAAGCACAGAGTCTTAGTCCCCAACACCAGAGATCCAGATTCAATATGTCCAGGATGGTATCTAGAATACGCATTTTAGTAAGTTTCCCATGTGATGGTCTGAGTATCACACCTTGAGAAATGCTGGGCCTCCTTGGGGCCAGGGTCGAATATGAATGTGAACCGTTTCATTCCTGTCTGTGTAACTTTGGGAATGTGACTTTTCTAGTCCTTTACTCCGCCAACTGCAAAACAGACTTAATATTGACCTCACAGAGGAGTCTGTGGATTAGAATAATCAGAGTTAAAGCACTCAACACAAAGTTTGGTGCGTTGCAAGCCGTGGAAATATATGAAATGGCCATGAGTGCCAGTGATTTGGAGTGATGTGGAGTGTCAGTGATTTCATATGGTTCAGTCGAATAATTAAGAGGGAAATATTCTGATGGAGTCTTGAAATTTGTTTCACTGGGAATTTATCCTTAGGTGTTTAGGTAGGCAATACCCAGGGCAGATTCTTCAGTAGAGGCAGAGGGAACTATATACTGCAGAGTGGATGTTATGTCTCCTGAGCGTCTCAGCCTGCTGGACTGACCCAGGGCAGCATTTCTCTAACTGTAGCTAGCAGGCAAATCACCTTCTTGTAATGCAAATTCAAACCCAAGGTTGGCTAGAAAACAAATTCAAACCCAGGTTGGTGGGAAAGGGTGGGAGGTGGGAGGCTGGTTCAAGAGGGAGGATACATATGTATACTTATGGCTAATTCATGTTGATGTACGGCAGAAATCAAACCAATACTGTAAAGCAGTTATCCATAAAAAAGCTCAGGGTTGAGCTTGAACCTTTGCAAATCGCGCAAGCACCCAGGTAATACTGCTGCTTCTGCTGGTGGTCCAGGGACCTCACTTTGAGAAGTAAGGGTACAGGAAGCTCAAAGGGACATCAATTTTTAAAGTTGTCCCCAGGGGTCTTAACTCTCCAGTGAATAAAAATGCAGTGCTCCTCTTCCTCAGTTGAATGATATGTATGAACATCTCTTAAGGGCATCAATGGTGTCCTTAAGTTAATTGCTTTTTTGGAAGTATTTTTAGCAAAATTACTGTGCATTTATCTTAACACAAATCCAGGAATTTGAATATATTCATATTCTGATAAATGAAGTCTTCCCTTTTAAAGAGTGCCTTTTTTCTTATTGCTATGCAAAGAAGTATGGAAATTTAGAGCTTAAGTGCATTTATTCATTCATCAAATATTTTTTTAACCTAACCATGTGCTCTGAGCTCTGACAGGTTTTGGAATAAAGAGAGAAAATCAGAAAGGGACTCTAGAGAAGGTTCCAGAGCTAGTGAAGATGCTGCTGGGTCCAGATCATAGAATTCCTGACCCATAGTGTTTCTTCCTTGATACAGCAATTATTCTGTGGCAGGGTTTCAAAAATAAAATTTTGCAAGCCCAAATTCTTTTTTTCCCGTTCTTTTTCACTGGGTGCATGATCTAAATGCTCTGTCATAGAAAGAAATGGCCAGGAGATATGTACATTTTCCTTTTTGGAATCAGTTTTCCCAACTATATGATGAGAAATCGGTTTAATTTCTATGACCACTTCCAACTACAAAACGTATAGTTCAGAGCAGGGATAGGAGTTTGGGTCTCAAGCTGTATCTCCTCTTTGAACTTTTGGGCCAGTTTTGAGCTTGGGAGTTCACTCAGTTTTGCTGACCCACGTGCATCACAGGAGGGCCAGCATCAAGGGGTGCAGGACAACAGATTCCACGGTCTACCAGCACTGCTCCTGAAAGGCTTTAAGCTGAGGGCATGAATCATACTCCCCACTGACTGACCTGCATCTTAATGTGGGTCTAAATTTCATATCCTTTCCTAGATTAATGTTCTGTGTACATCTGAGAGGTCTGGCTCACTGGCCACTCCATAAACAATAGGGAAGGACCAGCCCCTGATGGCTAATGGTGAAGGCCGCAGGCGTGATGATTTAGTGTGGACTGTCTCTTTGAGTACAAAATGGACCTGCTATCCGATTAGTCAAACTGGGTCATTCTGGGTCTCTGAAAGATCACTACTATTCCAACTAATTTTTTCATCCCCATCATGAGGTCAGGGACTCACTTGACTCACTGACTTGCCACAAAAGCCAGCCAATGCCCTTGTCCTTTTGAGGATCCAAGATGAAGCTTCCTTTATTGATTCATACCTGCATTCATCACCAGTTTTATCTCAACTTTTTGTCTGTATTATTTTATCATAATGTACCCCCAGTAGCCTGGATGGATGGATGGATAGATAGATAAATGTAAGGTGATTTCTATGTATCAAAGTCAGTTTTACAAAGACCTTTACCAGCCTGCCAGACACATGCTATGGTTCCTTGGTGCTGGGTTGTTTATCAGACATGGATTTTAATTATGAAGTGAACCTTTTCAAACCAGGTGGTGAGCCGATGTGTAAGACCATGGAGCCATGCTTCCCTGCGCAAGCGTCATCACGGCCTGAAGCCGGCACTCAGGGATTGCTGTTCATTAGAATTTATCCAAGGGCAGAAACATCCTCACTCTGTCAAGACTCATACAGCGTGCAGAGGAACATGGGGAGCACTTCTGATTTTAATTACCTGCAGGCTGATCGCCCTTTACCACGTGACTCCTGGCATGCTCAGCTTCAGAAGGAGCCTCACTGTTCACACTCATCCACATCCTACAGTTGGTGCTTCAGTGTCTCTGTGAGCGTCCTGTTCGAGACCAGGCTGACCTCTTTCCAGAGTGCTTCCCCCTCCTCCAGCACACCCACTACCCCACATACAGACGTCCCGCCACAGTGTGTTTTTACCGCTGAGGTCTCTTCTGCCATCCTCCACGCATTCCCCAAACCTTGAGATCCAGCTCCCCGTGGCTTTTCTTTATTTCCTATTTTCTGACTACAAACTCTCTTCTTCCAACCTCCAACTTGAGTGTCCATTTCCGGTCTCTGCTAGGTTCAGTCAGTCTCCTGGCATTCTGGGTCTCACGCTCTTTACATTTTTATGAAGTTTAAAGTTTTACCTCTGCCCAGGTCTCTGGCCTTCCTGCTTCTCATGAAGATTTCCTGCTCTAGCCCTTGGTCCGTAAGTTGGTCCCCTTAGCAGATGTCTGGATACACTCAACAGAGGGATCAGATAGTTGTTGTTGTTTTTTAATGGAAGGATAATTGCATCACAGCATGGTTTCTGCCAAACATCAACATGAATCAGCCATAGGTATACATATGATCCCTTGCTCTTGAACTTCTCTCCTACGGCTCACTCCATCCCACCCTCTAGGTTGTTACAGAGCCCTGGTTTGAGTTCCCTGAGTCATGCAGCAATTCCCATTGGCTGTCTGTTTTACATATGGTGGTATATATGTACACGTCCCTGGAGAAGGGACAGGCTACCCACGTCAGTATTCTTGGGCTTCCCTGGTAGCTCAGACAGTAAAGAATCCGCCTGCAATGCAGGAGACCTGGATTTCATGCCTGGGTTGGGAAGATCCCCTGGAGAATGGAATGGCCACCCACTCCAGTATTCTTGCCTAGAGAATTCCACGGACAGAGGAGCTTGGCAGGCTACAGTCCATGGGGTTGCAAAGAGTTGGACACAACTGACTGACTTTCACATTCACCCTGTATAATAGTTCCTAGGTTCAACCACTTCATTAGAATTGACTCAAATGGATTCCTTTTTATGACTGAGTAAAATTCCATTATATATATGTACCACAGCTTCTTTATCCATTCAACTGTCGATGGACAGGTTGCTTCCATGTTCTAGCTATTGTAAATAGTGCTGCAGTAAACACTGGGTACTTGTGTCTTTTTCAGCTTTGGTTTCCTTAGGGTATATGCCTAGGAGTGTGATTACTGGGTCAGTTGGTAATTTTATTCCTAGCTTTTTAAGGAATTTCCATACTGTGTTCCATAGTGGCTGTATCAATTTACATTCCCACAAACAGTGCAAGAGGGTCTCCTTTTCTCCACACCCTCTCCAGTTTTATTGTTTGTGGACTTTTTGATGATGACATTCTGACGGGTATGAGGTGATAACTCATTGTAATTTTGATTTGCATTTCTTTAATAATCTTTGGAGAAATGTCTGTTTAGATATTTTGCCCACTTTTTGATTAGGTTGGGTTTTTTCTGGTATTGAGTTGTATTAGATAAGATAGAAAGCCCAGAGATAAACCCACACACCTATGGGCACCTAATTTTTGACAAAGGAGGTAAGAATATACAAGGGAGAAAAGATAGTCTCTTCAATAAGTGGTGCTGGGAGAACTGGGCAGCTACATGTAAAAGAATGAAATTAGAACAGTTCCTAACACCATACACAAAGATAAACTCAAAATGGTTTAAAGACCTAAATATAAGACTGGAAATTATAAAACTCATAGAGGAAACATAGGCAGAACACTGTATGACATAAATCTCTGCAAGATCCTCTATGACCCACCTCCCAGAGGAATGAAAATTTAAAAAAAAAAAAAGTGGGACCTAATTAAACTTAAATGCTTTTGCACAACAAAGGAAACTATAAACAAGGTGAAAAAACAACCTTCAGGATGGGAGAAAATAATAGCAAATGAGACAACTGGCAAAGGATTAATTTCCAAAATGTACAAGCAGCTCATGAACCTCAACACCAGAAAAACAGTGCAATCAAAAAGTGGGCAAAGACCTAAATAGATGGTTCATTTGTCAGTCCCTTGAAAGGTTCTGGCAGACCATGCCTGGTAACTTCAGCGGCAGAAGTCTCATTCCACCTTCAGAGAAACCAGGGCTTCCCAGCTGGCGCTGGTGGTAAAGAACTCTCTTGCCATAAGGAGACACAAGAGACATGGGTTCGATCCCCGGGTTGGGAAGATCCCCTGGAGTAGGAAATGGCAACCCACTCAGTATTCTTGCCTGGAAAATCCCCTGGGCAGAGGAGCCTGGTGGGCTACAGTATATGGGACCATAAAGAGTCGAGCACGACTGAGCGTAGTGTCTCTAGTAACAAGATAACGTATGTTATGATCCCTAGCATGATGCCACACATAGTAAGCACTTACTAAATGCTAGATGCCGTGACTGTGTTCATGCACTCTTCTGGAAAATGATTGTTTTAATGTACGTTGAAATCAAATTAGCGTTGGCAGCTGCTTAGATTATTGACTCCTATGGAATTTACAGTAAGAGGAAATCTTTAAGTCAGAGTTTCTCCAAACAGTGGAAGACTATAATCATCTGTATCTTCCAAGGGCCCTAAGCGCACCTGGTCCACAGTCAGTCTTTCGCTCCCACACATGTGTATCAGCCACAGGCTTTGGCCTTTTCTGCATCTTGACTCCCCTGATTGGTTGTTTGATAATAAACACTATTACATTTCGGCTTGCTAACATAGCTTCTGTTGTAGCGTGCTGAGATGTGTTTCAATAATCACTCTGTCATCAGAGGCATTCGAAGGTGGGCCTTCAGACTTTCCGTCCCCTGTCACTTTGACCGGCAAAACTTGTACATCTCCATCTGTCGTCATGAGGACCAAGAGCATCTCGACCAGGAGTCCCTTGGCTTCGGCTGAAGCGTGCCCCCGCCCAACACAGGCTCTTCCTGTGGCTGGATGTTCAGTCTGTCATCAACCCACCCTGCCAGGCTCTCACCTGAACTACAGTTTCCATCTTCTTTACAGAGATCACAAGAGGCATTGACAAATGCACTGCTGGATGAAGGGGCCTTATCTCTCTGGGGTCACTGACAGGCCATAATATAGAAGGAGGGGTTTTCAGCAGCCCGCCCTTAGTGGGGCCTGGAAATCTTTTGTTCTTTTTTTTTTTTTTCAGATTTAACTTTTACCATTTCAATAATACGTCCTGGGATCTCACTAATCTTGGCATTGAGATTGGAACTGACAGTTCACTGAATCTACTTGTTTTGAAGAGTAGTTGGGTGGGAGGTGTGCTCCTCTGAGCACTTTTCTCTCTCATCTAACCTCCTCCTTCTCACTTCTCTCTCTTTTTCTTTTCTTGCTTATATATGTATTTACAAACTTGAAATTGGAAAATTTTAAACAAACAGAAAAATAGGGAAACATTCCCATCACAAGCTTCAAGGCATATTTCTCTGCCAATCTATTTTTTTCTGTGCCCCAGTATAGTTCTCCCCCAGCCATCAATGAATGACATCAGATTGTTTCACTGCAAATATTTCAGCAACATCTATGTCCAAAAACAGATTTAAAACACATTTTACAGTTAAAATGATAATTCCTTAGCATCATCAAATATCTAGTTAGTAGTAAAATTTTCTAGATTTTTTTCAGAAACCTTTTTTTCTTACACTTGTTTGAATCAGTATCCAAGCAAGGTCCTTATATTACATTGAGTCTCTCAAGAGAATTCTAATTCTCTATTCTTCTTTTCTTTGGCATAATATTGTTGAATAAGTCAGGTTTTTGTTCTGTAGGATTTCTCACATTCTGGGTATTTTGTACCTCATGGGTACAAAAACACGAGTTCATGTTCCTCTTTTCCCCTGTGTTTTCTCTAAACTGGTTCAGCTCAATTCAATTCAGTTCAGTTACTCAGTTGTATCCGACTCTTTATGACCCCATGGACTGTAGCATGCCAGGCTTCCCTGTCCGTCACCAACTCCCAGAGCTTACTCAAACTCATGTACATCAAGTTGGTGATGCCAGCCAACCATCTCATCCTCTGTCATCCCCTTCTCTTCCTGCCTTCAGTCTTTCCCAGCATCATGGTCTTTTCTATTAAGTCAGTTCTTCGCATCAGGTGACCAAGGGATTGGAGTTTCAGGTTTAGTATCAGTCCTTCCAATGAATATTCAGGACTGATTTCCTTTAGGACTTTCCTTTAGGACTGGTTGGATCTCCTTGCAGTCCAAGGGACTCTCAAGAGTCTTCTCCAACACCACAGTTCAACAGCATCAATTCTTCAGCACTCAGCTTTCTTTGGAGAAGGAAATGCCAACCCACTCCATATTCTTGCCTGGACAATCCCATGAACAGAGGAGCCTGTTAGGCTATAGTCCATGGGGTCGCACAGAGTTGACACAACTGAGCTACTTCACTTTCACTTTTCACTTTCATGTATTGGAGAAGGAAATGGCAACCCAATCCAGTGTTCTTGCCTGGAGAATCCCAGGGACAGAGGAGCCTGGTGGATTGCTGTCTATGGGGTCGCACAGAGTCGGACACGGCTGAAGCAACTTAGCAGCAGCAGCAGCAGCAAGAGTAGCTTTTTTTATAGTCCAACTCTCACATCCGTACATGACTACCGGAAAAACCATAGTTTTGACTGGATGGACCTTTGTCAGTAAAGTAGCTTTTCTGTTTTTAAGTATGCTGTCCAAAGAGCAAGCGTCTTTTAATTTCATGACTGCAGTCATCATCTGCAGTGATTTTGGAGCCCCACAAAATAAAGTCTCTCATCGTTTCCTTTGTTTCCCCATCTACTTGACATGAAATGGCATGCCAGATGCCATGATGTTAGTTTTCTGAATGTTGAGCTTTAAGCCAACTTTTCACTCTCTTCTTTCACTTACATCAGAGGCTCTTTAGTTATTCTTCGCTTTCTGCCATAAGGGTGGTGTCATCTGCATATCTGAGGTTATTGATATTTCTCCCAGCAGTCTTGATTCCAGCCTGTGCTTCATCCAACCCAACATTTCTCATGATGTACTCTGCATATAACTTAAAATAGCAGGGTGACAATATACAGCCTTGACCTACTCCTTTTCCTATTTGGAACCAGTCTGTTGTTCCATGTCCCTTTCTAACTGTTGCTTCCTGACCTGCATACAGATTTCTCAGGAGGCAGGTCAGGTGGTCTGGTATTCCCATCTCTTGAAGGATTTTCCACAGTTTGTTGTGATCCATACAGTCAAAGGCAATTTGATTTCTGGTTCCTCTGCCTTTTCTAAATCCAGCTTGAACATTTGGAAGTTCACGGTTCACATATTGCTGAAGCCTGGCTTGGAGAATTTGGAGCATTACTTTACTAGCATGTGAAATGGCTGCAATTGTGTGGTAGTTTGAACATTCTTTGGCATCGCCTTTCTTTGGGATTGGAATGAAAACTGACCTTTTCCAGTCCTGTGGCCACTGCTGAGTTTTCCAAATTTGCTGGCATATTGAGTGCAGCACTTTCACAGCATCATCTTTCAGGATTTGAAATAGCTCCACTGGAATTTCATCACCTCCACTAGCTTTGTTCATAGTGATGCTTCCTAAGGCCCACTTGATTTCACATTCCAAGATGTCTGGCTCTAGGTGAGTGACCACACCATCGTGATTATCTAGGTCATCAAGATCTTTTTTGTATAGTTCTTCTGTGTATTCCTGTTACCTTTTCTTAATATCTTCTGCTTCTGTTAGGTCCATACCATTTCTGTCCTTTATTGAGCCCTTCAGTGAAGGCAATGGCTCCCCACTCCAGTACTCTTGCCTGGAAAATACCATGGATGGAGGAGCCTGGTGGGCTGCAGTCCATGGGGTGGCTAAGAGTAGGACATGACTGAGTGACTTCACTTTCACTTTTCACTTTCATGCATTGGAGAAGGAAATGGCAACCCACTCCAGTGTTCTTGCCTGGAGAATCCCAGGGATGGGGGAGCCTGGTGGGCTGCTGTCTGTGGGGTCGCACAGAGTCGGACACAACTGGAGCGACTTAGCAGCAACATTGAGCCCATATTTGCATGAAATGTTCCCTTGGTATCTCTAATTTTTTGGAAGAGATCTCTGTTCTTTCCCATTCTATTGTTTTCCTCTATTTCTTTGCATTGATTGCTGAGGAAGGCTTTCTTATCTCTCCTTTCTATTCTTTGGAACTCTGCATTCAAATGGGTATATCATTCCTTTTCTCCTTTGCCTTTGGCTTCTCTTCTTTTTCTCAGCCATTTGTAAGGCCTCCTAAGACAATCATTTTGCCTTTTTGCATTTCTTTTTCTTGGGGATGGTCTTGATCCCTGTCTCCTGTACAAGATCATGAACTTCTGTCCATAGTTCTTCAGGCACTCTATCAGATCTAATCCCTTGAATCTATTTTTCACTTCCAAAGTATAATTGTAAGGGATTTGATTTAGGTCATACCTGAATGGTCTAGTGGTTTTCCCTACTTTCTTCAATTTAAGTCTGAATTCAGCAATAAAGGTTCATGATCTGAGCCACAGTCCACTCCTGGTCTTACTTTTGCTGACTGTATAGAGCTTCTCCATCTTAGGCTGCAAGAAATATAATCAGTCTGATTTCAGTATTGACCATCTGCTGATGTCCATGTGTAGAGTCATCTCTTGTGTTGTTGAAAGAGAGTGTTTGCTATGACCAGTGCATTCTCTTGACAAAACTCTGTTAGCCTTTAAGCTGCTTCATTTTGTACTCTCAGGCCAAATTCCCCCATTACTCCAGATATCTCTTGACTTCTACTTTGGCATTCCAGTCCCTTATAATGAAAAGGACATCTTTTTGGTTGTTGGTTCTAGAAGGTCTTCATAGAACCATTCAACTTTCACTTTTTCAGCATTACTGGTTGGGGCATAGACTTGGATTACTGTGATACTGAATGATTTGCCTTGGAAACAAACAGAGATCATTCTGTCATTTTTGAGATTTCACCTAAGTACTGCATTTTGAACTCTTGTTGACTATGATGGCTACTCCATTTCTTCTAAGGGCTTCTTTCCCACAGTTGTAGCTGGTAGTTAGATTTAAACATCTGCTCTGATTCCAGTTGTGATTTTTGACAAGAATATTCCATAGACGATGTTGGGTATTTCCTATTATATGACAACACAAGGCACACAAAACTGGCTGTCTTTCTTTATGTGATGTTAACAGTGTCTAAGGGTATTTTCTCCTTTTTGAAAACCTGAATTGTATTTTATAGTGCATATTTTTATTAATATTTATATGAATATATCTCATGCACCTAGATCTCTGAATAACCTCTGATCATAATTTAGGTCTTTACTTTCAGGCTGTCTCAGTCCATAAATACAGTTTGTCTGCATCAGTACCTCAGATCTTATTTGAAGAATCCAGCTAAGCCTTCTTTTTCACACCTGAGCAGCGATGGCATCAGCTAGGTGTTTGTTAGAAACCCAAGCCCCATCCGGCACTTCTTAACCAGAATCTGCATTTTCATCAGATGCGCATGCAAATTATAGACGCATTAATGCTTGAGAAGCTCTGTACTAGTCCACCAGACCCCTCTACACACACACTAGACCAAAACGTGAGTCCCGGAGGCTTCTGGAATCTGGCCTTATTTTTCTGGGCCAAAAATCACTGCAGATGGTGACTGCAGCCATTAAATTAAAAGACACTTGCTCCTTGGAAGAAAAGCTATGACCAGCCTAGACAGCATATTATTGCCGACAAAGGTCCATCTAGTCAAAGCTATGGTTTTTCCAGTGGTCATGTAAGGATGTGAGAATTGGATTATAAAGAAAGCTGAGCGCTAAAGAATTGATGCTTTTGAACTGTGGTGTTGGAGAAGACTCTTGAGAGTCCCTTGGACTGCAAGGAGGTCAAACCAGTCAATCTTAAAGGAAATCAGTCCTGAATGTTCATTGGAAGGACTGATGCTGAAGCTGAAACTCCAATACTTTCTTCACCTGATGCGAAGAGCCAACTCATTGGAAAAGCCCTTGATGCTGGGAAAGATTGAAGGCAGGAGGAGATAGGGATGACAGAGGATGAGACAAGCTCTGGGAGTTGGTGATGGACAGGGAAGCTTGGCATGCTGCAGTCCATGGGGTCTCAGAGTCAGACGGGACTAAGAGACTGAACTGAACTGAGTGGATCCTCTGATCATTTGAGTGTGTCTCCTCTAGAGAGAAAGCCCCATGCTTCCTGTCCACTCAGCTGCAGATGCAGAGAAGCAAGTCCTAAGGATGGACGTGCATGTATTCACTCTGCAAACAGTCGTTGAGCTCCTCCAAGGTGTGAGGTTCTGGTGAGCATGGCAGGCATGGTGTCTGCACTTGGAGAGCACGCCTGGCAAACGAGGCAGCTGCGGGGAGTCAGCTTCCTCTGTCTTCCACCTCGTGCCTGCTGCCCACTCCTGACCCCCACATGCCCTCAGGAATATTCATTGGTGTCTGGTGTTTACATGCCATGCTTCCAGCTTACATTTTGCACCTGGATGTGATCTTGTTCATAGAGCATTCTGAACTCTGTTCCATAGAAGCTCCAATGTGTACTCCAGAGGCACAGATTTTGAGCCCATTGTCACTCATTTGAGCCCACGTCAGAGATTTCGAGCACACAGCCTAGACTCTCCACTCTCAGTGTTAGAGAGGGACAGTTTTCAGGCTTGCTACCAATAGCAGGATGAATTCTGAGATGTTATGTCAGTTAACTACTGTGCATTAAAAAACAAACAACAAACTTAGAGGTTAGACACAACAGTCATTGGTTTAACTCATGAGTCTATGTGTTGACAGCTTAGCTGCAGCTCAGCTGGGTAAGTCTGGACTTGGCAGGGCCCCTTCATCCTCCTCTGTGATGAACTGTGGCCAGGTGGATGGGTGTGCTGATGTTGGTTGGGACATTGGGCTCGTGCCACTCTGGGCCACGTGGCTGCCCATGCCCTCGGTCGGCTGGGGCATGTTCATATGGCAGTCAGGGGCCATGAAAGTGAGTGGCGGGATGCAAGCTTCTTGCAGCTTGGGCTCAGACCTGCAGAGTGTCACTTTTGCCACATTTTATTGGTCAAAGTCAGACACAAAACTCAACAGGAGGTGAAATAAACTTTATCTCTTGATGGGAGGAGCTGCAAAGCTACAAACCAATGATCAGTAAAGGGTCTTGGCCATTTTGGCAAACAATGCCCCACGAATGGCTTAGGTGGATTCCTATCTGAGAACCAGGGACTGGAAATAAATTGTTCCTCTGATGTCTTGCTGCCTTCTGCCTGCATCCAAGTAAATAACTTGTCAGCCAGCTAGTGACCAATCACTCTGAAAATGAATCACTTGAGAGTGGAAACCAGTCTGAAATTTAACATGTGTAGTACCAAGCCGGAAAGTTTCTGAAGCTGAGCCTGCCAAGCTAAAAACTCATCCTTGCCTTTCCAGGAGACCAGATGTGTTTTAGGGGAGAAAAGCAAGACCTGGTCTCTTTGTATTCATCCTTGAATTACTTTAAGCACGTCACAGGGACTGCATAGGATAGATCCCCAAGTAGCCCACCTTCCTTCGTGTGTTTTTTCCTCCTAATACAACAGGCTTGTCAGTGCAGTGCAGTATAGCAGAAAAATGGCTGTGGCAATGCATGCAAAGGAGCATTTTATTTCCTGATGCACCAGGACTCAAAGTGAGCATCATTAAGCCATTTAATTTTGAAACCAACTCTTGCGAAGCTTGCTTCATCACTGTTAAAGTTCCATTGCCCTCCTTTCGGAAGTGCTGTTTCCCCCCACCAAGTGTAAGGGGGCTCTCCCATGCACTGTGACTGAGACAGACCTTATCAGGCTGTTGGGGACTGATTCTGCACCAGAGCCTCACCACTGCAGTGTTTTCTTTACGCTTGTCTCTTTGAGACTTTCATCGCTGATTGGGTGCAATGATCATTTTGTTATTTTTTATATCAATTTGGTGGCAAATTGTGCATAGGATGCTATTTCATTCTTCCTTCTTTCCTTCTCCCCTCCCACCTCCAGTCAGATAAGCAGGCAGATGCCATTCCGGGGGTGACTTTTACTTTGCTCCTGTAAGAAAATGTTTATCACATGTTGACTCATTTTTTTGTGGTTTTTCAAAAACCCTTTATTAATCAAAGTTGATAGGTGTCTCTCTTTAGGATCCAGGCTGCTGTTCTGTTCTGTGTGTCTTCTGGACATGAAAATGTACAAAATTTCCTTAGAGACACAGCCTGGTGGGACAGTTAGTCTTTGGCTGTTTAGAGGCTTGATTTAGAATCCCAGCACTGCTATTTACAAACCATGTGACCTTGGCAAGGTTCTTCACATCGTAAGCTTCAGTTTCCTTATATGGGAACAAAGACAGTATCTACTCGTTGGCTGACTGTGGTGATGAATAAGATAATGCACGGAAGATGCTGAGCATGGGGCCTGGTACACTGTTTGATGTCATTTCTTTTGTGGTGGTGCTGCTGGTGGTGGAACAATTAGTGCTTCTGTCTTTGAGTGAGGTCACTGGCCGGAAGCGAGGCTCAGCCAGGACCCACCACCAGCAGTGTTTCTAGAGATATCGCAAATGTCAGATGTCAGATGATGAACTTTAATTCAGGTGATGAAATGCCATACAAATGACCAAAAGAGAAATGGAGTGTGGGGCCCTAAACGGGAAACCTCGGAGGAAAAAAAAGGGGCGGCTAGCTTGTCAATTGGAAGCGGTTGAAAAAGGGGGCTAGCTTGACAGTTGGAAGCGGTTGAAAAAGGGGGCTACCTTGACAGTTGGAAGCGGTTGAA
>SJYF01000065.1:2209635-2225735 GCA_006410515.1 Procapra przewalskii | reverse complement strand
AGTTTGCAGCAATAAAGCGGAACTGCTTCAACGGAACCCCTGTCGCGTCTGATTGTCTCTCGCTCGCTGAGGGGCTGGGTTGGCGGACAGCAGGCTCACCTCTCCTCGGGACCCCTCGGCTTTGCTGAGGGTAGTTCCACTGCTTCCACTCTTTCTGCGGAGTGCCCCCAGCAATGGAGGACACATTTCCTTCCTCTGTCTTCCTTTCTTCCTCCTCCCATCCCTGCCTTTTCTCTCTTTCCTCCCGCCCTTCCTCCCCAAATGTTAATTAAGTGCCAAGTATAAAGAGTTGGACACGACTTAGCAACTGAGCATGCAGGCACCATGTGGCCAGCACTGGGCCTTGGGGTACCTCCTAATACCACACAGTCCCTACAGGGCACTTCAGACACTCTTGGTTCCTCTTGGAAAAGTCAGCGAGCACAACCCAGGGGGGATGGGGGGAACCATATTCTTGAGCTGGACAGGGAGGGGGCATCAGGAAGAATCAATGCTAAAGTGAAAAGCATAAGATGAGTAGGATCTATCAGGGTAACTGCAGTGAAGGGCATCCTGAAGGGCTAGAGCAGAGACACATGAAAGGAAAAGAATGGCCTTCGGGAAAGCCATGTGATGAGCCCTGTTGCAGGCGGGAGGAGCCAACCACAGGAGCTGGCCTGTTTGTGCCCCACCTACCCCGGGTGGAATCAGTGCTGCCCCCCAGTCTGAGTCCTGGTGAAACAGATACTCCCCACCTAGAGCAAGCTTGTGCCACTGCCTGACTGGGGACGCGCCAGGAGAGGTGGTAAAGGGTCATGGATGTGGATGCTGGGAGAGCCTGGAGATGGTCTCAGATGCTCACATGGGGAAGGGGAGGAAGTAAAGGTCAGAGGAGGGACACGCAGCTGCTGGATGGGACAGGAGAGCCAGCAGAACAGGCAGAGACTGAATTCCAAGGTGCAGGGCTTGCAGGGGCAGGTCAGAAAAACTAGGCAAATCCCTTAGAGAGAGTTGCCAAGCAGGAGGTGTTCACAGCAAGTCTGGAAAAGATTGCCACAGGCTTGGATAGAAATTAAAGGTCTTGTAGAAGGCTCAAGGTATAATGAATGGTTAAGGTCATGTAGTTGAGAAAAATGTTTTTAATAAAATATTTTCTTAAGATTTTTTTGACATGGACCAGTTTTAAAATCTTTATTGAATTTGTTATAATATTGTTTCTTGTGTTTAAGTTCTGTGGGTTTTTTTTTTGTTTGTTTTTTTGCTGTGAGGCATGTAGGATCTTAGCTCCTCCACCAGGATCAAACCCTCACCTCCTGCATTGGAAGAACAGAATCATAACCAACGGACCACCAGAGAGGTTCTGAGAAAAATGTTTTAAAATGAAAATTCCTTGACGGCAAGGGCTCTGGGTCTTTTATTTTTAACGTAGCATGAAGTGTAGTACCTGAAACCTGTAGCCGGTACCCAGCTAATGTTGGGGAAAGAATGAAGGAATGAATTAACAAAGATCTGAAAAGTTTTATTCTATGCCTATAGGCGATGCCATGTAAATAGGGGAAAGGCTTTGAATCCACATATATAAGTTTATTTATTTATTTTTCTTTTATGATTTTTTTTTTTTTTGGCCACACCATGTGGGATCTTAGTTCCCTAACTAGGGATCGAACCCATGCCCCTGGCAGTGGAAGTATGGGGTCTTAACCACTGGACCACCAAGTAATTCCCCACTCAGATGGACTGAAATCTGAGCTGGGCCGCATACCACTTGGGTGACACCAGAAAATCATCTCACAGCTCTGAGCCTTGGCTTCCTTATCTCTAAGACAGAGATGATGTGGACCTTCAGAGCTCTTCTGAGAATTAAGTGTCATGCTTGTTTGCAGATTGCCAGGCACTATGTAGACAGTCCAAGAGTGACAGCCCCTATTATTAATATTAACCATATATAGTCATATGGCCAAATAGCCAAACCATTAATATATTAATAAAAAATCAGAGCTGTCACTCTTGGGGCCAGCAACCTTTTTTGCCTTAAATTGAAAACCATTTACTGACTTCAAGAACAACTTTAGAAAAAGAGATTTAACAGGCATGACCTATTTAAACATCTTTAGAAAATATCTTCTTCAAAGAACTCACACATTTAGAGAAATTTCCGTTTTTAAGATTTAGGTATTTTGCATTCCTTAGTCATTCTGTTAGATAGGATCCTATCAGAAGACAGACAAAAAAAAGTTTAATATGAAAAATTATTAATAGGGAAGTGGCTAGAAGAGGGGAATAAAAGAACTCTTAAGGGCACCCTTGGGCTGAGAGAGGTACCCAAGGGATGAGCAGAATCCGCTGGGTGGGGGAGTGTCCTTCACAAAGCTGGGATTCATACCTCATTGGCAAGGGTGTGCTTGAAGCTTTGGAAGGTGGAAAGTTTGCTGTGTTGCTGTGTCCAGAGTCAGTGAAATGAGGCTGGGGCTGGCAGGCACACAGCCACCTGGGAGGCCAAAGAAACTCACCAGACAGCTTCCAAGGAGGGTAAGGGGTGAGCGTCATTGACTTTCTGGAAAGCCAACTGATGGATTCACTAGAAAGGTTCTGGGAAGCTATTAAAATTGTGGTGGGATGCTGTTTACTCCCTGAGAAGAAGCTGTCATTGGGAAATAACCTGAAAATGAGCTGGGTGCCCAGGGAACTTAATATTAGCTGCCTTTGGGAGTGCTTTTTAACACCCCATGAACAGGTAACTTTTGCTGCCAGGTATGGGGACATGACCACAAAAAATCAGCATCCACTTTGCAGGAGCACATCCAGGGCACCCCTGCCTTCTCCACCTTCTCTCCACCTTCTCCACCTTCTCTCAGTGCACTCTGCTGACTTAACATCATCCTGGCTGTCTAAAGGGAAGTGCCCATCAGGTCTACCCCTTACCACAGAGCAGGAAAAAAGGGTGACTTTGGATCTAATTATCTATTGGTAACGTGGGGAGGAGATTCAGCACTGTTTGTTCTTCAATAAAGAAAGGATGAGTTTGTACAAAGATCATATACCTACATCTTCCTGTATCTCCAGACAGATTTCTCAGACACTGCTTATAAAATTCCTTTAACTTTATTAAATAATTCTTACAAAACAAATTAAGGATGCTAGTACAGAGCACAATTCAAACTGTGTAGGCAATACTGTATTAGGATTATTCATATTATTTTAGCTATAATTTATAGATAGATATTAAATAAGCTGTGCATTTAAGCAAATGACTGCAATTGGATTTTTTTAGACTTTATGAGCTGTAACAGAATATTACTTTTCAGAAGCAGTCTAATTTTTAGAAAGCTAATATGAAAACTTCAAGATTACCTTAATGCAGCAGCATATCTTGAAAAGCTTGTTTGGTTTCATTCCGTTCCAGCAGATATTTATTACCTCATTGTCAGCATCAGTTCCCCAGAAGTATACAGGTGATCTTTAGGGAAGGATTCTCAATGAAGACCAGTAAGGGAGTGGGGTGGGGGCTTCCCAGGTGGCTCTAATAGTAAAGAACCCACCTGCCAACGCAGGAGACATAAGAGATGTGGGTTCGATCCCTGGGTTGGGAAGATCCTCTGGAGCCGGACATGGGAACCCACTCCAGTATTCTTGCCTGGAGAACCCTCATGGCCAGAGGATCCTGGCGGGCTACAATCCATAGAGTCCCAAAGAGTCGGACCCAACTGAACACACACAGAAGGGAGTGGGGATACCGGATGGGGAAGGGGAGGCAGGCCAGCAGATGTCTGAGCTCTGAGGTGTCGCAAGAAGGCAGCTTTAGGTCTGGGCCCTCAGTTCAGTTCAGTTCAGTCGCTCAGTCGTGTCTGACTCTTTGCGATCCCATGAATCGCAGCACGCCAGGCCTCCCTGTCCATCACCAGCTCCCGGAGTTCACTCAGACTCGTGTCCCTCGAGTCAGTGATGCCATCCAGCCATCTCATCCTCGGTCGTCCCCTTCTCCTCCTGCCCCCAATCCCTCCCAGCATCAGAGCCTTTTCCAATGAGTCAGCTCTTTGCATGAGGTGGCCAAAGTACTGGAGTTTCAGGTTTAGCATCATTCCTTCCAAAGAAATCCCAGGGCTGATCTCCTCAGTTATCCTCAAATTTGTCACTTTCCCAGACAAAGGAGCTGAGGCTTTATACCCCATAAAGCTGAGGCTTTATACTCCCATAGCAGAAAGTCCATTCTTCATTCTTCTAGGACTTCTAGCTCTGTTCACACAGGCAAAGTGGGTTCCAGTGGGTTGAGAGGAATAAACAAACCCACTGGAGGCAAAGCAGCTCAGTGTCCCGGGATGGGGGTCTGTGTGCACACACAAATGCAGAATGCACTCACACCTTGACGAGAGTCATGGCTGTTCTAGACCACTGCAGTAAGTTGAATATTGCAATAAAGCAAGACATGAATTTTTTAGTTCCCAGTGCATATAAAAATCATGTTCCTATTCTACTGTAGTCTATTAAGTAGGCAATAAAGAGCATTATGTCTGAAAAATGTACATACTTAAAAAAAACACTTTATTGCTGAAAAATGCTAACCATTATCTGACAATACAGTGTTGCCTTCT
This sequence comes from Procapra przewalskii, assembly GCA_006410515.1. Lineage (NCBI taxonomy): Eukaryota > Metazoa > Chordata > Mammalia > Artiodactyla > Bovidae > Procapra > Procapra przewalskii. The sequence continues at coordinate 2,221,167 of SJYF01000065.1, read as the reverse complement.
GTTTGGGAAAAAACACGGTATCTGTGAAGTGAAATGAAACTTAGTGCAATAAAACAAGGTCTGCCTGTAAAATAAATAAATGCTAAAGGGGGATTTGAGGAGATGGGACAGAGGGTGACATATGCTTGCCACCAGTTTGTCTTTGCCCTCCACTCCTGCCTTGGGGCTTCCGTGGTGGCTCAGTCAATAAAGAATTTGCCCGCAGTGCAGGAGACCAGAGTTCGATCCCTGGATCGGAAAGATCCCTTGGAGAAGGAAATGTCAACCCACTCCAGTACTCTTGCCTGGAAAATTCCATGGACAGAGGAGCCTGGTAGGCGCAGTCCTTGGGGTCGCAAGAGTGGGACACAGCTTAGCGACTGCGCCACCAGCGCCACCAGCATTCCTGCCCAACGAGCTTTAGCATGAGGCTGGTGGCCTTGAGAAGCTGAAGGGTTTGATAGGGACTTTTAATTCAATTCAGCATAGGGAACCATTTTACAAATGTGGTAAAATTTTTACAAATGAGGAAATATTTACAAATGTGGAAAATAAAATGGGGGCAATCAATGAGAAATCAGTATGAAATGGACTGGAAATTATCTATTGTGTGGAAAGGTTTCTCCATAGAGCGGCTTAACCGGACAGCAGCTGTTGAGAAACTGTAAGTGCTTGAACAGAGTTTCACAGCAGAGATAGCTGTTTACCTACCCACTATCCAGTCTTCCTTTTTTATAAGATAACCCCAATATTATCAGAGGAAACAGAAAGCCCATATTTAAAAACAAAGGCTTCAGTCTCCTCTGAAACCAAATGTGGTCTGAATTCTGACCAAGAAAATCCAAGAAGGAGCTCTTGGACCGTGCTTCTGAGAAAGTTCATCGAAGAAGGGGCTGACTCAGCTACCAGGGCCTTCTGTCTCTTGCCAATCCTTTGCTGCCTTCCTTCCTCGAACCTGAAGGTGATACTGAAAGAGATTCAGTCATTTGAAGACAGTGAGGTACTTAGGAGATCTGAGGATGGCCAAGTGGGAAGCCAGAGGACCCCGAGTCCCTGAGGACATTGGGTGGAACTGCCCTGTCAGCCCAGGAATTCATAGCTCCAAAGTTATTGTTGCATGAGAAAAAGGTAACCCTGAATTTAAGTCATTTGGGGTTCTCTATAGTGGCAAAGTGCAATTTCTTCATGATATGATTATTTTTCAAGAACCTTAGCAGTGAAGGAGTGAAAGGGTGTGTGTGGTCACTAGATGTCAACAGAGGATCAAAAGGAGGGTATACTGCAGTATTTTGGGGGTTCCCTGAAGCTGACTTTGAAACATAGATTCAAGTGCAAGAAGTGTATTTGGTGAAGGAATCCCAGGAAATAGAGAAGTCCTATAGTGAGACAGGAAAAGAAGGAAGCTTTAAAAAAGAATGCATTTTTAGACAAGTTACTTTGGTGCAACTGGCACTTAATCCTATTGGAGGACTCTTGGTAAAAATATAGAATATGTCCCTTAAAGTTTATCCCAACTGAAAGCTAACTAGTACAGCCACTATGGAGAACAGTGAGGAGATTTCTTAAAAAACTGGAAATAAAACTGCCATACAACCCAGCAATCCCACTGCTGGGCATACACACTAAGGAAACCAGAAAAAGAGACACGTGTACCCCAATGTTCATCACAGCACTGTTTACAATAGCTAGGACATGGAAGCAACCTAGATGTCCATTGGCAGATGAATGGATAAGAAAGCTGTGGTACATGTACACAATGGAATATTACTCAGCTATTAAAAAGAATGCATTTAAATCAGTTCTAATGAGGTGGATGAAACTGGAGCCTGTTATACAGAGTGAAATAAGTCAGAAAGAAAAACGCCAATATAGTATAATAACATGTATATATGGGATTTAGAAAGATGGTAACGATGACCCTATATGCAAGACAGCAAAAGAGACACAGATGTAAAGAACAGGCCTTTGGACTCTGTGGGAGAAGGCGAGGGTGGGATGATTTGAGAGAATAGCACTGAAACATGTATGTTATCATACGTGAAACAGATCACCAGTCCAGGTTCGATGCATGAGACAGGGTGCTCAGGGCTGGTGCACTGGGATGACCCAGAGGGATGGGATGGGGTGGGAGGGGGGTTCAGGATGGGGAACACATGTACACCCATGACTGATTCATTCAATGTATGACAAAAACCACTACAATGTTGTAAAGTAATTAGCCTCCAATTAAAATAAATTTTAAAAAGAAAAAAAAAAAGTTTATCCCACCTGATGAGTTAGGGAGCTGGGGTATGTATACCCCAATTACTATTAACCACCAATGGAAGGCTACTCTGCAGGTAGAGGGCAGTTCATTAATTCCATGGAACTTTTGTTTGGACCACATTGTATAATGTGTGGCATCTTAGTTTTCCAACAAGGGATAGAGCCTTCACCCGCTGTGTTGAAAACACAGAGTCTTAACCACTGGATGGCCAGGGAAGTCCCTCATGGGACTTTCAACTTGCTGATTGAAAGGACAATAGGCTCTGGTGGCCAAAGTAGGCCTTGAAAAGAAGAGGCGGGTGTCAGACGTTTGAATTCCTGAAATGGAAGGAATTCAGGTTATGTCGGTGTTGTTTTCAGTATCTGTTACACAAGGGTGTGTTCAGTTTTGAGCATTAGAAACCTGACTATGTTTATAAGTGAAGGTGAAGTGGTCCACAGAAAGGGAGGGATTTAAGATTTAGGAAAGAGAGGGACTGATTCATGTGGCAGAGTGTCAGAGGAGGGGTGCTCTCTTAAACTTCACTAGGGGAAATGAACAGCTCCAGAAGAGATCACCCACGTTTAAAGGCAGAAAAGGATGGAGGTGGATACAGATAACTCTTTAGGTTAAGAGTGGAGAGACTGAAGTCAACCTTATGTCATGATTTCAAATTGTTAGCGCAGCATGAAGTCACCTTTTCTAAAGTTCTGAAGACTTGAAATGACCAGTGAGGGGCATGAGCAGAGATGCTGACGGACAGCAGTGCTGCAAGGCAAACCCAAGGTACCATTCACATGTGCTGCGCAGCGTGACAATCTGCTGGCCAGTGAGGAGGAAGCGGTTTGAAAATGGCCTACACAGCTAGGCCAGTTGAAGTTGAATGGCCAACATTTTTAGTGGAGCTAAGATTTATATATGGAGATGTTTGTTGCAGTGGGGTTCCGGTTTCAAACCAGGCTAGTTGGATTGATTCACGATAAAATATTTTAAAGTAAAGTTTAGTAAAAAGACAAAGGAAGAAAAGAGCTTGGCATCTTAGAAGACTGAGTTAATGGACTGTGAAGTCAGGCAGACTGGTAAGAAAGTGCTCAAGAAACTGGGAGTGTTTCTGAGATGAAAGAACGATGGTGAAAGAGGAGATTTTAGAGATGGAAAAACGGGATGTTAGGCATGGTTCAATCCTGACAAATGTGGTCCAGGAAGTGATCATGAGATTGGGTTAATAGACTTGAGGAGCAGTGAAGACTATGGTCCAGACGGAGAATAGGGACAGATACAGGGGCTGGCACACTGTGTGCCTTACTTAACAAGCCCCTCTCCTCACTCGTGGCAGACATGTCCAACCCATCATGTCACTGATGGTGTCATAACCCTTCTCAAACACCTCTGTACATGGCGTGTCATCAACCCAGAACTTGGGTGTTTCATGCAGAAGGTGATAAATGCCAATCTGGACTCTATGTAGCTCTTGGTACAAAGGTGTGTTCTAATGAAAGCCCCTGGACTATGCATCTGGAGGTGTGGGTCCTTCCTGAGTCTATTTCTGGTTTAATGACCCTGTGTAGGTGACTTCACTAATTTGTACACTTGTAACTGGGGGTAATTACACCTATTTTGTTTATTCCACTGGGAAGTTGTGAAAAGACTGCTCTTAGAAAAAGTCGAAGATCCAGTACAAATATTTATCACAGATACCATTAGCCATGTAGAAAGCTACAAGTGACATACAATGAACAAATAATGGAACCAATAGAAGATTATCCATGGACTCAAAATACAAGGGTATTCTGTGTCATTTTCTTCTAATCTCTACTTCCTGGGTATTATTTTAGTTCAGACTAAAGCATTCATTCAAAGTGACTCTTTCATAATGATTAAAAGAAAAACAAAGCAGAAGTTCAGTTATCTATGCTGCTGTTGTTGTTGCTAAGTGGCTTCAGTCGTGTCTGACTCTGTGTGACCCCATAGACGGCAGCCTACCAGGCTCCTCTGTCCATGGGATTTTCCAGGCAAGAGTACTGGAGTAGGGTGCCACTGCCTGCTCCTAAAGAACTGTTTAAAAGAAAGTTGGAAGTTAAGAAGTTTATATAATGTTGCCCCGTCGTGCAGAACTGGATCACTGCAGTTCATGTTTCTTATATTATTCTACAGGTTCCCCGTCTGCCACAGAGACCCAGGAACTCCTGTCCCACTGCTTAGGATCAGCCATAAATCAGACCTGTTGAAGTTCACGGTTTGGCCCTACTTGACCATTCCCATGTCAGCTTGACCACTCTATTACATTCTTCCAAAAAGAAAGTGATGTGTTATTATTCACAATATTTTTCATCATTTGTCTCTCCTGCCAGAACTCACACATAGGCAGAACTTTGTTCCTGTATGCTGTGAAAGGATTCAAACACCATGCTGATGTTTCCCCCTGTGGTCAAAACAGAAACTTGTTTGTTTTTTCTCAAATTTATCTGGAAAGGATGTTGTTATAACTAAAGTGTACGTGTCCAGGATGTGATTGAATTCCCCAAATGAGCTTCATTGACAACAGCTACAGAAAGATACATCAGCTTGTTTCTTCTTAAAATTAATGATGCTTTCTGCTTTCTCTCTCTCTCCTGCTCCCCCACCCCCAAGTAAGTAGGATTTAGTGAGTGACACATTCTTTAGTTAGCTACAACACCTAATAACTCACACAGTAGCTTTGTGGTAACCAAACTGACCTCAGTACCTGCCTCTCCTTCCCATTCTGTTTTTCCAGCACCTTTCCTGGGATAATGAGTTTAGTCAGGAAGAAGAGTCCCTGTATTTTTCATTGTATTACCAATCTCCTGTGACCTCGCAGGTAAAATTTAGTAGCATTGAGCTCTAGTAGCCGCTTATGCTTCTGGAGTATCATTATTCTTACAAATTGTTCATCATTATACTTTTATGAGAGAGCTATTATGTGTTGTAAATAGCACAAGCCCAGCAGCGATGGCCTTGTGGTCACAGTGAGGGCACTGCCAGCTGCATGCACAGAGGTTTAGAAGAAAACGAGCTCTCCACCCTGAATCACCCACACCTGGCCGCTGAAGGACAGGTGCCGACCACTTGGAAGGCTTAGCACCCACGTGGAAAACGCACCAGGGCTTGGAAACCAGCCAGGTGTACTTTGGATCCCAGCATCTTCCTGACTTTCTCTGCATGATCAGTTTAGAATTTTAAAAAGGGAAATAAGGACTTCCCTGGTGGTCCAGTGGTTAAGATTCCATGCTTCTAGAGCAAGGGGCATGGGTTGACCCCTGGTCAGGGAGGTTCCACATATCTCGGGGTGCAGAACACCCCCACCCCCGCCAAATATTCCTGCCTCATGGGGATTTGAAGAGTTAGAGCTAGTTTGGAAACCGACCTAGAAATGTTAAAAATTGAACAATTTTTTATTGAAATAAAAAATATATGCGTGTCCTTCAAACCAAAAACCCCACTTTTGGAATTTATCCTATAGAAGTAAAAGGATGTATGTGCTCGTGTGTCTGTAAAGCATTATTTCCAGCAGCCACGAAACTGTCAGGGAATAGATGAATGAGTGGGAGCTTCTACACCCTGGAGTTTCGTGTGGCCTCAGGATGAGTGAGTGAGAAGAAGAAAAATAAAATACATGGGATGATCCAGGGAGATGATATGGGGTGGGAGGTGGGAGGGGGCTTCGGCATTGGGAGATCGGGTACACCTGCGGCCAATTCACGTCAATGTATGGCAAAACAAATACAGTATTGTAATGTAGGGGAAAAAAAAAAACTAAGACAAAAAAAAAGAAAAAGAAAATACAGAAAGGGTGACTGATAACGTGTCATTTTGTACATTTAAAAAACCCTCTGGTGTGTATGTATGTGTATGAGTGTGTGCGTGTGTTTATAACTGACGTGAGTATGAAAACACAGATGGGAATGGATTACGTTGGGAGAGGGAGAGCTTTGTGAGATGCGGCAAGGAGAAAGCAGAGCAGGGAACTGACAAAAAGGGAGGAAGGATAGACCACACTGACGAGTGTTTAGATCTCCTGTGGATTTATTATAAATTCTTGTTTTTGTTTTTTTTTCTAGGTAGTCTGTTTTTGCTTTTAAAAATTTTATTTTTGGTATTTAGCAAGGGTTTTTATTTTTGTTCTAGTCTTGACCTAAGTGTTAATAGTTTTCATACATTCTTACTTTCCCTTTTTGTCAGCTTTCTATTTGATTTGCCATCTTTAAGTGATATCCTTGGTACCTCCCCCATCACCTAGGTGATGATAGATGTGCTTGATGCACTTTCCTTTTTCCCTTCCCAGCTCTAAGGGTTTAGTTGTGCTCTTTCAACTTTATCAAAGCAAAACATTTACAAACCACCTCCCACCTTCACCATAACCTTTGTTTTTGTCTTAGATCCATGAATATGTATGTAGTGTATGTCTGTGTGTTTATAGATATATAACACACATACATCTAAGAGAAGATTGGGAAAATATCAAAAATTTGAAAATATATACACTGATTCACATATATATTCATACATATATATAATTTTGGGGTATATACATATATTCAAAATTTGGACATGTTCCCAAACTTCTGTCAGTCATCTTCTAGTAGATTTTTCAGGACTTATAAATACAGTATTATTACTTAAATCCCTGCATGTTTAAGATTGTTTTTCAATAGCTTTAATTCTAGAAGCATGCCTGATTTAAAAACAAAAAAAATCCATGGTCCACTGTTTCTTTCAGTTTTAAGAAAATGTTGATCCAATTTCTTTGGCTTTTCATGTTGCTGACACAAACTTGGGGTTTTATACTTACCAGTGACTCCATCATTTTGCCATCAGGCTCCTGTAATTTTTTTAAAGGGTCTGCCTGCAATGAGGGAGACCTGGGTTCAATCCCTGAGTCGGGAAGATCCCCTGGAGAAGAAAATGGCAACCCACTCCAGTATTCTTGCCTGGAGAATCCCATGGACAGAGGAGCCTGGTGGGCTACAGTCCACGGGTGGCAAAGAGTCGGACACGACTGAGCGACTTCACTTCACTTCACTTCACTTCACTTCACTTCACTTCACTTCTCTTAAAGTCTGAAACTCTTCCAGGTTGTGGCTTGGAGCTGATGGTCCTGAAGACGTGGTAGGACTTTTCAGTATGTACATTCTGAATGCTTTTCTCTTGGAGTTTCTTCTTGGATTAGACTCTTACACGTGAGTTGGATCCCCCATTCTGCTTCCTTCCTTTGTGTATGTTACTTACTCTCACTCCAAGAATACTTACACTTGTTTTGAGATCCTCTGCTTTTTTTTTCTTTATTTTAATTTTTTATTCATTTCCTCAATGTTAATTTATTTTTAAATCTAGTTGATTTTCCTTTGGACACTTTGTCATTTAGTCTATTTCTATATACTTTTTCTTTTTATTAAAATTATTTCCTGATTTTGGTTGTCTTTTGCACAGTTCCTATGTCCTGTCCATTCTTGGCTAGAGTCCATATTTGCGGTGTCCTCCTGTATCTGCAAATAACTGTTAATGGCATATGATTCATGTTGAAATGTTGTGCATAGTTTTATTCTGCTTTTCCTTTCTTCAGAGTATTTTTATCAGTTGTTTCCCATTTTCATTATTTTTATATAGTAACTTTACTTGGTGTTGCCTGTTTTCTGGTTTTAAATGTCAGGTTTAACTGAGTGATTATTTTTAGAAATGTAGCTGATGGGTTTGAATGGGCCAATGACTTTCTTAGTTTTAGAGTGCCCTCTTCTGTTAGGGCAAAGAAGTGCATTTTCTTTAATAGGTGGCATCTCTGTGAGAGGACTGAACCATATACCCTGATACCGTTTTTTCTGTTGGTGACTTGCTTTTCCAGGAGGGAAGGTGCAAGATGCTAGTCACGAATCTACGAATCTTTGTCATCTTTTTCTAGTTACTTCCCCAAATAGGGAAATAGGTACAAAGAAGGCAGCAAGTTCACTGTGTGAGCAGCAGCTGAACCCGGGAAGCCACTACTGGACAGCCTTGCTAAAGGCCAGCTTTATTTCTGACATCATCTTGTTAGCGTACTTATCTGTTTACCCGACTCCCCTCACTCACCCTCCTGTCTGTGCTCTGCACCTAGGACACTGTCCGCACACATTAAGTGGTCAACAGATAGTCGTTAATGGAACTAACACTGTAGGGGACCCAGGTTCTATCCCTGGGTTGGGAAGATCCCCTGGAGATCTTCTCACTGCTCCCCACTCCAGCATTATTGCCTGGAGAATTCCATGAACAGAGGAGCAGGTTGGGCTACAGGACTGAGCAACCAAAACACACAAAAGGGACTGAACCCAGCTAAGCAAATGAGAGGTGAAACAGGGTTAGGGTGTCTTGTAAGAGAAAAGAAACGTCTCAGCAGTAGATAAGAGTCGACACTGTCAAATACTGTTGAGAGATGAAGTCAAACCAACACTTTAAAAAAGTACCCACTGGGCTTGGTAATGAGGAGGTTGTTGGCAAAAGCAATGTTCAGGGAAGTGTTAGGAGGCCAAGGAGAGGAAGATTCATGGAAGGAAATAGTGGGTGTGAACAAGTGTCCCCAAGTTCACTAATGAAAGGAGAGTGAGAAGGGGAGACAGCGGGAGAGGTGGCAGGGCCCGGAGGGTCTCTGCAGTCTAATGGGGAGGAGCCCGCAGGGAGGGAATGTTGGAAGATGCAGAGAGGATTGGAAGATCCAGTAGCAAGTTATGAGCCAGCAGAAAAGGCTGCAACCTGGAACACAGGCGGGGCGATCAGCCGGAGACAGGAGGGAAGGGAGAAGGCTGGGAGGGCAAAGCTTTAGGCAGTCTTGGAGGCCGACAGCGAGAGACTCGGAGTTCTATCTGGTGGCTGCGTTTTCTCTCTTATTTTTTAGCTTACAGGCTAGTGGGGTTAGGCAGACAGAGATTTGCTCAGCCATATCCGACTCTTCGTGACCCCACAGACTGTAGCCCACTAGGCTCCTCTGCTCATGGAATTCTCCAGGCAAGAATACTGGAGTGGGTTGCCATTCACTTCTCCAAGAGATCTCGTAGTCCTTAATCAAACAGTCACGTTCCACACTGTGAAAATACAACCGCACCGTGATTGCAAAGAGCTGTGCTGGTCTGCATGGTTTTGCGATTTTGTGTGATTGTAGACTCAGCAATCACGGAGAAGCACAGAGAAAAGTCAGGGTGTAGGGAGGGCAGCAGGAAGCTGCCGGTGTGGGCACCGGACCTTCATAGCCTGTGGAGCGGGGATAGGGCTTCCTGGTACATGGGTGGGCCCAGCGGGAGCTGAGCCTGAGGCCGGCACTGCTCTGACAGGTCCTGTGGACGCGTCTGACCCAGCACGGAGTGGAGCTCCCAGCCGTCCCCCAGCCCTGCATCGCCGCACTGTCCTGCCCACAGGAGCTGACGCTGATGGCCGGCTACTCTGGGGCCCGCTCTTACTTGATGGAGAGCCTGATTCTGGCCATCTAATTTGTATTTATAAGATGTGTGTTTGAGAGAGTCATTCAGTTGTGGCTGACTCTTTGCAACCCTATGGACCCTATAGACCCACTAGGCTCCTCTCTCCATGGAACTGTCCAGGCAAGAATCCTGGAGTGGGTTGCCATTCTCTTCTCCAGGGTATCTTCCCAACCCAGGGATCAAACCCAGGTCTCTGGCATTGAAGGAAGATTCTTTACCATTCGAGCCACCAGGAGAGCCCACTTTTAAGGTACTTAATGATAACAGCAAAAATTAAAACGGAACTCCAAACTCTGTAGCCAAGGATGAGCCTTACTGGCTTTCTATAATTTTAAGTTTCTGTAGGTGGGTGCTTCCTTCCAGCTCTTTGTCTTAATCTATTTGAGAAAAAAATAGTAATGAATGGCTCAAAGATCTGAATCCTAATTTGCATGCTGACACTACTTAACTCTGTGACTTTGCACTTCACCTCCTTAATCCTCAGTTTTCCTTTTCCTGGACTAGATAAGCATTCGCTTGTATGACCCTACCTGCTCATTTTAAGAGGAGTTTGAAAAATGTACAGCTTGATTAAAAAAAAAATCGGAATATTAGGCACCTTAGGCTTCCCAGGTAGCTCCAGTGGTAAAGAACCTGCCTGCCATGCAGGAGACATAAGAGATGAGGGTTTGATCCCTGGGATTCCCCTGGAGAAAGGAATGGCAACCCAATCCAGTATTCTTGCCTCTAGAATCCCATGGACAAAGGAGCCTGGTGGGCTAAAGTCCATAGGGCTGCAAAGAGTTGGACATAATTGAAGCAACTTAGCACGTTTATCACAATAATTCGGTAGGTTGACTAACTGTTGATTTAATTATTAACCTGTTTCTCAGCCATAACTGGGGCTTCCCTGATAGCTCAGTTGGTAAAGAATCTGCCTGCAATGCAGGAGACCCCAGTTCAATTCCTGGGTTGGGAAGAACCGCTGGAGAAGGGATAGGCTACCTACTCCAGTATTCTTGGGTTTCCCTTGTGGCTCAGCTGGTAGAGAAGACCTGCAATGTGGGAGACCTGGGTTTGATCCCTGGGTTGGGAAGATCCTCTGGAGGATGGAAAGGCTACCCACTCCAGTATTCAGGCCTGGAGAATCCCATGGAGTGTACAGTCCATGGGGTCACAAAGAATCAGACACAACTGAGCGACTTTCACTTTCACTTTCAGCCATACTTTTCAGAATTCTCTGCTATCCAATTTTGTTTCTCTAACCTTGATATATTTAATTTCTTAGCACATTATTTACATTTGCCTCCCCTGCATTTCTGCCTCCTCACTTAATACCATGACAATTCTTGTCCTTCAGTTAATGATTTCACAGTTGGAAAGCTCCAGCTGACTTTTCTGAAGCACAGCCATCTATTTATAAAATTAAATACCTCGGTATTTGAGAACATGAAGACTTAGTTCCTTTCACCTAAACACTTTTGAACAACTTAGCACCCTACATCGTGAAACGTTAGGGTCAGAAGAGGCAGGCAGTCAGGTGATAAGCTCCTCAGTTCAGTTCAGTCACTCAGTCCTGTCAGACTCTTTGTAACCCCATGGACTGCAGCACGCTAGGCCTCCCTGTCTGGCACCAACTCCTGGAGTTTACTCAAACTCATGTCCATTGAATTGGTGACGCCATCCAGCCATCTCATCCTCTGTCATCCCCTTCTCCTCCTGCCTTCACTCTTTTCCAGTATCAGGGTCTTTTCCAGTACAACAGTTCTTTGCATCAGGTGGCCAAAGGATTGGAGTTTCAGCTTCAGCATCAGTCCTTCCAATGAATATTCAGGACTGATTTCCTTTAGGATGGACTGGTTGGATCTC
>SJYF01000065.1:2171784-2186106 GCA_006410515.1 Procapra przewalskii | reverse complement strand
ATAACAGATTTGAAGTTTAATTCCAGGAGAAACAAATAATTCTTTGGACTCAACTCATATTTTCCCTTCTGGTTTGAAGTTATAAGACAAACCTCCTACATAATTTTGGCCTGCAAAGTCGTAGTTTCTTTCTTATACAGCTTTTGGTTCTTATTTTGATTCTTCACTTTTAAACTGGAAGAAACTTTCAAGTTCTAATAATAAGGGGCAGAAACTTTTCCATTGAAAATCTGACTTTTATGGAATGTTGTAAGTCTGGTATATTGGAATAAAATTGAAACCATGATATTCAGGAACAAAATTTCTGTGTAATTTTTTGGCCTCTTGTATATTTCTTTGTTTCCTTTCTCTCTATAAACTTTTCGCTTTTTATTTATTCTTTTGCTCATAATTTAAATGAAACCCACTACAGGTAAAATTTATGACCCAGTCTCTTATCCCTCCTTTAAGGTATGAAGTGCTCATATTTATTGGACACTTACCTCCTGGGCTGAACTACAAGCGCTAGCTTCTCTAAGCCTCACTAGTAAGGAGAACTCTTATTGTCTGCTTTTATTATAATTATAAATTTTTAAATAAAACTGAGGCTCTGGGAGGGTGCCTTTCAGCTGTGAGTGTTCAATCTATTCCCCTAACACCTAACCCAGGGTGTTAGGTCCTCTCCTGCTGGAAAACAGTGTTGCATGTCCACAAGTGGAATGCTGGCAAGACCCCTGGAAGGTGGCGCTGAGCTCACTGAAGTGACAGGAGCATTCTTCCCTTTCCCTTGGGTGGGAAAGATGGGAGGGAAGAGCCTGGGTTTTCAGAGAGCCGGCAGTAGCTGCTCCCTCTCTCCCTCTGGCCAGGGTAGGGATCCACGCTTTGCCCTGGGGGCAGAAGCCCTCTGGTTGCTGGGAATGAAGGACAGCTGTCCCTTTCTGAGGCAGAGGCAGTGCCCCATGGGGCGCTCCCCAGCCCTTCTCTGGAGCAGGTGTGGCAGGGGTTCCGCTCTCTCAGGCTGCCCAAGACGGGTCCACATTACAGGGAGGGGCGCTGAGCTCTGCTCAGTATTCTGTAACAACCTAAATGGGAAAAGAATTTGAAAAGCATGGATACACATATATGTATACCTGAACCACTTTGCTAAACCCTTGAAACTAACACAACATTGTTAATCAACTATACCCCAATATAAAATAAAAATTTTAAAAAGACAGCACCCTGAAAGCAGGCGACCTGCAGGAGAGCAGAGCTGTTCTCTGTGGGGAACTGTGGGCCAGAGGAACGAGAAGGACGCGTAGCGAATGCTTGGATGTGTGCTGCTGCTGCTGCTGCTGAGTCGTGTCAGTCGTGTCCGACTCTGTGCGACCCCATAGATGGAAGCCCACCAGGCTCCTCTGTCCCTGGGATTCTCCAGGCAAGAACACTGGACTGGGTTGCCATTTCCTTCTCCAATGCATGAAAGTGAAAAGTGGAAGTGAAGTCGCTCAGTCATGTCCGACTCTTAGCCACCCCATGGACTGTAGCCTACGAGGCTCCTCCGTCCATGGGATTTCCCAGGCAAGAGTACTGGAGTGGGCTGCCGTTGCCTTCTCCACTCGGATGTGTAGTATCTCTCAATACATGATGAAAACTCTGTATCTCAGTTTCTTCATCTGTAAAATAGAGATAAAGATATCCACTAGTTGAAATTATTGTGAACATTTGCACTGATATACAGAGTGTCTGGCAGGTAGCAGGCTCTCCATAAACTTATTATATTCAGAAAACTGGATATAAAATGAGGTAATTAGAATCTGTTAGCAAAGTGCAACTTTCCAGCAAGATAGTTAGTGTGAAATCCATTCAGCTGTACAACACTAACAGGCGCAGTGTAACTGCTGATGCGGGTAGTCTGCCGGATGTGTGATCAGCCACACACGGGGTGTGTGTGTGTGTGTGTGTGTGTGTGTGTGTGCGCACGTGCTTTGGCTGCTGTGTCTTTGCAATTGGAGCTTTCATTTTGTGCAAAAAGCGAGGAGAAGTTAATTTATATATTAGAACAGAAAAATGAGTTAAGAGTACCAGTGAATCCTGGGAGAGTGCTTTTCAGAAAGCTGGTTGCTCGTGGAGTTACCCTCACAATTCACTTGGAAAACATTGATTCTTGCTCAGTGATTTTTCTGTTGTATTGAATAATTTTGTAAATTCTGTTTTGTCTACATTGACACTTTTCAGAGTTTTTTGTAATTGGTTACATTTCTGCTTCTTACCTAAAGTCCATGAGAGCATGGACCCCATCTTTCCATTTACTGAATCCCCAGCACCTAGCTTGGAGACTTCCCTGGTGGCCCAGATGGTAAAGAATCTACCTGCAATGCAGGAGACCTGGGTTCAATCCCTGGGTCTGGAAGATCCCCTGGAGAAGGAAATGGCAACCCACTCCAGTATTCTTGGCTGAAGAATCCCATGGACAGAGGAGCCTGGTAGGCTAGAGTCCGTGGGGTCACAAAGAGTCAGACATGACTAAGTAACTAACACTTTCACTTTTCACTGGACCTAGCTAAGTGCCTGACACACTGTAGGTACATATATTCAACATCTATCTGTTGAGTAAAGAAATGTGTGAGTGAATAAGAAAGTGACGGGTGGTAACAATGTGTGATTCCTGAAATACATTAGTCCTTATTTTTGCATTTAAGCTTGAATTCATACTTACTTTTTCCTCCTCCAGGTTGTTTATAATTGTGAAAATTTGTAAGTATTTACATGCCAAATAGTAGGGTGTTAAAAACATATAGATATTCCTTTGCTGGATGGCATAAATAAATTATGATAGGCTTTAAAATGCTATGTGATGCCATTCTGTTTTTGGAAAATCACTACCTGTTGCAAAAAGATCTAGGTGGAAAGGCAACAGAGGATTAATAGAATAAAAAATATTCCTTAATTTTTTTTGCTTTTTCATGTTTCCAATTCTTATGTAATGAACTTGCTTTATAAGGAAGAAACACGAATCCAGGACTATGTACCATAAAACAAGTGGGAAGTTCGGACACTGGACACTTAAGTTGTCGGACACTGGACACTTAAGTTGTTTTCTCAACTGACTTTCCAAATGTGTCTGCCCAACTATTTCTGAACATTTAAATAAGTTTCTGCCTTTCAGGGTTACAAAGTAGCATAATTGATTTAAAGAGATGAGCGTTGAAAAAGATATTCAGGTAGGAAAAAGGAAGCCACTTAATGCCAATGACAAAGGATACTGATATTCCCGCCTGTGATGTTGAATACACTGCTTTGCTGCAAATCATAGGTAATTTTTGGTCTCCCCCGTGCTCTTGGCTTTCCTTCCTTTGTTGTGTAAAGATTGTGGCAGTTCATGAGGTGCTTTCATAGTGGCTGCCATTAAGTATCCTTTCTTTGTTTGCAGAGTTAGTTCCAGGAAAAAGAACTTTATAAAGCAGGGAAGGTGGTCTCTTTCCTTTCTTTGGAGGCGGGAGAAAGTCACCATTCTTTGGGAATAGAGCTGTGAATAAATAGCTTTTAACCTTACATTTTTTTTTCTTTTTAAAATTGAGATAGTTGGTATACAACATTATATAAGTTTCAGGTGTACAACTTAGCAATACATAATTTGAAAGGTTATGTTGCATTTATAGCTATTATAAAATGTTGACTAACTCCCTGTGTTGTACAATATATGTAAGTCCCCCACATATGAACCTTCAAACTCCAGACTTTCAAAGGTGCCAACCTGCATTCCATCACTCAGCCATGAGTGAAAGTGCAGCTCGCCCCCCTTCTCCTGTTGCTGACGACCCTCCAGCTCTGCCATCTCCTGCCTCCTCTCCCTCCTCCAGTCAGTAACTCGTCTCACCTGGTCCCTGGACGCCAGCCCGTGTTCCAGCCACTGTAGCGTCCTACTGTCCTTTCCAAGGTCCTGTACCTTAAGACTGAAAATGTTTTCTATATTTTTTGAGTTTGTTTTTTATATATTATTTGTGTGAAAAGTAATATAAGCCTATTACAGCACAGTACTACACAGCCATTTGTGTTAGTTGGGGACCTAGTCGAAGTTTGTTGGAGTTTTGAACAAACTGGACTTATGAACACACTTTCAGAACAGAACTCGTTCATATGTAGGGGACTTATTGTACAGTTTTGGATTATTTATTTTATATATGGAGGGTTGTATCTCTAATACTCTCCTCCTGTAATGCCCCTCCCCACTTTCCTCTTTCCACTGTGACCACTAATTTTTCTCTGTATTTGTGAGTCTATTTTTTGATATGTTCACCAGTCTGTTTCATTTTTTGGATTCCACATGTAAGTTGTATGTATTATACAGTATTTGTCTTTGTCTGACTTATTTCACTCAACATAATGCCCTCAAATCTCATCCTTTTTAATGGCTTAATAACCATTAACCTTAATAACCATTAACCTTCTTAATGGTTTCATTCTGTGGGTGTGGATTATATATTATAACATCTTTATCAGTTCATCTGTTGATGGACACTGAGGTTGCCTTCATATTTTTTTAAGTATAAATTCAGATTACACACACTGCTGAAGTATCTTTATTTTTTTTTGCCACATCACATGCAAGATCTTAGTTCCCTAATCGGGGATCAAACCCATGCCCCCTGCACTGAAAGTGGGGAGACTTAATCACTGGACCAACGAGGAAGGCCCTGCTACTATATCTTTATTGTCAAGAGTGCTGCTGTGAACACTGGGGTGTGTGTATCTTTTCAAAATAGTGTTTTCCTTATTTTTTTAATATATACCTGGGAGTGGAGTTTCATTATTTCTGAGCGTATGCCCAAAACCATATATGGTGCATCTATGTTTGATTTTTTGAGAAACTGCCTTACTGTTCCCACAGGGGTTGTACCAGTTTACATTCCTAATAGCCGCATAGGGGGTTTCGCTTTTTAAAACATGCTCACCAACATTTGTTTGTGTTCTTTCTGCTTGTAGTCCTTCTGACAGGTGTGGGGTGATATCTCCAGTGTGTTTTTTAACGTTTCTTAATCTGGCCGCATCGTGTGGGATCTTCAGTCTTGGTCGTGGCAGGAGGGATCTTTAGTGAGCTCTTAGTTCCCTGACCAAGGGTTGAACCTGAGCCCCTGCATTCAGAACACAGAGCTTAGCTACTTGTCCACCAGGGAGGTCCCTCACACGCTTTTCATTTGCATTTCTTTGATGACTAATGATACTGAACCTTCTATATATTCTTTGAAAGAGTGACTATTGACGTCTTCTGCCCATTCTTTAGATGGGTTGTTTGTTTTTCTGATGTTGAGTTGTAGGAACCATTTATATATTTCAGATAATAACCCCTTATTGGGCATACTACTTGCAAATATTCTATTCCGTTCAGTTAGGTGTCTTTTTGTTTTGTTGATGGTTTCCTTTGCTATGCAAAAGCTGTGAAGTTTAATTAGGTCTCATTTGTTTATTTTTCCTTTTATGTCCTTTGCTTTAGGAGACAGAGCCAAAAGATATTGTTACAATTTATGTCAAAGAGTGTTCCTCCCATATTTTCTTTTGGGAGTTTTATGGTTTCCGGTCTTATATTTAGTTCTTTTATTCATTTTGAGTTTATTTTTTGTATGTAGTGTTAGAGAACGTTCCAATTTCATTATTTTACATGTCGTTGTCCAGTTTTACCAAAACTATGTATTGAAGAGACTGTCTTTTCCCCATTGTAAATTCTTTCCTCTTTGGTCATGGGTTAATGACACGATGGCAGAGAAGGCAATGGCACCCTACTCCAGTATTCTTGCCTGGAAAATCCCATGGATGGAGAAGCCTGGTAGGCCGCAGTCGACGGGGTTACTAAGAGTCGGACATGACTGAGTGACTTCACTTTCAGTTTTCACTTTCATGCATTGGAGAAGGAAATGGCAACCCACTCCAGTGTTCTTGCCTGGAGAATCCCAGGGACAGAGGAGTCTGGTGGGCTTCCATCTATGGGGTCACACAGAGTCGGACACGACTGAAGCAACTTAGCAGCAGTAGCAGCAACAACACAAGATGGTGTGATCTCCCACCTAGAGTCAGACATCCTAGAATGTGAAGTCAAGTGGGCCTTAGAAAGCATCACTACAAACAAAGCGAGAGGGGATGATGGAATTCCAGTTGAGTTATTTTAAATCTTAAAAGATGATGCTGTTAAAGTGCTGCACTCAATATGCCAACAAATTTGGAAAACTCAGCAGTGGCCACAGAACTGGAAAAGGTCTGTTTTTATTTCAGTCCTAAAGAAAGGCAATGCCAAAGAATGCTCAAACTACCACACAAGTGCACTCATCTCACATGCTAGCAAAGTAATGCTCAAAATTCTCCAAGCCAGTTTGTGGCCTCAACAGTTTGTGAACGGAGAACTACCAAATGTTCAAGCTGGATTTAGAAAAGGCAGAGGAACCAGAGATCAAATTGCCAACATCTACTGGATCATAGAAAAAACAAGAGAATTCCACAAAAACATCTGCTTCATGGACTATGCTAAAGCCTTTGACTCTGTGGATCACAACAAGCCATGGAAAATTTTTAAAGAGATGGGAGTACCAGACCACCTGACTTGCCTCCTGAGAAATCTATATGCAGATTAAGGAGCAACAGTTAAAAACACACATGGAACAATGGACTGGTTCTAAATTGGAAAAGGAGTACGTCAAGGCTATATATTGTCACCCTGCTTATTTAACTTATATGCAGAGTACGTCATGAGAAACGCTGGGCTGGATGAAGCACAAGCTGGAATCAAGATTGCAGGGAAAAATATCAATAACCTCAGATATGCAAATAATACCATCCTTATGGCAGAAAGTGAAGAAGAACTAAAGAGCCTCTTGATGAAAGTGAAAGAGGAGAGTGAAAATTTTGGCTTTTTAAAGCTCAACATTCAGAAACCTAAGATCATGTCATCTGGTCCCATCACTTCATGGCAAATAGATGGGGGAACAATGGAAACAGTGATAGACGTTATTTTCTTGGGCTCCAAAATCACTACAGATGGTTACTGTAGCCATGAAATTAAAAGATGCTTGCTCCTTGGAAGAAAAGCTATGACCAACCTAGATAGCATATTAAAAGCAGAAATGTTATTTTGCTGACAAAGGTCCATATAGTCAAAGCTGTGTTTTTCCAGTAGTCATATATGGATGTGACAGTTGGACTATAAAGAAAGTTGAGTGCCAAAGAATTGATGCTTTTGAACTATGGTGTTGGAGAAGACTCTTGAAAGGCCCTTGGACAGTGAGGAGACCTAATCTATCAATCCTAAAGAAATCAATCCTGAATATTCGTTGGTTGGACTGATGCTGAAGCTGAATACATTGGCCACCTGATGCAAAGAATTGATACATTGGAAAGATCCTGATGCTGAGAAAGACTGAAGGCAGGAGAGGAAGGGGACGACAGAGGATGTGATGGTTGGATGGCATCACTGACTTGATGGACATGAGTTTGAGCAAGTTCTGGGAGCTGGTGAAGGACAGGGAAGCCTGGCATGCTGCAGTCCATGGGGTTGCAATGAGTCAGGACTGAGTGAGTGAAGTGAACTGAACTGACCCTAACTTTTGCATTTCATAATTTAACCAACCAAATATGCATTCCTAGACCTAATAATTTAGTCCTATTTTTAAAATTATGATAGGTCTTTTAATTTATAGATTTACCATCCTGACCTTTTCTATTCAAATAATTTATCTGTTGACGAACTTGGGCCATTTGGTCTACGTGATTCTCTGCAATCTGGATTTTACTGCTTTTGTGCTAATGATTTAACATTTTCTTTGAAGCTTGCCTTCTTTGAACTCTGGCTTGTGCCTCCCTAGCCCTTCCTCTTTCTTAGTCCTCTTGGCTAAATTACACTTTTTAGTCTGATCCTTAAATTCTAGAGACAACCATGAAATCATTTTATCTATTAGGTTTTTATTATAATATTAGGCAATAAAGCATTTAATTAAGTTTCTCCTATTCATCTCCTCCATTCTTTCATGAATTTTATTAAACATTATAATGAATTGGCTGAAAAATGATGCTCTCATTTACTAATTATTTCAACTAGTAGTAACTTGGGTGTGTTATGGGGCAGTTTTTATAAACTCTTGTACACTGTTGTTGAGATTATAAAATGGTATAACTGCTATGAAAAGCAGTATGGGGGTTTCTTTAAAAATGAAACATGAAACCACCATATAAGTACTAGTAAAGAGGAGCCTGGCAGGCTACTGTCCATGGGGTTGCAAGAGTCAGACACGACTTAGCGAGTAAACCGCAAAACCACCACAATTCCACGTCTGAGTAAATATCCCAAATAACTGAAAACAGAATCTTAAAGAGATGCCCATGTTTATAGCAGCAGTATTCATATAGCCAAACAGGAGGAAGAAAACCAAATGTGCATCGATGGATAGATGGATATATTAAATATGGTATATGCATTCAATGGGATATTATTTAGCCTTAAAAATGATAGATGTACTGTTTGTGCTACAGCAGGTATGAACCCCAAGGACGTTATGGTAAGTGAAAGAAGCTGGGCACAAACAGACAAAGCACTGTGTAATTTCACTTATATAAAGCTGGGAAGAGAATGCTCGTTATCAGGAGCAGGGGGAATAGAGGGAGTGGAAAGTGTTTAATGGGTCTAGAATTTCAGTTTGGCAAGGTAAAAATTATGGAGATCTGTTTCATAACAATGTGAATTTACTTAACATAGTGAACCGTATTGTTAAAATGGGTAAGGCGGTAAATTTTATGCTATGTTTTTTTTATCACAATAAAAATGGAACACCCAATTTAAAAACAAGCAAAAAGACTTTTAAGGATAGAAAAATTCATAAAATAGTGTAAGAACTCACTTCCCTCTGTGAACAGTTTAACCTTCTTTGTGTATTTGATGTTGCCATTACGAGCACTGAACGTTATCAGGTTCTAGGAGTTGAGAGATGTCCATCTGTCTCTTTGTCCCTCCATTGAACGATGTCAGATCGCTTCTCTTGAATTCTTTTCTCTCCTGTTGCTGTTTCCCTCCTCCATGGCATTTTCCATGAGTGTCAGCTTTTTTTCTTTCTCCTAATTCTAGTACCATTTTAAATCACCATTTGCTGCACTTAACTCCAGTCCATTGTTTTTAACAAGTTTGGCAGTTATCTCCTCTTGCTTCTTTTAGCTTACAAAATGTTGAAATTGTCCAGGATACAAGCTAGTTTGCCTCTGAATGGGGTGCAAAGAGGACTATGAGTGAAGTTTATAAATACCTGTTACACTGACATTGTTCTATATTATTTATTTTGCATTCCTAGTATTCTTAGGTACTTCTGGATGGCTGATGTTGCTAGATAAGAAGCTTCCATATAGTGTTTCTCTATTTGGCAAACTATTTTTGTATAAACGTATGAATGAATAATTATAGTTCATGCTTATAGTTTGAAGAAATGGATAACTTTGCTCAATAGATAACATATGTAAACAGAATTGGCATGTAAGTCTCAGCTTAAGGGAAAATTATAGCTTTACTCATGGTTCTGCACTGGGAGTATGAGTGACTTCTAGCCCTTAGGGCAATTCCTGCATGCTCTTGCCTTACTCTGTTTACACTCCTCGCATCAGCTGTCCAACTGATGTTGAAAACTTGGCTTCTGTGCGCCAGTACTGAAATTGAATCTGAGTCAGAGATTCCGGGTGAAGTAGAAAAGAATTGCTTTATTGCTTTGCAAGACAAAGGGGAGACACAGAGGGCTCCTTCTTGACAACTGTATCCCAACCCTGGGGGCATTTGGCGAGAAGTTGTATAGCAGTGGCACAAGGGTGGGGTAGCTGATAAGATTAAGGTGTGCACAGAGTCTGCTCCTTTAATCTAGCCTCAGGTGGTCTTCTCTGGAATGAAAATGCTTATATCCTTCATTTGTTGAGAGTTTAGTTCTATAAACCAAAGTATCAGGGCTTCCCTGGTGGCTCAGACAGTAAAGTGTCTGCCTGCAATGAGGGAGACCCGGAAGATTATCTGGAGAAGGAAATGGCAATCCACTCCAGTACTCTTGCCTGGAAAATTCCATGGATGGAGGAGGTTGGTAGGCTACAGTCCATGGGGTCACAGAGTCAACACCAGTGGCTTTCTTTCTTTCTTTTAGTTCTATAAAGAGCTTACGCGTATCTTGTTATGTGTATACCATGAGGTGAACCAGGACCCTACCCCAAGGCTGCACAACTGTTTCTTGATTATTTCTCCCTTGTCTCTGCATCCCCTCCCTTCCCTCTGCATCCCCTCCCTTCCCTGATTAACAACTGTTAGCTCTGTCTTTTGTAACTTAGGGAAGGTCATTGAAACTGGAGTCTGTTCCCGCAAACAAGGCACGAGGGAGACCTAGAAAGGTTTCTGTGCCCAGGAACCCCAGAGGGTCCTTTGGTCTCATTACTAAGAGGTCTGTAGTATAGCTTACCGGAGGCTGGGCAACTGTGCTTCACTGTTTTACATTGCTCATGATTCTGTAAGAGCTTTCTTCAGGTATGATTTATACATCATAAAATTCTCCTGTTTGTGCAATGCAATTAATTTTTAGTAAATGTACAGAGTTGTTTCCCAGGTGGCTCAGTGGTAAAGAATCTGCCTGTCATTGCAGATTTGATCCCCGGGTTGGGAAGATCCACTGGAAAAGAAGATGGCAACCTGCTCCAGTGCTCTCACTGGGAAATTCCATGGACAGAGAAGCCTGGCAATTATGAAGACTGTGGTGGCGGTCTAGTCCGACTCTTGCGACCCCGTGGACTGTAGCCCTCCAGGCTCCTCCATCCCTGGGAGTCTCCAGGCAAGAGTACTGGAGTGGGGTGCCATTTCCTTCTCCAGGGGATCTTCCTGACCCAGGGATCGGTCCTGTGTCTCCTGCACTGCAGGCAGATTCTTTACTGCTGAGCCCCTGGGAATTCCCTGTTATGTAGATATTGTGGTCAAAGTAAGTGTTTCAAAGCAAAACAATAGTTTTGCAAGACAGACTACTGCCTTCAGATGGGACTTTCTAAATTTTTTTATTTACCTTTGAACATGTCCTGCTGCACCTAGAAGACAAACTCATGAAGTTTTGTCCATAGCACAGAGAAGGTTCCCTTGTGCACCTTTAATGGTTAGCCATAAGTTCAGTTCAGTCGCTCAGTCATATCCGACTCTGCGACCCTATGGACTGCAGCATGCCTGGCGTCCCTGTCCATCACCAACTCCCAGAGCTTGCTCAAACTCATGTCCATCAAGTTGGTGATGCCATCCCACCATCTCATACTCTGTCATTCCCTTCTCCTCCTGCCTTCAATATTTCCCAAAAGCTAAAGTCAAAAAAGAGAATGTTTAGTCTGAAAACAGTCCAGTGGTTAAAACTCCTTCCTCACTTCCAGGGCTTCCAGTGCAGGCGGTGTGGGTTCAATCCTTGACTGGGGAACTTGGATCCCTCATGCCAAGTGGCATGGCAAAAAAATTTAAAAAATAAAACCCACTGGGAATTTTGAAAAATGTCAATGAAAAGTCTCCACTTCAGACATGAAAAGATAATGTAGACAGAAAAAGTAATTGAGGCAAGACAGATCAGGACTGAAAGATTTGTCTTCATTTCTCATTGCCTGAGATCAAAGCCAAGGAGTCATGAGAAGCAGTAGCCCATTTACCTACTAATTTCATGGAAAGTGGCTTCCCTCGTGGCTCAGAGGGTAAAGCGTCTGCCTGCATTGCAGGAGCCCTGGGTTTGATCCCTGGGTCAGGAAGATCCCCTGGAGAAGGAAATGGCAACCCACTCCAGTACTCTTGCCTGGAAAATCTCATGGACAGAGAAGCCTGGTCGACTACAGTCCATGGGATCGCAAAAAGTCAGACACAACTGAGCAACTTCACTTTCTTTCTTTCACTTTCTTTAATGGAAAGTGAGAGTCGCTCAGTTGTGGCTGACTCTGCGATGCCGTGGACTATACAGTCCATGGAATTCTCCAGGCAAGAATACTGGAGTAGGTAGCCTTTCACTTCTACAGGGAATCTTCCCAAGCCAGGGATTGAACCCAGGTCTTCCACATTGTAGGCGGATTCTTTACCAGCTCAGTCACAAGGGAAATCCAATTTAATGGAAGCACTGAAGATAACAACAGTGATCTTTACCGAGTTCTCTTGAATGAGGCCACTTTGCAGCTTCTTCAGAGCAAAGACATGATGGCTCTCTGAAGACAGAGAGAGACAGCCTGAACTTAGTGCTTCAGGGGATGGAAGTGACTCAGAAACACCTTCTAGTCCTCAGAGGAAGGCAGGTGGGTGGAATGCCCTTGATTCTTGCAAGGATCTCTCTCTGATGAAGATGATGGCAGAAACCATGGGACAGATAGACCTACTTTATCAGGGAGCTGATGAAGAACAGTGTAAGTCTGGAGGGGTTGACATCATTGCCCACAGCCCCTTAGTCCTAAGGAGTCCACCTTAGTGAGGGAACACCCCTAGTGTCTGACCACGATGAGGCAGGAGAGACCACAGGATGCCTCAGCCATGGCTGCCACGTGGGAGAGGAGTAAAGACGCAAACAAGTGAGACAGCCAGAGATGAAGAGCCAGGGCCGCCCCGTGGATGCAAGGACTCCACGACTGCTCCTCCATTCTGAAGCTGAGTAACATATGCTTCCTCCCCATGTACCTAGAAGCCTTCAAAAAGGCTTGGAGACAGGGGAGTGAGAATCTGAGTGATCAAGCATTTTTATTGAACATTGTAAAAATGGAGCATTGCCTAAACAGACTGTTTATCATTGCTGACCAAATTTTAACCAGATTGGATTAGGTAATGGAAATTTTGTCACCTCTTTCCATCAGGGGAGATTTTGTCACCTCTTTCCATCAGGGGAGATTCAAGAGGCTATAACATCAATTAGAGACCAAAATAAAGATACAATCAGACTTTGTTTTATTATACTTTGCTTGTTTGCACTTCCCAGATACTGTTTTTTACAACTGAAGATTTGGGGCAACCTTGTATTGAGCAAGTCTGTTAGCAACAATTTTCCAATAGCATTTGCTCACATCACATCTCTGCATCACATAACTCACAATATTTCAAGTTTTCCTGTTATTGTTATTATATGTTGGAAGGTGACCTCCTATACAATATCACAAACCTCCATCCATATTTCTTCAGGCACTCTGTCTATCAGATCTAGGCCCTTAAATCTATTTCTCACATCCACTGTATAATCATAAGGGATTTGATTTAGGTCATACCTGAATGGTCTAGTGGTTTTCCCTACTTTATTCAATTTAAGTCTGAATTTGGCAATAAGTAGTTCATGATCTGAGCCACAGTCAGCTCCCGGTCTTGATTTGCTGACTATATAGAGCTCCTCCATCTTTGGCTGCAAAGAATATAATCTATCCAATTTCAGTGTTGACCATCTGGTGATGTTCATGTGCGGAGTCTTCTCTTGGGTTGTTGGAAGAGGGTGTTTTCTGTGACCAGTGCATTCTCTTGACAAAGTTCTATTAGCCTTCATCCTGCTTCATTCCGTACTCCAAGGCCAAATTTGCCTGTTACACCAGGTGTTTCTTGAATTCCTACTTTTGCATTCCAGTCCCCTATAATGAAAAGGACATCTTTTTTGAGTGTTAGTTCTAAAAGGTCTTGTAGGTCTTCATAGAACCATTCAACTTCAGCTTCTTCAGCATTACTGGTCGGGGCATAGACTTGTATTACTGTGATATTGAATGGTTTGCCTTGTAATACTGAAATGAACAGAGATCATTCTGTCATTTCTGAGATTGCATCCAAGTACTGCATTTCGGACTCTTTTGTTGACCATGATGGCTACTCCATTTCTTCTAAGGGATTCCTAATGAAATAAGGACAGAGGTTCGTGACATTGTACAGGAGACAGGGTCAAGACCATCCCCATGGGAAAGAAATGCAAAAAAGCAAAGTGGCTGTCTGAGGAGGTCTTACAAATAGCTGTGAAAAGAAGAAAAGTGAAAAACAAAGGGGAAAAGGAAAGATATAAGCATCTGAATGCAGAGTTCCAAAGAATGGCAAGGAGAGAGAAGAAAGCCTTCCTCACTGATCAATGCAAAGAAATAGAGGAAAACAACAGAATGGGAAAGACTAGAGATCTCTTCAAGAAAATTAGAGATACCAAGGGAATATTTCATGCAAAGGTGGGCTCGATAAAGGACAGAAATGGTATGGACCAAACAGAAGCAGAATGTATTAAGAAGAGGTGGCAAGAATATACAGAAGAACTGTACCAAAAAAGAGCTTCATGACCCAGATAATCACAATGGTGTGATCACTCACGTAGAGCCAGACATCCTGGAATGTGAAGTCAAGTGGGCCTTAGAAAGCAT
>SJYF01000065.1:2148568-2169918 GCA_006410515.1 Procapra przewalskii | reverse complement strand
AAAAGTTGGCTTAAAGCTCAACATTCAGAAAACAAAGATCATGGCATCTGGTCCCATCACTTCATGGGAAACAGATGGGGAAACAGTGGAAACAGTGTCAGACTTTATTTTTGGAGGGCTCCAAAATCATTGCAGATGGTGATTACAGCCATGAAATTAAAAGACGCTTACTCCTTGGAAGGAAAGTTATGACCAACCTAGATAGCATATTCAGAAGCAGAGACATTACTTTGCCAAAAAGGTCCATCTAGTCAAGGCTATGGTTTTTCCAGTGGTCATGTACGGATGTGAGAGTTGGACTGTGAATAAAGCTGAATGCCGAAGAATTGATGGTTCTGAACTGTGGTGTTGGAGAAGACTCTTGAGATCCCTTGGACTGCAAGGAGATCCAACCAGTCTATTCTGAAGATCAGTCCTGGGTATTCATTGGAGGGAATGATGCTGAAGCTGAAACTCCAATCCTTTGGCCACCTCATGCGAAGATTTGACTCACTGGAAAAGACCCCAATGCTGGGAGGGATTGGGAGCAGGTGGAGATAGGGACGACAGAGGATGAAATGGCTGAATGGCATCATTGACTCGATGGACATGAGTTTGGGTGAGCTCCAGGAGTTGGTGATGGACAGGGAGGCCTGGTGTGCTGCAGTTCATGGGGTCACAAAGAGTCAGACACGACTGAGCGACTGGACTGAACTGAACTGAACTGAAGGTAACCTATGGTTAATGGCCTTTGACATTACTATTGTGTTTTTTGGCACCAGGAACTATGCCCATATAAGAGAGCAAATTGAATTAATAAATGTGGAAGTTCTGACAGCTCCATCAACCAGCCATTCCCCATCTTTCTCCCTCTCCTCAGACCATCTTAGGACAGCAGTGTTGACATTAGACTGTTAATAACCCTACAATGGCCTTTAAGTGTTCAAGTGAGAGGAAGAGTCCCACATCTTTCACTTTAAATCAAAAGCTAAAAATGATCAAGCTTAGTGAGTAAAACATGCATCATGATAGTCAAAAGCTAGGCCTCTTACACCAAACAGCCAAACTGTGAATGCAAAGACAATGTTCTTGAAGGAAATTTAAAATGCTATTCAGTGAACAGAAAGAAACAGCCTTTGTGCTGATATGAAGATTTGAATGGTATGGAAAGAAAATCTGGCCAGACACAACATTCCTTTAAGCCAATACCTAATCCAGAGCCAGGCCCTAATTCTCCTCAATTCTCGGAAGGCTGAGAGAGGTGAGGAGGCTGCAGAAGAAAAGTCTGAAGCCAGCAGAGGTTGGTTCATGAGATTGAAGGGAAGAAGCCATCTTCTCTTCCCACCTTATCATCAAAGTGCAAGGTGAAGCTGCAGGCGCTGGTGTAGAAGCTGCTCTAACTTACCCAGAAGGTCTCCGTAAGATAAATAATAAGTGGCTATGCTAAACAACAGATTTTCAATGTAGATGAAACAGCCTTCTATTAGAAGAACTTTCATGACTAGAGAGAAGTCAATGCCTGGCTTCAAGCCTTCAAAGCACAGGCTGATTTCTCTTGTTAGGGGCTAATGAAACTAACTCGGTGAGTTTAAGTTGAAATCAATTCTTATTTTCCGTTTTGAAAGTCCTAAGGTCCTTAAGACTTATGCTAAATCTACCCGGCCTGTGCTCTGTAAATGGAACAACAAAGCCTGCATGAGACCACATCTGTTGCCAACATGGTTTACTGAATAGTTTAAACTTACTGTTGATCTACTGCTCAGGAAAAAGAAAAAAAAAGATTCCTTTCCAAATATTTATTGCTTGTTGACAAGGCACCTGGACTCTCAAGAGTGCTGATGGAGATGTATTAATACAAAGAGGTTAATACTGTTTTAATGCTTGGTAAATAATAGAACATCTATCCTGTAGCCTATGGGTCATTTTGACCTTCAAGTTTTATTATTTAAGAAATACATTTAGTAAGGCTATAGCTGGCATAGATAATGACTCCTCTGATAAATCTGGGGAAAGTCAATTAAAAAAAAAAAAACGTCTGGAAAGGATTCGCCACTTCAGATGCCATGAAGAATATTCGTGTTTCTTAGAATGAGGGCAAAATATCAACAGGACTTTGAAAGAAGCTGATTCCAGCTCTCGTGGATGACTTTGAGGGGAAGGCTTCAGTGGAGGAAGTAACTGCAGATGCAGTGGAAGTACCAAGAGAACTAGAATTAGAAGTGGGCCCTGAAGATGAAGCTTAATTCTTGCATTCACATGATAAAATCTGGACTGCAAGGAAATCAAGCCAGCCAGTCATAAGGGAAATCAATCCTGAATATTCATTGGAAGGACTGACGCTGAATCTGAAGCCCCAACACTTTGGCCACCTGATGTGAAGAACTGACTCATTAGAACAGACCTTGATGCTGGGTAAGACTGAAGGCAGGAGGAGAAGGGGACAACAGAGAATGAGATGGTTGGATGGCATCACCGACTCAGTGGACATGAGTTTGAGCAAGCTCTGGGAGATGATGAAGGACAGAGCAGCCCCTGCAGTCCACAGAGGTGCAAAGACTTGGACATGAGTGACTGATTGAACAGCAATGATAAACTTGGATAGATAAGAAGCTGTTTCTTTATGGATGAGCAAAGAAAGTGATATCTTAAGATGGAGTCTACTGTTGGTGAAGATGCTGTGAAGCTCGTATAAATGACAAAGGATTTAGAGTAAATTTAGTTGGGGGTTTGAGAGGCTTGTCTCCAGTTTTGAAAGAAGTTCTCTTGAGGGTCAAATGCTATCAAATAGCATCGCATGCTGCTGAGAAATTGTTTGTGAAAGGAAGAGTCAATGAATGTAGCAAGCTTCACTGTTGTCTTATTTTAAGAAATTGCCACAGTCACCCCAACCTTCAGCACTCACCACCTTGATCAGTCAGCAGCCATCAGCGTCAAGGCCAGTAAAATGATTATGACTCCCTGAGGGCTCAGATGTTGGTTAGCATTTTTTTAGCAAGAAAGTATTTTTTAGTTAAGGTATATGTATTTTTTTAGAGATAATGCTGTTGAATACTTAATAGCCTAGAGTATAGGGTAGACATGATTTTTATATACACTGGGAAACCAAATAATTCACATAACTTGCTTGGATATTTATTTTATTGTGGTGATCTAGAACTGAACCAGCAATATCTCCAAAGTCCGTCAGTACTTTTTCTCAGTATACCTGAGTGTTGTAAATGTCACTGTGCCACAGACACCCTCAAAATGAAACCGGCTGCTTCAGCCACTGCCCTTGACATCAGTGCTGTTTGGAGGGAGTACAGTTGCCAAAGATAAATGTGTGAAGCTGAGTCTCGGGTCTGCTGATGAAGAATCCCATGGCAAGAGGCTTAGAAGTTAAGTTTTCCACTTTTTAAAGACGGAAAAGCAATGGCAGTCAAATGTCTTTCAGTCATGTTGTAATTTGAAGCTGAAGTGTTCCATCATACGCTCGTGCCTATGAACTCAAAGCAAAACAGTATAGAGACACTGTTGAGATAAAACAGACTCTCCCTCAGTTCCTTTCCTGAACCACAGCCACGGAGGTCCTGAAACATTATAGGAATTCACAGTTTTGCAGATCACTGACGAGGACTGCTTTTAGAAATACTGGAATGCAATTTATATTAATTAAGTGAATAAGAATTTAATTTTAGAAAGGGCTTTAGCTATAGAGTTATTGACTATTAGCAACTGTTACTAATAACTGTTATTGATCTTCCCTGGTGGCTCAGACGGTAAAGTGTCTGCCTACAATGCCTACCATGTGGGAGACCCGGGTTCAGTCCCTGGGTCGGGAAGATCCCCTGGAGAAGGAAATGGCACCCCACTCCAGTACTCTTGCCTGGAAAACCCCATGGATGGTGGAACCTGGTAGGCGACAGTCCTTGGGGTCGCAAAGAGTTGGACACGACTGAGCAACTTCACTTTATTTATCAACTGTTGCCTGGTGTCTCTGACAGTAAAGCCTCTGCCTACAGTGCAGGAGACCCGGGTTCAGTCCCTGGGTCGGGAAGATCCCCTGGAGAAGGAAATGGCACCCCACTCCAGTACTCTTGCCTGGAAAATCCCATGGACAGAGAAGCCTGGTAGGCTACAGTCCACGAGACCACAAAGAGCTGGACACGACTGAGCAACTTCTCTCTTCTATCGACTGTCAGAGTGGCAAGGCATCTTGTGGCCCACCATTTAACTGCAGGCATCATGTAACCGTGGGGCTCCCCTGGTGGCTCAGTGGTAAAGACTCCACCTGCCAATGCAGGAGACATGGGTTCGATCCTTGGGTCAGGATGATCCCCTGGAGAAGGAAATGGCAACCCATTCCAGTATTCTTGCCAGGAAATTCCATGGACAGAGGAGGCTGGTGGGCTACAGTCCATGGGGTGGCGAAGGGTTGGACTGAATGACTAAACACCACCAGTCACTTAACCAGAGAAGCGAAAGTCCTGTTTCGCAGCCACAGAAACTACGGAGGGCGAGCGCTGGGTCTGGGACCCCCGCCCCGTCGCAAATTCCAGAGTGTTCTTTCTGTGCATAAGAAACCAACCCTGCAAGATACTGATTAAATCAGAGTTAGATCTAAGTTTCTTTCCACCAGCATCTGCCATGCCTTGGTGCAGCACGAAGCATTTCAGCATCCAGGAGCTTCTATATTGCAGCGCGACCGTCTAAATTACTTGATGTCAGCTGTTGCTAAATATTAAAATCTACTTTGGTGATCTAGCTGTAGCACTGGCGAATCTTAAATTTTCACAGTCCAATTTTTGCCTCTTAAATACATGACTAAATCCTCCCTTTGTTTAAGTGCCTTAGCTGATAAGACTGTTCCCCGTTCAGCACTCTGGATTCTGTGTTGCTTGACCTTCTAATACTTGGTATCAACTTACAAAATCAACAGAGCCTTAGCTGATATTTTATGACATATCTGTTCTTTCAGATCCTATACGGGCCAAAAAAATACACGCAAGGAATGTCTTTTCCTCATGTGCATTTTCCTCGTGGTATGTTCTGCTGTGCCATCGACTCAGTTTTATTTCAGTACCTAATTTGTATGAGGCAGTGATAGAGGAGAAAGAAAATCTCATGCCTATGAAAAATTGAATTTCCTAATATTCATCCATGGTCTTATTTTTCAAGTTGATGGCACAACAAAAGAGAACTTTAGAAAGTAATTGTAGGACATACATATGATGACAGCTTTGCCCAGAAGTGCTCAATACAGTATGTCAGCTTAGCAGTTAATTGTTCTTTTATTGTTTGACCCGTGTTAGTCCACCCTCCCTGGCGAGAGTGCCTGCGTGGTTTAGTGAAAAGAGAAGAGACACTGCAATCCATCATAGTTTAAATATCAGCTCTGCTATTTACTATGCCAGCTGCGTGACCTCCATAAATTTAATTAACCTCTTGGGTTCTTATTTCCATATTTGTAGAACTGGGTATGATACTTGCCTTATAAGATGTTAGGAAGATCCATGCAGAGACATGTAGTATGAATACCTGTTACCGTGTTTGTCTGGTCCACAGGCATTCAAAGAACAACAGTCCTTTGTTTTGATTTGGATTTTCCAGAAGCAGTCCATGAGTCAAGGACTGGAGTGTAAATAGAATCTTTGGAAGGTGGTCCCGGGGAGATCAACAGAGAACCGTTATAAAGCGAGTTATCGCTGCAGGGAACTACAGTTCACTTCTGCTGGGTAACTAGAGCGTTGGTGAAGAATATGCGCCCCAGAGTTATCCCATATGAAGGACAGGAGAACTGGATGTCTGCCTGTTCATCTCTATCAGTTGTTGGTTGAGGGATGCTGGTATGGGTGTTAATTTTTCAGAGCTTTGGGATGTGAGCAGACAGTGTAGAAAGGTCACAGGCAAAGGACGAAAGTGCTAGCACTTGGAAAGCTTGTAGGTTTCCCTTGGATGAGACATATCTGCAGAACCACATTACCAGACTGTTGTTAACTGTGATTATGTTTTCTGATTGAGGACCTTTTGCTTTCCTAGGTTCCTATCCCATCGTGGGTAGAAGTCACCTCATACCAGCTCATGATGGTGTTAAATATTCAAAAATATTGTAAGCCAAGTTGTAAACTATCAGTCCCTTGAAACTAGCTTGATGGAAGTCTTCATACTGTAGAAACAGGTACATGCTTTGAAGCAGGACCTTTTTTACCCTTAGATAATTTAAAGTTTCCCTGGGGACTCAGAGGGGCTTCCTTGATAGCTCAGCTGGTAAAGAATCACCTGCAGTGCAGGAGACCTGGGTTCGATTCCTGGGTTGGGAAGATCCCCTGGAGAAGGGAAAGGCTACCCACCCTAGCATTCTGGCCTGCAGAATTCCATGGACCATATTGTTCATGGTGTCAAAAAGAGTCGGACACGACTGAGCGACTGAAACTTTCACTTTAGTGATTCAGATGGTATCTGCCATGCAGGAAGATCTGAGTTCGATCCCTGGCTTGGAAAGATACCCAGAAGAAGGGAAAGGCTACCCACTCCAGTATTCTTGCCTGGAGAATCCCATGGACAGAGGAGCCTGGTGGGCTGCAGTCTGTGGCGTCAAAGAGTCAGACACAACTGAGCAACTAACACAACATATCAGCAATTTCAGCGGCACCGCATTGGCCCCCAGCCTTTCCTCCCAGGAGATGCGGAATACGAATAAAAGAGAGCTGAGGTCAGACCTGAGTCTGACATCTTTTAGCTGTGAAGCCATGTCCTAACTTCTCTGAGCCTCAATGTCTTTGTCTGTAAAGTGGGCATGTCTATAACTTACACAGCTGTGACGAAGCTTAAATGCAGTAACATGCTGTCTGTAAGATACACTATGGAACAAGGGCTTCATTATTGAAATTAAGCCTTACGCCAATGTGGGAGGAGCTATGAAAGGAAAATTCCACAGGAGGAGTTAGGAGTCAGAGAAGAGTCACTAACCAGCTTCTCAAAGCACCGTCGAGAATGGATAGGTTAGAGTTCGCGGGACCCGTGAAGGCAGGCATGCCTTGCCAAGGTGTGTCCACTGTGAATGAAGCTGAAGCAATAGCGCTGTTTATCGGTGCGACTGCCATCTCAGGAGATCCAGAGCCAAGCAGCTAGTGGAGAGGAGAAGAGAGTGAGACCAAGCTGCTGTGTGCTGGCGAGTCTACAGCCACCCTTCACAGACATCAGAGAGGCTGTGCTGCTTGCTCACTACTGCCCGAGTGCAGAGCCGAGAGCCACGGAGAATGCTGGGTTAGGAGATTACCCCAGAGGCAGAGCCAGACCCCATTCAACATGCTCACTATACAGCTTGCTAGACTTCAGAGCTGCTCGGGGCCAGCGCCTGGCCCTGGGCCTTGCCTCCTTTCGGGGGTGTGTCTGTGGTATTATCCCGTCCTTCTCACTACCGTGTGTTGTATGTAATGTCTGATAACTTATGTTTTAGTTTATGTGTCCTTGGACCAAGAGCTGCCTTGTCTGTCTGTACACTTGATACAAATCCTGAGATCCCAGACTGAAGACTGTTTCTATGAGATTGGTCCTGGGATGGAAACAGCATATTTTGTGGAAGTGAGGAATAGGAATAATTTGCAGCCGGAGGGTAGCCTCTGCTGGATTCAGATTCCTCCTTCCTAGAATGCCTCCCACTTGCAATGTGATGTTTCCTGCTGTCATCAAAGCATGAGCTTTTCCCCTACATCTTTGAGTATGATTTTCCTTGTGACTTGCTTTGACCAACAGAGTATGGTAAAAGTAAAAACAAAAGGCTGTGTGACATCCACCCTGAGATCTCAAGAAGCTTTCACCGTCTGAATTTGCCTCTCCTTCTGAAGAAGACCTGTTGCAACTCTGGGATAATGACAGGGCACAAGGAGAGCGAGGCCCAGCTCTCTTAGTCTTCCGAGCTCTGAGCTGGGCTCTAAGCCAACACACAGGCCACTGCAGGTGTGTGGGTTACCCAGGGAAGACTAGAAAAGCACCCAACGAAGCCACAGGATCGGAGGACATAGTGCATCCTTGTATTTTTTAAAGTTTATTTACTTGGCTGTGTGGGCTCTTAGCTGTGCCTGCAGGGCCCTTGTTTCATCATGTGGGATGCTCCGTGGTGCCACGCTGGCTCTCTAGTTATGGCATGAGGGTTTAGTTGCATGGCATGCAGGACCTTAGTTCCCTGCCCAGGGATTGAACCCGCGTCCCCTGTGTTGCAAAGTGGATTCTTAACCAGAGGACCACCAGGGAAGTCCCCACCCTTGTCCTAATCCACAAAGTTTTTGGGTCATTTGTTACACAACCATAGATAACTTACACACCCATCCAGTAAACTCTTCTGTGCTTAATTTAGCCAGAGTGGGTTCTAGTTGTTTGTATCCTCACAGAGTTGTTGTGTGGGATGAATGTGCTACTTTTTGTAAAGGACTTATCAAAGTCTGGCACACAGAGGGCTAAATGAATGGT
This sequence comes from Procapra przewalskii, assembly GCA_006410515.1. Taxonomy (NCBI): domain Eukaryota; kingdom Metazoa; phylum Chordata; class Mammalia; order Artiodactyla; family Bovidae; genus Procapra; species Procapra przewalskii. Next base: position 2,161,491 of record SJYF01000065.1, on the reverse strand, counting down.
AGCGATTGTATGTGAATGGGTCCTGAATGCTTATGAGAGGTGTAGTGCAGACAGCCACTAGCACATCCAACAGAGTCACAATGAATGTCAGTCTGCGTGCCACTGAATCACAGCTCTCTCAAATTCAAAATGAGGACATTTCCTAAATTATCTGTAAGTGCTTTTGAAGCTCTAAGATCCCATGATCCTACACTAAACTGGCCCCAAACTCAGCTTGGCACATCCTGTCGATGGCTCTAAGCTCATGCCTCCCTGGGTCTCAGCTGTGGACTAGCCCCTGCCAACGCCTTTATGGTCTTTTCTGCAGTGCCTCTGAGTGCTTCGTTTATCAACACATGAGCAGCAGTGGGATGCGTGCACCCCCAGAGCTGCTGCCTTTGCCGCTTCTGGGGCACCATCGATACCGTAGTTTATGTAACTGTTGCCTCCCAGGTAGCTTCAGCTTTCTGAAATCTTTGCTCTAATATTAGATGGAGGGGAGGCTGATTCTGTGCAGCATAAATGATGAGGAGGAAGATGCTAGAGATTCCTTACCCTCTTCTCTGCTTTACTGAGCAATTCATCTCTGAACCCACATTTGCATCCCCCATTCAGCAATGCATTCGCCCTGAAAATAAGAGCCCTCCCATCCTAGAAGGCAGTTTAGACCATGTATTTCTTAAAGATGCTTCTTGAGAGGCCTTCGCCATTCCGGGAAGCTTCTCAGCATATCCTTTCCAGTTCCATTGTGATAAGCTTCATGAAGAGATTTTGGTCAGTGAAGACCTCTGCACTTGAGGGTGGCCACGAGTGAATCAGCGTGCATGTTGAGATACTGAGCTGAGAGTAGTTGCCCACTTCTGACTTAGAAGATGACCTCTGAAGGCCTAGACATGGAGGCAGAACCCTGGCACAGATGAGCATCGCGTCAGAGTTAATCAACGGATCGTGCAAATGAAGCACCCATTTATAGCATTTATTTAAATTTTCATTTAAATTGCTGGTTAAATGGAATCATTTAAAATCCCGCAGTCAACACTTGAGTAAATTGGTTTTAAAACTATATATTATATTGCAGCACATTGCAGTTTATACACAGTTCCAAAATAATTGCTTGTTGCTCTCAGAGCACAAAATATGTGTCCAAATAGTTTAAAGTGGTTACACGAGAAATAATGTCTTCTTCTTTATTTTTTCTTGGGAAAAATGATAGAATATAGTCCTTAGGAATGTGAGGTCGGAACTCAGGTCACCTGGCATTGAATTCTGTCTCTGACACTTACAGTTCTCTTTGTCTCTCTGGCTTCCATCCTGCCTGTAAAATTGAGTTAATAAAGATAATTATTACGAGAATTAGATGAAGTGACATATATAAGATACCTGGCTCAGTACCTGATCCCTTGCAAGAACTTAATGTTAACTACTGTTATTGTTTTCTAAATACCATTATATTTTTATTCCCTTTCTGCATACTACTACTGGAAAAGCTAGTAGGAAATATAAAGACACACAGGCGGCTGGCATGGTATTTATTTCTGGCCATGCTTTTCTAGTTGCTTTTTACTAAGACAGTGATCTACCCACTGGCCACAAACATCCTGACTTGTATGGGAGTGGAGCATTTCACAAAGTAGAAAAAATATAATATTTGTTTTCTGATGGTAGCTGGGTGACCTCTAAGTTTTGGAGAACACTAAAATAGATAAGAAGCTCTGAAGGTCCAGAGAATATACTTACTAAACTACGTCTAGTTGGCTTTAACTTTCCTTGATTAGAAGTGTCTACGGAAGCCAAGTTATTCTGAGTATTAGTTATGGTTCTCTGGTTCTGCCGAACACAGAATGACTCCTGCTCACTAGAAGGGGGAGTTTACTAGAAGGATTTGGGAGAACTCACAGAACTGGTGAGAAAGCTAAATAATGAGACCTTGGAAGAAACAGGGGCCAAGGCAACTCTGAAGACCTAAACACTGGGGACTTGGAAATACCCATGAAAGGGGTAAACCTAACTACCAGTGCTGCCAAGACTGCATCCTGGGGGGAGAGAGATTCCAGCTGGGATGCCGGCCAGGCCAAAAATTGCCCACGCTAACACGCAAACTCAAAAGGAACATTCTCCCTACTCAGCCTTAACTCTCAGAAAACAGGAGGGTCACTGATATTAAGGCTCCAAGTCAAATCTATGTTTCAGAGATACTGTAGGCAAGAAGTTAGGTGAAGAGTCAGAGAGGGTACAGAGCCAGGAAGACGGCCGAGGGGAAATGCCAGCAGGAATGGGGACTCTTGAGGGGAGGGCTGATGAAGGAGAGGGCAGACACAGTGAGAGCGGCTCCCGGGGAGCACGTTACTGCTGAGCCGGAAGAAAGCACATCATCTGTAGCCAAGTTCTGCAGCCAGGGCTGAAATTTACCATACGCACTGCTAAGTCACTTCAGTCGTGTCCAACTCTGTGCGACCCCATAGACAGCAGCCCACCAGGCTCCCCCGTCCCTGGGATTCTCCAGGCAAGAACACTGGAGTGGGTTGCCATTTCCTTCTCCAATGAGTGAAAGCAAAAAGTGAAAGTGAAGTCGCTCAGTCGTGTATGACTCTTAGCGACCCCATGGACTGCAGCCTACCAGGCTCCTCTGTCCATGGGATTTCCCAGGCAAGAGTACTGGAGTGGGGTGCCATTCATGCCCATCTAGAGTTCTCATAGAGCCTGGCTTCATCCAAGTCCTTGCAAACTGAAGCTGTATCCATCAGAGACATTCATAATGTAGAGAGGGGAATGGTGGGTGAGGTGGTCTTGAGAGCAGCCTGACAGCCTGACAAAATGGCACTTCCCATACCAGCATGTAGCCTTGTCAAGTAACCTTTGCTCAAGTCACAGGAGTAGACATCTTGGGAAATCCTACTCTCCTGAAAATATCAGAAGGTCACCCAGTTTCTGGCCTGGTGCCCTGTGAGAGGTAAACATTTTGAAATTAAAAATAAAGTTTATGGCGAACTGTGCATGTATCAGCCATTCATAGCGTAGTGACAGCTATATTGGAGAGGCTCTTTCAGAGACTCCCTTCTAAGAAGCTTGCCGTGGTCACAGCTTGGTGTTTCCACAGACTCTGAATCACCTGACTGGCAGCCCAGCTGCTAACACAAGAGGATCTCACAAAATAAAACTTGGGGTGAAGGGAGCATGTCACCACCCTGAAATGTTCTGCGTTCCTGCATGCTTTGCAAGAGAAGAGCTGATGTATGGATGTGCATGACTTTTACGTCATTCTGTCACCTTTCCTCCAAAGGTCATTTCAGAACGTAGACTTCCTGCAATGTAGGAAAGCTATACTATCCAAGCACAATTGGAAGGCTTCTTAGAAAAACCTGGGGTTCCTGGCTTCAAGTTTGCAGTAACAGTATTATAGGGGAGAGATCAGGTTAAATATAACCCCATCCTGTCTTCTCTTGCGGCTCAGATGGTAAGGAATTAGCCCACAGTTTGGGAGACCTGGATTCGATCCCTGGGTTGGAAAGATCCCCTGGAGAAGGAAATGGCCACCCACTCCAGTGTTCTTATCTGGAGAATTCCATGGACAGAGGAGCCTGGCGGGCTATAGTCCATGGGGTCGCAAAGAGTCAGGCACGACATAACGATGAACTCTTCACTTTCCCATCCTGTCTGTTATGTAATTCATGTTCTCCCTCTCCCTGGCCCGGATTATTGCCATCAGATTGCCCCAACTTGAGCTCTTGATTTGCCGTCTGAACCCGTCACTGTTACCCACTTTATCTTTCTAAGGCACTTTTCTTATTCCCTCAGAAATTCTCAACCGTTCCTATTGCCCTTCAGGTGACATCCACATTCCTCAGTCCTCAGTGACATTCTCGCCGCCTCTCAGCAGTCAGTCACTTCTCCGTTTTGCAGACCCTGCCCTTGGATGAAGAGAAGTTCTTGAGGTTTCCTGGACACACACACACACCTTTTTCTGCCTAGTTCAGGTTGTTTTTTGGTCCTGAATGTCTTTTCCGTGACCCTTGTTTCTATCCCTTCATATACAACTTCGACTAATCAGTCTAAAGTCTTGATATTCCATTCCTGCTTTACCACACATTGACCCAGCTGGCCCTTTTCTGGCGGTCCCCACATCTGCCTAGGGCCCTACCATTTCCCTGGCGGTTCAGGCCCCCAACTCAGGAGTCTTCGAAGATTCTTCTGTTGCCGTGACCCCTGAATCCACTTCATCAGCCAGCCCTCTCGGTTTTACTGCCAAAGCCTCCCAGATGGCAGCGCTTCACTGCGTCTTCTCTCTGTGTCTACTGCCTGGGCTTCCACGGCAGCCTCCGAAGCAGCCCCCCTGTTCCCACCTCTGCCCTTAGACAGGCCCCCTTACGGGGTGCCAGAGCCGTCTGCCGGAGATGCAAACCAGGCCGCTCTGCTCTTCGGTTTAAAACCCTCTGGTGGTTGGCTGCTGCCTTTGGAATGAAACGCCTTGCCTGGTCTGCTCCCAAACCTCTTTCCCAAGCTCCCTGTATTCTCCCTTCCCTTGTCCTCACCACTGGGCCCCACCCATCTCTTTCTCTTCCTTTGAGAGAACAATTTATAGAGCATTTACATCTGTTGCTTCTTTCTAAATTACTCTCTTTTCATGTCTTTTTACATCTGGAACTTTCTCCTCATTTGCATCTTAATTCAAATGTTTCTTCATAGGAAATACTTTCCCCCGATCAGATCTGAAATTCCTCCTTGTCTTCGGTCTACCAAGCCGTTCAGGTAACTTCCTTTAAAGCATTTGTTAGGGTCTGCAATTATTTAAATTGTTTCTTTGTTTTTTTAATTAAGTATCTCTCCCATCCACCCCAAGTAAATTTGTGTCTTCTTGTGCTTGCTCAGCTTCCAGTGCCTCACACATTGTTCTGAACATAACAGGCTCTAAATAAATATTTGCTGAATGCTTGAATGAAGGATCATTCTAAATATCATCTAACCTGAAAGGACTTTGCTTCTCACAGTCAGAAGCCCTTCTCTGGAATTTCAGTGCGCTTTATCTGACCTCAAGCATCATATTTTATACTTTACACCCTGTGGGTGGGATCCTAGCTATTCACAAATGTGTCTGCGCTCCCTTGCTGGACTCTGTGGTTACTGTCTCTATGTCTGACTCGTCTCTGAGTCTCGCATAGTGCCTGCCCCAGGGTCTTGCACATACCCAGTATTTAATAAATATTTGGGGAAGTATATATGAAAGAAGTATTAACTCTCTGTGAATTTCAGCTACGGTGAGTTTAACCCCCAAAATAAGACCAAAGGAGTGATTTGTGTTGTCTTTTTTTTTTTTTTGCCTTTGGCTGCCATCTCTGGGGTTTCCCAGGTGGCTCAGTGGTAAAGAATCTGCCTGCCCATGCAGAAGACATGAATTAGATCCCTGGGTCAGGAAGATCCCCTAGGGATGAAAATGGCAACCTACTCCAGTATTCTTGCCTGGAAAATCTCATGGACAGAAGAGCCTGGCAGGCTATAGTCCATTGGGCTGCAAAAGAGTCAGACAGACTTTGTGACTAAGCCACAAACAAAGCCCGTCTCTAGCAGACTAAAGTTGTGAGCATAGTATTACCACTTGCTCCTGCGACTTCACGTTTCAGGGCTGTACTGGGGACATCATTTGGTGTCTAAGTCAGGCCTCTGATTACACCAGTCACAGAGCTATGTGCGCACCCTTCGCCCCTGAACTTGTCGCTGCCATCCGCACCTTCGGAGCTTCTGCGGCCGCTGCCTTATTATTGTCATTTCTTAATATTTATTTATTTCCTAGAGTCGTCTTCCTTGTGGGCTGCCCATAGCTACCCTCTCATTGGCATGCTGTATCTAAGACAGCACAAATGGCTTGAAATGGATATGAAACTCTAAAAGGATGCAAACAGTGGTTGAGTCTGACAGCCAGGCACATCGACTGAATTAGGTAGCCATTTTTTTCAAGCTTAGAAGAAGCAGTGGGTTGAGAAGAGTCCAGTACAGAGCGCTGTCTCTTCAACTTCTTTTCAGCTCTGTTTTTTTCTCCCTGTCCCCCTGGATATTGTCTTTCAAGACTTTAACAACTTGAGAACAGAGACTGCGTTTTTTACTTCCTGTATTTCCAGGCACCAGGCTGGGTGCTCGGTACCCAGGAGGCCCTTATTAATTTATTAATTAATGTCACCCTCTTGCCCCAGTTTGCTTCTCATGCCTGTCTCGGACTGGCCCATAGGCTCTCTAGGTCCTGACCCTCAGCTCTCACTAGGGCCCCAGTGTCTCTGGCACAGCTTTTCTGAAGTCTTCCTTGGCCTCCCCACCAGATGCCTGGATTCACTTCTGACTCATGGTTCCTCTTTCTGTTCCTTGGAAGAAAGCATTTCTTTTCCTAGAGCTAATTTTCTCTTAACAATTAAAGACTCTCAAATGGTGAGCTTGGTTCTTTCAGGTTGATTTTCTGGCAAAGATCTGACCTTTACCAGAACAAGCATGTAATGTTGGTACCGGAAAAGAGTTCACGAATTATGCTTCAGTAATGGTCCTTACTCACTGGGTCCTGTACTCTCTTCCTGCCACTCCGCTCTGCAGCTTGCAAGGCTGTCTTCCACCCTTCCAACGACCCAGTGTTTTCTCCGCTAGCCAGATAAGAAGGCTGGGTCACGTAGATGTTAAGTAGCATGGGCAACATCACAGCGGCACAGTTAGAATTGGGGCCAGCGTCTCCCTAGTTCCAAAGCTTAAGCCTGGGCGTCAACTCAGATGCTAATGGAGGCCTTGCTAATGGGATTACACTGACCAGAGAATGGGCAATGCCAAGTCACTGTATTTGGAGCTGGTGAGACCACACCTGGGTTATGCCTCTTTTTATTAGAAATAAACTCATTCAGATGAGCAACCATGGATTATCAGATCCAGGGAAGAAGCTGGAGCAATTTTAATTGGCAAAACAAGAGATTTAGATGAGAATCAATGGAAGTCTTCACGTTTGGTATACGTGCTGCCGAAGCTAGCACGAGGTCTTCACAGATTTTGGTTAGACCCCACGGGAGAGAAATCAGACTTGCTTTGTCTACTCTCCTGCAGAAGCCTGGAGAAATGCCACAAGCGCAGATTCAGAGTCACCGTAGGGGAAGCTTTGTGGCCCCCCCAGCTGTTTGTCATGGAGCTGTTACTTTAAGAAATGAAGAGGTTTTAAAATTATTATTATTATTAATTCCTGCAGATCTTTACAGAGAAGACAAGTCTTGGAATTCAGAAGTCTTCTCTGACCCCTCAGCTTCTCCTGTCACCCTAAGCCCTAACCCTAAATGTCTACGTTGTTTGCATTCAACTTGTTATTGGCGTCCTTCTCAGGACATGTGACACTCATTATCTCCTATTGCATTATTCAAACTCTGAGACTCTCAGTTAACAGAGGACAGAAACGGAGTCTAATTCATCTTGCTGTCACTACTGACTCCGTAACACTGCCTTACAAACTGTAGATGTCCATAGCTCAGTACCTTGTTGCTCCTTCATAAAGCTTCAGTGTATTATTCACCCCAGTTTCACTGCTTAACCAGCTCTGCACCCCTGGACAAGCTAGTTAAACTCTCTGTATCTCCACTTCCTCAACTACAGAACTGAATAAGCAGCTGGAAATTTTGTGACAATTAAAATTTTCAACTCTGTTAACTTTTGAGAGCAGAGTCTGCCCCACGTGTCTTGTACTGTAAATTTTCAGCACCTAACTCCCCAAAGAGACTTTGAGATCTGCAAGGAGATGATCCAGTTTGTGTCTTTAGCCTCCAGCCTGCTGTGGGGCACACAGGAGGTGAGTAATCCATGTTTGTTGAAATGAGTACATAATTGTTAAACGATAAGAGAGAAGCCATACAGCCAAAGATGTTAGATTCTGGAAGCACCTGAGAGGTCAACAACAACTGTGGGCCCTAAACCCACCTGCATGTTAGTATAAGTGTTCATATAAGTGAAGGCAATGGCACCCCACTCCAGTACTCTTGCCTGGGAAATCCCATAGACAGACGAGCCTGGTGGGCTGCAGTCCATGGGGTGGCTAAGAGTCGGACATGACTGAGCAACTTCACTTTCACTTTTCACTTTCATGCATTGGAGAAGGAAATGGCAACCCACTTCAGTGTTCTTGCCTGGAGAATCCCAGGGACGGGGGAGCCTGGTGGGCTGCCGTCTATGGGGTCGCACAGAGTTGGGCACGACTGAAGAGACTTAGCAGCAGCGGCAGCAGGTGAGAGTGCAGCTGGCCCAGCACTTTTCCTGGATCGTCTCCTGTTTTATTGATGAGGGAAAGAAGCACAGAGAGAATGTGTCATTCCAGGATCAGAGAGCCTGAGAGGCTCAAACTCAGCTCTCCTGTTGTCTCCGCCACAGGGCTGGGAAAGGGGTTTGCGGGCTGTGAAAGGGTTAAATAAGATGACCTCTAAGATAATGGTGCAGCCAGCCAACAGCTCAGGGAGTTGTTGAGGGGCTCGTGAACACCAACAACTGAGCTGTTTCCTGGGATGTCCAGAAAACTGAGACATGGATCCCTTCTGTCATTGCTTCTACTCTGGTACAAGAAATAAAACCTCTACACAAATAGCCACTTTCCTGCAAAGTGGAAAGTGACAGGGCAGGAAGTCTGGACAGCTGCCCACTCGGGGCGGACAGAGCTGCTTGACCGTGGCCGGAAGCTCAGCTCTCTTCACGGGGCAATCCCCTCCCACTGAGGCTCCCTCCTCTGACTGTCCCAGGAGATAACTCACCAGCCACTTTAGAGTTCACTACCCTGGCGTCCCTTGGACTGCATGGAGATCCAACCAGTCCATTCTGAAGGAGATCAGTCCTGGGTGTTCTTTGGAAGGACTGATGCTAAAGCTGAAACTCCAATCCTTTGGCCACCTCATGCGAAGAGTTGACTCACTGGAAAAGACTCTGATGCTGGGAGGGATTGGGGGCAGGAGGAGACGGGGACGACAGAGGATGAGATGGCTGGATGGCATCACCAACTCAATGAACATGAGTTTGAGTAGACTCTGGGAGTTGGTGATGGACAGGGAGGCCTGGTGTGCTGTGATTCATGGGCTCACAGAGTCGGACACGACTGAGTGACTGAACTGAACTGAACTGAACCCTGGCATCTGATCATTCTGAGATCTCCCTTTCCCTTGTCATAGCTTACTGTCACATGTAATTACTCTTGTTTGTTTATGTATTTAATAAATAGTTTTAATTGCCTACTGCTGTTACCTAACACTTCCTGAGTTAGCTAATATTTTTAATGTTTATTGAGAGCCCACTGTTTGCCAGGCTTTGCTTTAGGTCTTCATCTGCATTAATTCATTTAATCCTATGAAACTCTGAAATAGTATTTGAAGCTGAATTTATCATTTGGGCTTCCCTGGTGGCTCAGATGGTATAGAATCTGCCATCAATGCAGGAGACCCAAGTTTGACCCCTGGGTTGGGAAGATCCCCTGGAGAAGGGAATGGCTACCCACTCCAGTATTCTTGCCAGGAGAACTCCGTGGACAGAGGAGCCTGGTGGGCTACAGTCCATGGGGTCGTAAATAGTTGGACACGACTGAGTGACTAACACTTTGACTTTACGATTTGTTCAGCAAGGAAGAACAGTGCATCTTTTCAAACAAAACAGCAGTTGAGCTAAATATATAGATAGGAGTTTGGAAAGTATGGAGTTGAGGAATCGGTGGAAATAAAGAAGCCAGAGTGTTTGGGGATTGACTGGTTTCCATGTTTGGCCGTTTGGTTCCTGGAGTGAGACTTGTGATGGACTGACCTTCAGGCATCAAAGCCTAGAAAACAGAGAAGGAGGGAGAAGAGAAAGAAAGCGGCCTTGGTGAGAAGCACGCACGGTGAGGAGAGTGGGAGCCTGTCACCTGTGCTTCCCCTTGATGACCCAGACTGCAAACTCAGTTTTGCCTCATCAACCCTGTTCCCTGGGTCCTTCTTTCAGCCCCTTCTGGTCCTTTCTAGTCCATGAATTGAGTTCTGTGTCTGCCCTATTCCTACCAAAGGCGTCTCCTGCTTGGTTAGGGCCGGCAACCTGCAGTGGCATCTCAGAGAAGGGGACATGGTCACTGGCGGGTTGAAGGAGCCAGGCTCCCGGGCTTCTCATATCTAGTAATGAAAAAATGTCTATGGAACTCTTCCAATCTGACAGGCACTTTTGGGTGCCCTGAAACAGACATCAGCTGACAGGAACTGGATCATTCCCGTAGAGCATAATCGCTGTTGCAAAGACAGTATTTAAACAAGTAAATAAATAAATATTATACATATCATATGTCACACGGTGGTTACCACTCTGGAGCCAAATAAAGCAGAGAAAAATGTGGGAGAGAGTAGTGGGTGCAGTGTGAACTGAGGTCACTGGGGACACCTCGCTGAGAAACCGGTGTTTAAGGAGAGAGTCGAGGAAGAGTGAAGAGGCCCCAGTGAGTGGGATGTGGTGAGTTTGGAGGGCAGGAGCTAGAGAAGTGGTTTGATGCCCAGGAGATAATGGGGGAAGGAGCTCATTTAAAGCCTTAGATGTCATTTTCAGGACTTTGACTTTTAATTTGATAAAGGGTCATTGAATGGTTTGAACAGGAGTCATGATGTGATCTGACTTAGCTTTTTGAAGAAACATTCTCAGCTGCATAGCTGAGAATTGTCTTCCCAGTGCACGGGGCAGGGTGGCAGCTGCAGGGCTCATTGGAAAGTGAGCCCAGGCGTTTGATGGTGGTAAGGGAGGGGGCACTGAAGAGCAGATAGATTCTGGGTATACTCTTTCTGGAACATTCTTCTCATAGAAGGCTTGAGTATTTACTGCTGTCAGCTCTAGCAGATAGAGTCCTGATGTGCCTCTCCAGAAGAGGACAGCTTGACCAATTATTCAGTCTCCAGAGGATCTTTTCCAGTCTTGGCCAATGTGACAATGTGGCGGGGTTGGGGAAGAGAGGCCCATGATCACATCTTGTAGAATTAAAACATCAAGAAAAGATGCATAATTTATTCCCAAATCTTTATAGTTTTTGAGTAGGATTTTCTCCTATAGAATTGTTCAAAATCTATATATAAATTATAGATTTATACAATTGATGGCTGTGGCAAAAGAGACAGTTTTAATTTCAATTTCTCTGCTCTTTTGGTTGCAAGTGGGTGTTTGACGTGTGTATGTGTGAGAGAAACAGAGAGGGAGAGAAAGAGAGAGACTCTTAGAGGCCTACAGAGTGGCTGCTATTCCCTGGACAATAGAAATCGGAAATCCCACTAATAAGGTTAGAAAAAAATCAGATCTTTTCTGTGTGCTTAATAATAGCACTGCCTACTGACAAAACCAGGGTTCCTGAATAATTGCCCTCTTTTCCAATTTATTTTTAGGACCTAAAATTTGGGAGGGAGGAAAGTGCCTTGAGTGGTAAGCACTTCCATCCAACAGCTCAATTCCAGGGCTTCACCATTTGGCCCTAAACCATGTTAGATACATCTTTCCAAGTGGAAGACAAATTAAAGCTAAGGATGAAGCTGAGATTCATTGTGAGAGCTCTGAATGGCTTACCCCTCAGTCTGAGGATAAAAGATCAATCGTTTGCTACAGATTCTATCATTCTTGAATTGGAGAGTCTTCCTGCGACATTTTTATCTGCCTGTGGACACCATGAGAGTTTGCCAGCCGTAGAATTAAAGGGCATAATAAATGTAAATGCTGTTAGAAACTTCGGTAGGTATAAAAATATCTGAAATACACACAGACCCATGAGTGTGTTTAAGGGAGGTGCTACGCTTGGCAAGGCACTGAAAAATATTTAAAAATTGTGTAACTTTTTGCAAGTTATTGAATATAATAAGGAGGAAAGAGATACTGATTAGAGAGCATATGATCAGATCAGAGCTTGAGGCAAAATATTGGTTGAGTATCTGGATAACTTGCCAGAATTAATTTGGAAGAGAGCTATTTTGGGTAGGCAGTAACCTTTAGTCTCAGATATAGATTTCCACGTTGACTTTTAACCTTTAGTCACGGACCAGCAGCTGTCCAGTCCTGAAAGTGTTCTGTTCCACCTTCCTGCCTAAATTGCAAGTTTGAGAAGTTTCAAAGTGTGAGATACGGCTTACAGGAACCTTCCCGCTGCTCTGTTTTCCTCCTCCTCCCAGTAGGAAATAGCCAAGTATATTTAACAGGGGGCTTTCAGAGACACAGCAAGGGGGCATTTAATCACAGGCTTAAAATGCTAAATCAAAAGAAGAGACACGTTGATATTTCTTCTTCTCTGGGAGTGACTTATGAAAGGAAACATATCAGTTCAGTTCAGTCACTCAGTCATGTCCGACTCTTTGCGACCCCATGAACCACAGCATGCCAGCCCTCCCCATCCATCACCAACTCCTGGAGTTCACTCAACTCATGTCCATCGAGTCAGTGGTGCCATCCAGCCATCTCATCCTCTGTTGTCCCTTCTCCTCTTGCCCCCAATCCCTCCCAGCATCAGGCTGTTTTCCAATAAGTCAACTCTTCGCATGAGGTGGCCAAAGGATTGGAGTTTCAGCTTCAGCATCATTCCTTCCAAAGAACATCCAGAGCTGATCTCCTTCAGAATGGACTGGTTGGATCTCCTTGCAGTCCAAGGGACTCTCAAGAGTCTTCTCCAACACCACAGTTCAGAACCATAAATTCTTTGGCACTCAGCTTTCTTCACAGTCCAATTCTCACATCCGTACATGACCACTGGAAAACCCATAGCCTTGACTAGATGGACCTTAGTCAGCAAAATAATGTCTCTGCTTTTGAATATGCTATCTTGATTGGTCATAACTTTCCTTCCAAGGAGTAAGTGTCTTTTAATTTCATGGCTGTAATCACCATCTGCAGTGATTTTAGAGCCCCCCAAAAATAAAGTCTGACACTGTTTCCACTGTTTCCCCATCTATTTCCCATGAAGTGATGGGACCAGATGCCATGAT
>SJYF01000065.1:2122311-2148534 GCA_006410515.1 Procapra przewalskii | reverse complement strand
CTTTGTTTTCTGAATGTTGAGCTTTAAGCCAACTTTTTCACTCTCCTCTTTCACTTTCATCAAGAGGCTTTTTAGTTCCACTTCACTTTCTGCCATACAGATGGTGTTATCTGCATATCTGAGGTTATTGATATTTCTCTCACAATCTTGATTACAGCTTGTGCTTCTTCCAGCCCAGCATTTCTCTTGATGTACTCTGCATATAAGTTAAATAAGCAGGGTGACAATATACAGCCTTGGTGTACTCCTTTTCCTATTTGGGAACCAGTCTGTTGTTCCATGTCCAGTTCTAACCTTTGCTTCCTGACCTTCAGATAAGTTTCTCAAGAGGCAGGTCAGGTGGTCTGGTATTCCCATCTCTTTTAGAATTTTCCACAGTTTACTGTGATCCACACAGTCAAAGGCTTTGGCATAATCAATAAAGCAGAAATAGATGTTTTTCTGGAACTCTCTTGCTTTTTTGATGATCCAGTGGATGTTAGCAATTTGATCTCTGGTTCCTCTGCCTTTTCTAAAACCAGCTTGAACATCTGAAGTTCACAGTTCATGTATTGCTGAAGCCTAGCTTGGAGAATTTTGAGCATTAGTTTACTAGCGTGTGAGATGAGTGCAATTGTGCTGTAGTTTGAGCATTCTTTGGCATTGCCTTTCTTTGGGATTGGAATGAAAACACCTTTTCCAGTCCTGTGGTCACTGCTGAGTTTTCCAAATTTGCTGGCATAGTGAGTGCAGCACTTTCACAGCATCATCTTTCAGGATTTGAAATAGCTCAACTGGAATTCCATCACCTCCACTAGCTTTGCTTGTAGTGATGCTTTCTAAGGCCCACTTGACTTCACATTTCAGGATGTCTGGCACTAGGTGAGTGATCACACCATTGTGATTAGCTTGGTTGTGAAGCTCTTTGTTTGTACAGTTCTTCTGTGTATTCTTGCCACCTTTTCTTAATATCTTCTGCTTCTGTTAGGTCCATACCATTTCTGTCCTTTATTGAGCCCATCTTTGCATGAAATGTTCCCTTGGTATCTCTAATTTTCTTGACAAGATCTGTAGTCTTTCCCATTCTGTTGTTTTCCTCTATTTCTTTGCATTGATCAGTGAGGAAGGCTTTCTTCTCTCTCCTTGCTATTCTTTGGAACTCTGCATTCAGATGCTTTTATCTTTCCTATTCTCCTTTGCTTTTCGTTTCTCTTCTTTTCACAGCTATTTGTAAGGCCTCCTCAGACATCTTTCCTTAAATTACAAGGGCTTGTGTGCTAATGAAATAGACATGGACTTGTGTTTACAAAGATCATTTTTGCACATATCTGAAAGATGTTTGTACAAGTAAATAAAATGGGTTAAATTTACATTGCTTGAACTCTTGCATGTTCCCTGATGTTAAACAAAAGATGCTGCAGGAATGGAAAATGGAGCTTTCTTTCTTTAACTCTGTCGTATCATTGGGCACCATTAAGAAGGTGTTAGCTTCAGTGCCTCAGATGTATCAAATGAAGGGATGCCCTTTGAAGGTGAGATCGCAAGCCTTTTCCTCCATGCTTTGCTTTGTGCTGGAATAAGATTCTCTCTAAAACATGGTTTGATTGTGTGCTTCCAGGAGATATCGGTCCACAAGAGATGGTTCCGAGCAGGAAGAACGTGGTTCTCGTGGATGGAGTCGTACTGAACGGCCCCACAACAGATGCAAAAGCAGGAGAAAGATTTGTGGAAGATGCCTGTAGACTAATAATGGAAGAGGTGGTTTTGAAGGCTACAGACATCAATGAGAAGGTAAATGCAAAATCCTGTGAGAAACTGCGAGAATGGGACTGCTAGGTTTTATCGACCCCTGGATGGCTAGGTGTAAGGGGAAGAGGAGTCACGCTTTCATTTCCTGTGTACTTTTGTTTCAAGGGGATGCCCAGATACCAAAGTTGGTACCCACTATCCCACCCCACCTCAGCCTCCAGACCCCCGTCCAGTTTCTGCTTTCCTGGAAAGCAGCGAGCAAGTGTGGGGAGACTGGCCAAGACCCCGAGTTTAACCAGGTAAGGTTGTGAAGCACAGGGTGAACCTTTCTGCCCCAGATGACGATACAAGTTATAAAGCAACCGATGATCTGATATAGTACACACCCTGCTTCCCGTTGTCTGGTGCATATTCCTTATGTTACTAGGAAATCAAGCAGAAGGCAGAAAAACTGTGAAAAGGTTTTCGACTTATCTGAGGCTCTTTACTGGCAGTTTGTCTGAGCTTAGACTGGAAATCTTGGGTTGCTAAGTCTGACTTTTCTGACTGGTACCAGTGACCAGTTCTAGCTTTCAAATTCAGACGCGAATCGATGTTGGAATCACCACGAATGACATCTGTTCTTAATAGAAATTATTTTGTGCCAGTTGATATTCTAAGAACTACTCCATATGTGTTTGTTTATTTAATCCATGTGTTCGTGTATTGAGTCTGTAAAGACCCCTAAGATGCTGGTACTATTGATCAACTCCATTTTAGAGATGAAGGGCAAAGCATGGCACAACATGTCAAGGATGTTGCCCCAAAGAACATGCCAGTGGGTCTTGGAGCCAGTGCCAGAATCCAGGCTGGTAGCAGAGTCTGTGCTTTTCATGGCTTCTCCCTGTGTCTCTCAGAATCTCACAGTTAATAGCTATCACATTGATCACCTTTCATATTTCAAATCACTGAAGGTATTTCCTAATTTTGTGCTTATAATTGAGTTTTCTCCTGTCTTAGCTGTACCCAGGGAATGTTTTGGACCTGCTTTACTTTGGAGTACAGTACTCCCCTGGAAATTTTTTATATTGGCCTTTATTCAGTCATTAAATATTAACTGAGTCTAGCTAAGGATAAAACATTATATTCAGCCCTGGGGGATATAAAGCAAAGTAAGATAAAGGCTCAGCTTTGAACAGAATCGGAATAAAAAACAGGGGGTCCCAAGAAGGTGATAAATGCCGTGTGGTTTAGGCAGACTTTCGGTAGATCGCACTGAGAAGTGGACACCTTGGACTTTGATGCAAAATCTGAGGATGAAATAGGTGTTTGTTGTTGTTTTTCATTTGGCAGCGTCTGGTCTTACCTGCAGCGTGAGGGATCTAGTTTCCCGACCAGGATTGAGCCCAAGTCCCTATGTTGGGAGCATGGAGTCTTAGCCCCTGGACTGCCAAGGAAGTTCCTGGAGTAAGATTTTGATGGGTTGAGAGAAGTGGGCCCAGGTGTGTTGCAGAAAGTGGAAGGTGAATGAGGGGGAGAGAGTTATAATAGGGCAAGGTATTTATTACACCAAGGGGCCCCTCCACGTGGAAAGAAGGGCTCATACAGGGCAGTGATGGGAGACAGGATGAGAAGGGTAGGCTTAAAATCTTAAGTTGTCAGCTCAGTGGCCCCAAGCCCATTGCAATAGGGTAGTCATGCAGTGGACATGCATCCACGTGAAGCTGAATTGTTATGCTGGAGTTGGGAGAGGGAGGTGAGGTTTTTATGCTCCTGACTTAGCCTACTTGGTCAGAGACTCAACACGTCCCCTTTCAAAGGTGGCCTGAGGCTAGGATGGGTCCCCATACTTAGTGATGGGCTTCCCACGTGGCGATAGTGGTAAAGAAACTGCCTGCCAGTGCAGGAGATATAAGAGACTCGCGTTCGGTTCCTGAGTCAGGAAGAGCCCCTGGAGGAGGGCGTGGCTACCTTCTCCAGTATTCTTACCTGGAGAATCACAAGGACAGAGGAGCCTGGCAGGCTACAGTCCATAGTGTCGCAGAGTCAGACACGACTGAAGCGACTTAGCACACGCACAGCACAGCCATACTTAGTGACAGGATTACCTCTGGCCCCCTCTTCTGTAGACACCCTTCCTCGGCCACTTTTTTTCAATTGAACTGTAACTAACTTTCAGTCAAATTTACTGCCTTTGGTGTGCAGTTCTATGAGTTTTGACAAATCACGTAACCACCCACAGAATTGAAACACAGAACAGTTCCGTCACCCCACATTTCCCTGGGCCCCTCCGTGTCAGCCTCTCCCCTCACCTCTGGCCCCTGGCAACCGCTGATTTGTGTTTGTGGGGTTTGCTGTCCTTGCAGATTTTTCATCATTACATGAATTCATAGTCCTTCCTTTGCACGGTCAGAGCCCATTTGGTTGACTTCTGCCCGTCGTGGTTCATGCTTCCAAGCTCAGAGCTTAATTTCATATCTCTTGCACGATTTGGTGTTTCACCCTGCTTTCCCCAGCCTCCCCAATCCTGGTCTCCACCCCCTGGACAGTCACTGTCTCTCTCCTCCCCTCCACAGGGAAACTTTTTAAGGAACTTCAACACTGCCCCCTCCCTCCACGTCCTCACCTCCTACATCCTTGCTTCATGCAATCTGGCCTCTACTCCCACCTCCCTCAGTCAGACGCTCTCGCCAAGCGCGCCTCCTTGTCGATCCATCCCAGGGGTGCTTCCCAGCCTCTGCCTACTTCGGCTTCTCTGCAGGACCTGACCGTGGGGACCGTCTCCTCCCCAGAGCATCCCTCTTCCTTTGCGCAGCAGCTCTGAACTCTTCCGGGTTGCTCCCTGCCTCTTCGGCGCGTCCTCACCTCACAAGTGCGCTCTTTTGCCTTCACCCTTTGCTTACGTGCTGGCGCTGCCCAGGCGAGACCCGCACCTTCTGCTCTTACCACAGCTTCCCTCTGAGCTGTGCCGCTTGGGTCACATCATAATGGATGCCGGAAACTCTGTGTCTGATCTTCCGCAAGAGCTTCAGACCAACTGTTACACCCTCTTTGGATGTCCTGTAGGTGCCTTGGACTAAATAGGCCCCAGACTCATCATCCAACCCCACCCACCATGAAACCATGTGCTAGCCGGAAAGCTCAAGATGGCCTTTGGCTATTCCTTGCCCTCATCCTTCCTGTGTTATTGCTTTCCAGGTTCTGTTGATGGTGCATATGTTCAATATCTCCAGATATGCTTCATTTGAGGCAGCCAGCCTCATCCAGACCACTACCTTCTCTTGCCTGCCTTATTAGAGTAACCTCTTATTTCTAATTTTACTTGGAATCTCCATAATGCAACCAAAGCCATTGTCTAAACCTAATATTATCCCATGTAATTCCCTTGTCCAAAGCATATCACTGTCTTTTTAGAGCCACATTCAAACTGTAACATGTGGCATGAAGACCGTCACCATCTGAGCCTTGTTTTATCTCTTCATTCGTTCCTTCAACACACTGTTGATAACCTCCTGTATGGCAGGCTCTGTTAGTTCCTTGGGAGTGGTTAGAAAACTGATGGACACCTCTGCTCTCACGGTGATTGTGTGTTACAAGTGAATTACACAGCACATTGCAAGGTGACAGGAGCTGTGCAAAAAGGAAGAGAAGAAAGAGTTGGGGTGGGTACTTCTGGAGGCAGAGTAACACACAGCTTGTGACTTTAAATAAAGACCGGGGATTGCTGACTTGACAAAGGGACTCCTGAGAAGAGTTTTGAATGAAGTGAGGAAGTTAGCTATGAGATTTGGGTGGAGGTCGCCTTCCGGGCGGACTGTGAAGACTCTAATATGGGAACGCCTCTGGTACGTACAAGGAGTGGAAAGGAGGCCAGGGTGTGGGGTGGGGGACATGTCAGTGCCACCTGGGAAACATGTACAGGATCAGAGCAGGTCATTGTAAGGCCCTGGGCTTCTACTCTGAAGGAAATGAGGAGTCATCAGACGTATTTGAGCAGAGGGCTGCCTGTGGCTGAGATAGAAGAAGAGCATTCTGGGTGCTGACTGCGGGCCTGAGAGCAGATGGGGTTGGGCCGGGGGCCAGGGACGGAGACAAGTGGGGGAGCTGTTCCGGGATTCCAGCTCCACTTTTCCCTACCTCCCCCAGGCTCTGAGTTCAAGCCACACCCAGCGGATGTCTCTCTTCAGATGGGCCGTGGATGCCCTTGTATCCCAGCCCCTGCTTGTCCTGTTCCTGCTAGAAGGCCCGTTGCATGACCTCCATCCCTTATAATCTTTGCTTGGTTCTTTAGTTGTTCAGTCAGCAAATCATGTCCGACTCTTTGTGACCCCGCGGGCTGCAGCACGCCGGGCCTCCCTGTCCCTCACTAGCTTCTGGAGTCTGCCCAAGTTCATGTCCATTCACTCGGTGATGCCATCCAACCATCTCATCCTTTGTCGCCCTCTTCTCCTTCTGCCTTCAACCTTTCACAGTCTTATTTTGTCTGCCTGCAATGCGGTAGACCTGGGTTCGATCCCTGGGTCAGGAAGATCCCCTGGAGAAGGAAATGGCCACCCACTCCAGTATTCTTGCCTGGAGAATCCCATGGACGGAGGAGCCTGGAGGGCTACAGTCCACGGGGTCGCAAAGAGTCGGACACGACTGAGCGACTTCACTTTCACTGGATGTCAGTGCTTTCAGGACTTCTTCTGAAATTGAAGACAGCGTCCCCTGCTTTGTTGCTACAGCATCTGCTTTACCAGATGTCAGAGCTCTGATCCCAGGGAACTGTGCTTGCCCGTTTGCATCTCTCTGTCTTCCGCTCGTCTGGAAGCTTCACGAGGGTGGGGTCCGTGTTCCCTACATCCTCTCCACACCTGGCTCCAGTGAGTGCCCTGGTAACCATGCTGTTGCCGAATCCCCAGGTCTGTGAGTGGCGGCCCCCTGAAGAGCTGAAGCGGCTTCTTGACTTGGAGCTGAGGGACGCAGGAGAGCCGCACCACCGGCTGCTGGAGCGCTGCCAGGATGTCATACGCTACAGTGTCAAGACCAGTAAGAGCTTCCCCCTCCCTTCATCTGTGCCACAGACAGTTCTTCCATTTTCTCTACATGTGTTTATCCCATAGTTGGGGCGTCCCCAGTGGCTCAGCAGCAAAGAATCTACCTGCAGTGCAGGAGACATAAGAGAAGAGGGCTCGATCCCTGGGTTGGGAAGATCCCCTGGAGGAGGGCATGGCAACCCACTCCAGTACTCTTGCCTGGAGAATCCCATGGACGGAGGAGCCTGGCAGGCTACAGTCGGCGGGGTCGCAAAGAATCAGACACGATAGAAGCGACTTAGCATACACAGACCTTGTAATAAAGCTGGCCATCAAATTCTTTATGGATGAGAAACCTGGATGAAAACTAGTGGTTCTGAGGTTTTGACGGTGGTTCCTCTAATCCCTAGGACAGATGTGTTGTCAGGGCCAGACATAGGTTGATAAAAACTGATGGTGTTAAGCAGTCTTATATAAATACTGCCTGCTCCTCAGCAATCCCCATCCTCCATTCATAACCAAGACCAGAAATTATGACTATTTATCATTTCTTATGTTGGTGCCAACTGACAAATGCTAGTTTGATTATAGAACTGGTGGAGATTTTAAATCTTGACCTCCCAGAATATCGCCCCTCAACACGTTCCAGAGACTGTCTTCCTATAAACAGGGATAGATTTATTTGAAGAGCATTCTTAGAGTTGGCAAGAACCAAGTTATTTTCTCCCATCTACCAGGATCAAGAGATAAAAACCTTTCAGAAGGTACAATAAGGCTCAACCACTGTGATCTTTTGTAAATGCAGCAACATGATATTTGTTTTGTGCTTAAGTCCTACTCTGACTGACTGCTAATATACTATACACCCAGTGAATAAGTTTCAAAAGTAGGGGGAAAACTTTCCAGAATATGCATTTCTCAGTGTGGTGTAAAGGTAATCTAGTACTTAAGACCATACAGGCATTATGCTTTGTGAGTTCTGACACTGAACTAAATTTAGTGGAAAGAACATAATAAAATCCTGGCTAAAAATAATTGGTTTATATTCCCTTAGGAAAGTCTGATGCATGTATCAAAAACCCAGTTAGCATTTCAAAAGCAAAGATACATATCTCATTATTATAGTGCATGTCAGAAGCACAGAATGACATTTAGTGCAGTAGATTTTTCAGTTTACTGGATATTTTCCATAATGTTACCATGGAAATCAATCATAAATTAACATGGAACTAAAAAAAAACTTATTAAAATTACTTGTAGCAATGTCGGGTTTCCTTTGCCAGATTAGAGGAAGTTTGCCATGTTTTATATGAAAAGACATTTTCTTTTGAGCCTCTTGTTTTTCACTGAACTAGTTTAAAGAAAAAAACAAAAAAACCAAATGCTTTGAGTTGCTGTGAGAGGTCACTAACTACAATGGTTCCCAAATACCCATATTTCTAAATAGGCCCCCTGCCTCTTTATTCTTCATCATGCTGGGCTTCTTATGATTGAGAATGTCAAGCCAGCTGTTAGCCTGGAGTTTGGTGTGAATATTCACACTGTGTAAAGCCAAGAACCTTTATGAGACCTTTTATAGGAGGGAAAAAATAGAAAGTTGGAACTAAAGTTTTTCAAGTCTTAAAGGCAAGTGCCTTTGAAGCCCATTGAATCAGAAAGTTTATGTAAGCTGTGCGATGAGTCACATCTTACTCCACAGACAGGATGCCAGCTGCACTATAAAAAAATGGCCCAATCTGAAAAATTAAAAGGCCACTCACTGCCAAGAGCCTGAAGTGAACCCTGTCAGTAAGTGAAATGTGTTCAAATTAGGGAGATTGGCCTTCATAATTTCAGAAGGTAAACGTAGCCTCAGGCTTTTTGATATGTGGACAGATTGCTCAAATAATCCCTTTCTCAGGGTTCTGGTTTGGGTCTGAGTTGTATTTAAAAGGAAACAGGTAGAACTTCTCTGGTGATATAGCAGATGGGAATCTGCCTGCCAATGCAGGGGATACGAGTTCTATCCTTGGTTTGGGAAGATCCCACCTACTGTGAAGCAACTAAACCCGAGCGTTACAGCTGCAGAGCCCATGCACCTAAGCCTGTGTTTCGCAACAAGAGACGCCCCTGAAGTGAGAAGCCTGTGCACTCCAGCCAGAGAGGACCACCCCCTTGCCACAACCAGAGAAAGCCTACGTGCAGCAACAGACCACTGCAGCCAAAAAATAGACAAACAAATAAAAATTATTAAAAGAAAATGAAATAAGTAAACCAAAGATCTCAAAAAAGTGCTCTAGTTTTGCTTAGAAACGTTCAGTAGACAGGCTTATGAGATGGATCTTCAACATTTGGTTCCCTTGTACATGACTAGATTTTAATTTTTTTTAAATTGAGATATAATGTGCATTCAGTAAAGTGGACAAATCTCAGGTGCTCAACTCAGTGAATTTGTACATATCTGCATGTAAGTGACCATCACTCATATCAAGGTATAGACCATTCCTGGGACTCCAGAGGCTCCTTAAGCCCTGTGCTAATCAATGTCTCCTTGCCAGAGGTACCCAGAATTCTCACCTCTGGCAGCATCAGTCAGCTTTGCCCCATATTGAGCATCATGTAACTGGAGTCATGCACTGTATGCCCTCTGTATCCAGCTGCTTCCATTGTCTGAAGGATTCACTTACGTTACTGCTGTATCAATAGTTTTCTTTCTTTTTTATTGCTGTGTGGATTAATATTCTGCTTCAGTAGTTTTCTTTCTTTTTTATTGCTGTGTGGATTAATATTCTGCTTCAATTTACAGACCATCCAAGATTTTTCAACCAGTTATATGCTGGACTTGATTATTACTCTTTGGTGGCCAGATTTATGACAGAAGCATTAAACCCAAGTGTGTAAGTACCTTTTACTGGAATTTTACACTGAATATGGATTAGGGATTTTGTTAAGTAGATGAAGTTTTATTTCATGAACTTCTATTTAATTGTTTCATTTGTGCAGTGTCATCATAAATAACGGAAGCAGCTTCTGACACTTAGCAGTATTTAAAGAGCAGTTTGATCTGAGAGTGGTACTGTGAGATGGTTAAGGCAGGAATTCTCTCCACTTAACAGATGAGAAAATCGATTAAGCAACTTTTCATCTATTCCTGCATGAAAAGCCATATCTGGGCTAAGGTGCTGGAGAGATTCTTTGTGTAAAAGCAGATATTAGCTTTGCCTTCATGAAGCAAATAATCTAGATATAGAGATGCTGCATGCAAATTAATCCAAATGATCTGCACAGATTAATGTCATATTTTCAAATGAAGGAGAGGTACATGATGCTATAAATATGCATGGGACAATTTTTCCTAGTTGTGCACTAAGGGAAGTCTTCTCTAAGCAGGTGATAGCTAAGAAGTGAAGGATGAGTGGAAGTTAGCTGGGTGAAAAGAGGAGGGAACAGCATGTACAAATGCCTTGTGGCAGGAGACAGCCTGACATAGCTACGAATGGACAGTCAGGGTGGGGAAGCTGAGGAAACTATGAGGGGTGTCGGGGGGATAAGATTGGAGCCAGACACGGGGGACCCAGTAGGCCAGGTTCATGAGTCATTCTAAAAGCCTGTGAAGATTTCCAAACCACTAAGTGACATTTGCTTATTGAAAAGATCACTGGAAAGGTAGAAAGTGGATTGGAGGGGTGAGGTGCCTTAGTCAGATGAGAGATGATAGCTGCTTGGATTTAGAGAGAAGTGGCAGGAATAGAAAAAAATGTGTTTGGAAGATAAAACAGAAAAGCCTGGATAATATCCTGGATCTCGGAAATGGGAACAGGAGGGAAGTTTATAAGATGATGCCTAGGCTTCTGGCTTTAATAGTTGGGTTGATGGTCGTGTCAGTCATTGAGATGACAGTTTTCAATTATACAGTGGAAAAAGCAAGAGCAGTAATTCAGTTTTCCTTCTTTCTTTCTTTCTTTTTAGTAATTCAGTTTTTAATTGTGAGCATTTGTGTTTGCAGTACTTTCAAAATATCTAAGGATATGCTTTTGGAGAGTTGAGATATACATGGGCCTGGAATCCTGGTATTTTTATGAAATTATAAATTTAGGTGTTACTGGTCATGGATGAGATTCCTTAAGTCAGGCATTCTCAGCTCCTTCTGCTCTTTGACTCAACCTGGGGGCTTTAAAAAAAATATTAAAGGAAAAATACCACACACCCCCCACCACCACAACCAAGAAAAATCCCAACAGAGACCAAGTAAATCTGACTTTTTGTCAGTGTGTCCCAGGCACTGATACATTTTCATAGCCCAACAAGTGATTTTAGTGAGCAGGATGGAGACACTTTCAATAACTTTAAACCAGGAGTGGGAGAAGCGCTGCCTGCAGGGCAGAACACGCAGGGAGGGAGCAGAGCGCTCAGCCTGGCCTTGAGGGCGTCTGGCATCCCCGGGTTGGGAGGCCGAGGGCCGCCTGCAATGGAGGGAGAAAGAGGAGAGAGTCCAGGGGAAGTCTGGGTGCCGTGGAGGAGTGTGTCCAGAGTCCTGTTGAGTGTTTAAGACAAAGACTGACAAATATCCCCTGGATTAACAATATGGATGTCATGGGTGACTTTCGTCAGATAATTTTGAATAGAATCTTGAATAGAATGTTCAAGACAATCCCAGATACCAGGTTACAGTGGGTAGAAGAGATAAGTGGTAGGAAAGATAGTAAAATTACACAATTCTGTGACCCTTTCCTTGTAAGTCCTGGGATGTTTCTAACTCCTCCTCTGGGTTCTTTTACTGAAATATTTAGAGGGTTTTGAAGTATTAAATTGCTGAACAGGCCCCTCAAAATCTCACTAAGCCATGAGCACATTCTGTATCACCCCCTCCTCCACCTACAGGTTTATAGTTGAACTAGTTTCCAAAGACAAATTTAATAGTATTTTTTTTCATACTAAAAAGGAAATGATTATTTCCCTTGTATGTGTAATACATTTCTTTTCACATATGTCCCATTTTTCACACTTTCAGTATGTTAGTTTCCTAAACATGGTTGAAAATAGAACCTAAATTGTTGAAAAATGATGTAATGTCTGTAGAGTGCTTGGCCCGTAAGAAGGTGATACACAGTAGGTGTTCTTCTTTTTCCCCTCTTTACCAAAGTTGTCTTTTTCCTCTTCCTCTAGATGTTAGCATAATCGCATTAAATTCCATGACTATAGATTTAAATGTGTCTGTTCAGCTTACTTATTTAGAGTACACATTTACTCAGATTCAACTTACAGAGCAGTCATCCTCCAGCTTTCTGGAGAAAGAAAGAAGTGTGACAGAATGGCCTGGTAACTGTCTCAGGCTGGACTTGCTGGGCAGCTGCTCTAGATGGAGCTTAGTGAGCAGGGTGTTTATTAAGGGAAACCCTTAAGATCCCTGTGGGTGCTGGAGGGGAAGGAAACAGCTGGGCGGAGTTAGGAGTCAAGCCCCCGTGCAGGCTCTGAGACCCCACTCGCTGACTCCATGGGCCTCTGGGGCTACCCTGGCCCTGCAGGGTGTCCCGGAGTCGGGACAACGTGGCCAGGCCTAGTGGGTCCTCCAGATGGACCAGTCCTTGGGTGTGGATGACCACAGGACATGCCTAAAGGGGGTAACTTAGCAATGCTCCCTGCTGACAGCGTTCCAACCCTCTGCCACCAACCTTCACCACAGGGATCCAGGCAGCACTTTTTAGTCAAATCACCACACTGTAGGAGATGTCCATAGCGCTCTTGCCATTTGTGCCAACACAGGAGGGTGGTGGGGGAAGCCCAGGCTCTACAGCTGACTGCTAGGGCAGCTCACGGTAGTAGCCTAATCAACCTGGTTGCCACGACAATGGCTTTTCTTCAACCAGCCCCCCAAACAGCATCCAGAGAGCAAAATGGCCACTGCTCATGGCTAATACAAAGACTACAGACACACTGCTTTGATCTCGCCCAGTGGAAGCAGAAGTTTTCTGTAAATTAAGACTCGAAGTAGTTAGCGTCCCTCGTGCACCAGCTACCGGCATTTGTCCAGCCATGACCAGCCCTGTCACGGCCTCTGCGTATTTCTTTATTTCTGAAGGATTCATTTCCAAAGACTCTACCCACACTTCAGCAGCCACTTGGTTTAATAAAACGATGTGCATTTCTTGGGACTCCATAGGGATGGTTTGACTCTAGTCATAGAAGTGAAGTGTTTTTTATATCTATCTAGTTATACGTATGAGGTGTCCCCAGTGTTTCTGTTAGTGGAAGAAGCGGTTCTGAAGAAAATGATTGAATTTATTGGCTGGAAAGAAGGGGATGGAATATTTAACCCAGGTAAGTACAATTAGTTATTGCCTCCATTAAAGCATCTTCAATTTTATTCCTGCCTTAATATGAGGAAAAACTCCCTGCAGATTTCCACACAACACAAAGTTAGCTATGAATCATGCTGCTGGGGAGGATCAAGTTTGTGCCTTTCTCCAGAGTATGATATTTTGGATAAATGCTACAGAAATGACATACATGCCAACAAGTGAGATGTCTAAAATTTCTATATCCAACACAAATGCATTTATCTACTGGTGGGAATTTGAAGGGCTATTATATGTTTATCAAGCTTATCAATTCATTTTACTTGAGAAGTTTCCTGCATTGTATTTTGTTTCCCCTACAGTCTTTCTTGGGGACCAGGGAGGAGCACATGCTGTCATTTTATTGATTAAAGACAGAAAGAACACTATTACTGTTAACTGTGGAGACCTGGGTACCAGCCCTATATCCATAGATGGAAGCTTTGAGTTTAGAAAAACTCTGGAATGAGAGACTAGACCAAAACTTCTGGAGTTGGAGATGAGGACATGTGGAAAAGGAACGGGAGGGGGGTGCTCCCTTGACTTTGACAGTCATTTGTCATTAGATAGGCGTGCCCACAGCCATCCGTGCCCCCCACTGTGGTTGGCACTCTGGGGACAATGACGTCATGCTATCCATATTTCCGCTTTTGTTTTTGCAGGTGGTTCAGTGTCCAATATGTATGCCATGAATTTAGCCAGATACAAGTACTGTCCTGATATTAAGGAAAAGGGGCTGTCTGGCTTGCCAAGATTAATCCTTTTCACATCTGCAGAGGTAAAAAAAAATCATTTTTGATATGAGATACAGATTTTCTGGAAATGAGCATGTCATGGAAGAGGGCTTGTTTGTTTGGGGGCTCCCAAGGGTGCGTTTTGTCAGTGTGTAACTCATGTGCTTATGTACAGCGGCATATTAAATTCCAAAAGAAATTCTGATGCATTTGATATTGTAAGCCCTGGCCACCCTCTTTTGTATATCACCTTTATTTAAGATTTATAATCTGTAACATTATTGGAGAAAAGAGAACACCTAATTTCAAAGCGCCACCTCTTTCTGGGAATCTCCTCTTTGAGTGTCTTATTTATTAGAATTTATGTGAGCGTTACTGATCTCAGGTCTGTCTTCTGCTCCCATTTCCTTGAGAAACTGATTGCGTTGAGTGGCTAACATGAGGGCCCTTCTAGGAAAGGGAGATATTCAATAACAGGGACATCACACAGACACACAAGGGGATGTTACCGCAACCCCCACTGAAGTGAGAGGTCAGCCTGCGGGTGAGCGTGCAGGCCTGGGGCTAGGCTGCCTGGGGCCGGTTCCTGTCTCCACTGCCTGCTCTCTGAGTGACCTGGGTAAGTCGGTAAAGCCTGCTGTAACTCAGTTTCCTAACTTATAAAGATGGGTGTATCAGTTAGCTCTAACATGTAACAAATTGCTCCTCAACCCAGCAGCATGCAGCTATAGCCAGACATGGCCCTCAGGTTTGGGGACAGCCGAGCAGTGCTGGGTTTGCCTGGCCCGTGGCTGCCCTGGGCGTGGCTGGGCTGGGCTAACAACAGGGATGCTCCAGCAGGCTGGCCCACCATTGTCATGGCAACGGAGCAGGTGAAAGACAACTCAAAGACACACTGGGCCTCTTGAGTTCTGGGCTCAGAACTGGCACGTTGTCGTTTCCCCCTCACTTTCTTGGTAAAGTAAGTTGCATATAGGAACCCAGATCCAAGCAGTAGGGAAATAGACTTCACCTCTTAAGGAGACTCTCTGCAAAGCTGCCCAGAGACGGGATTGGATGCAGGGGGCGGCGAACAATCTGGAGCCATAAAAACAACCCAGCAGTCACGTGAGCTTAATTATCACCAGAGATCGAATGAGTTAGAGCGTGTAGAGTAGTATCTGGCGCATACTAGACAGAAATGTTAGATCTTTGTAGTAACAGGAGGAGGAGAGGGCTTTCCAGGTGGCGCTAGTGGTAAAGAACCCACCTGCCAGTGTACAATGTAGGAGACACAGGAGACACAGGTTCAATCCCTGGGTCGGGAAGATCCCCTGGAGGAGGAAATGGCAGCCCACTCCAGCATTCTTGCCTGGAGAATCCCATAGGCAGAGGAGCGGGTACAGTCGGTGGGGTCTCAGAGTTGGACACAAATCAGCACGTCAGCACACATGCGCTCAGGAGGGGAGAACGACGCATCTACCCTAACATGGGGTGCAGCTCAAATGCTGTCTTACTTGGAAAGGATGCTTTTTATTTTTTCTGTTTGTGGTTCCAGTGGGGGCCTCTGTCCATCCCGCCACTGCTTTTTCCTCACGTCCCCTCCTATACCTCCTGCAGTAATCCTAGGGCTCCTGTCAGACACATGAGATGGGAAAAATCTGACAGTTTTCTGCTAATTCCAACTGGACTTTCTTGTATCTGTTACTCTCTTCCAAGAGCAGAAGTTATCTTATTATCGCAAAAGTATCATCTGTGCAGGAACCTGACCACCCCCATTTGTTTCCCCTGTCCTGCCTGACCATTGGTTAGCTCAGTACTAAATGCAGAGTGGACATTGAGTTGGGGGCAGCTCGGAGGAGTCATCCCTTTTGAGATTCTGAATTTACCTCCCCAGGCCCTTCCTCACAAGATGTTCTTTCTGTAGCAAAAGAAGAATATTTAGGAATGTGGACTTCTAGGGCAAATGCTTGGGTTCTTAAGATGATGATGGAGTAGAGTTTCCTGCCTGGATTCCAACGCTCAGTATTTCAGGTGGAGGAACCCTGATGTCCGAATCTGTGCGACCCCACAGACGGCAGCCCACCAGGCTCCCCCAGCCCTGGGATTCTCCAGGCAAAAACACTGGAGGGGGCTGCCATTTCCTTCTCCAATGCATGAAAGTGAAGAGTGAAAGTGAAGTCCTTCAGTCGTTTCCGACGCTTTGCAACCCCATGGTCTGCAGCCTACCAGGCTCCTCTGTCCATGGGATTTTCCAGGCAAGAGTACTGGAGTGGGGTGCCACTGCATATCAGAAATGCAGAGTCCCTTCTGCATTTGAATTGCTATGTCCGTGCCTGGAAAGGCTGATTAAATAGGGGTCCTGCTATCAGCACAGTGCTTTTACCTTTGCCTTTTTTCATTCTTCATTTGGTTTAAAAGGTACCAGAGGAACATCCCTGGCTGTCTGGTGGTTAAGACTCTGTGCTTCCACTGCACAGGGAACAGGTTCAACCCCTGGTCCAGGGAACTAAGATCTCGCATGCCATGTGGCGTGGCCAAAAATAAATTAGTTAAGAATAAATAAATAAAATGTACCAGAGTTCTTTTATGGAATAATTGCCCTGGAAGTAGGGAAGAAATTCTGTGCAAAACTAGAATGAAGATGATGCCTGGGGAAGACCAGTAACACAGGTATAGCTGGAAAGTTGGGCATGAAAAGAAATTGAAACTTTGTGGAGTTGTGAAACCAAGAGCTGAGTATTTTTTAAAATCTCTGTTGGAGATGTGTGTGTGAAGAGGGAAAATATATGCTT
Organism: Procapra przewalskii; assembly: GCA_006410515.1. Taxonomy (NCBI): domain Eukaryota; kingdom Metazoa; phylum Chordata; class Mammalia; order Artiodactyla; family Bovidae; genus Procapra; species Procapra przewalskii. The sequence goes on along the minus strand of SJYF01000065.1, from coordinate 2,131,987 downwards.
TGGCTAACATGCCAGCAGAGGATGAAGCCAGAAAACCATATTTGACCTGTGTCTTAATTTGCTCAGGCTGCTCTAGCGAAATATAGACTGTGTGGCCCAAACAATAGACACATATTTCTCAACAAATCTGGAGGCCGGGACCTCCAAAACCGAGGTGCTGGTAGGTTAGTGTCTGAGCCTTGCCAGAGGGAACCCAAAGAAAAGGGAACTTTTGGAGAAAAATAATTAAAGTAAAAAACATTTGTAGCTTCATTAGCAGTTAGATATGAACGCTAGTGTTAAAGAACCCACCTGCCAATGCAGGAGACATAAGAGGTGTGGGCTCGATCCCTGGGTCAGAAAGATCCCCTGGAGAAGGGCATGGCAGCCCACTCCAGTATTCTTGCCTGGAGAATCCTGTGGACAGAGGAGCCTGGCAGGCTATAGTCCATGGGGTCACAAAGAGTTGGACATGACTGAAGCAACTTAGTACATGGGAATTCCTTAAATTTAGAGAAATCTTAGTTTTGTCATTCAAATCATTTTGGGAATCAGCATGAAGTAGTGAATATTGTTTGCCACTCAAAAGCGAGGAGGAAGGAAGCCCTTTTCACTCCCAGGCCAGCAACCAGTTGTCCTGGTTCCTCTCCAGCAGGGTCCAAGCTGGGGGGAGGCAGGGAGGTGACAAGAGTACATGTCTCAAGGTCACACCTTCTTAGATTTTGCACTGGAGGTGTCTCACCCGCTCCACCCCGTTAGTGGCCCTGCTCTCTTGTGAGGCTGCCCCAGGCTTAGGACCATTGCAGGCACTGACAGGGTGAGCAGGTGCTTTCCAGGGTGTCTCCAGGATCCTGGCTCTGCCTCTTTAGGAATCGAGCCAGCTGTGTGCTCTTGGAGAAGTCCCTACACTTCCTTTTCTTCATTTCCTAAGGCGTGACATTCATGACCCTGCTCTCTCCACCACCTGAAGCTAATCTGACCACTGCACTAGTTAACGTGTTAGGACTCCGAGTGTCCACAACACAGCCCATGAGAGCGGAGAAAATCAAGAGAAAAAATCTGAGAAAATCAAGGTCATGGAGGAAGGCTTTTCTGGAACCAGGAATGAAAATTTCCATGCGGTTCTGTCTTTCATGTGGGCACTGGCTGTCTTGCTTTATAGAAATAAATGCCTGCTGAGAACCGTGCACCTTCTGTGGGACAGTGACACCCAGGGCGAGACTGCGTCTTAGAAGGACTCACCACTCTTCTGCCAGTGAAGGCAGCAGGCATTCTTATGTCTAAATGCAGCTGTTACTTCTGAACTCAGGCTTCTAGGTTTTTCCTTCCCTTGAAACTACTCGGTATGTCTGAAGCATCACCCTTTCTTTTTTTTTCCCCCCTTCCAATGTTCTTTTCCACCTCTGATATTTTCCGATGTTTAGACTTCAGTTTTTCAGGCTTTGGAAAAAAAAAATCTGCCCTTATGCATTTGAGATTGCCATTGGACTCCCAGTTTGCCGAGAGATTCCCAAAAATAGCTCCAGAAGCTGTTCTTATTCTGAGGACAAGTTTTTTATTCAGCAGATCCATTGATTGGGGATATGTTGCTATTTTTCAGGGCAAAGCAGTGTGATTTTCCTTACTGGCAGATGTCAGTGGGGGTAGGCTGCTATTTATCATTATGAAAGCAATAGCTGTTTGGTGCCAGAGGCCCCCAGTCTCTGGTGAGAAATAATTCACCTTAGCTGTCACCTTAGCTATGGTGGACCGATGTAGCAAGTAGAGAATTAACTATGTTTTCACGTACATTATTACCCTTCACTATGCATGTGTTCTTGTAACAACCTGAAATGAATGCATCCTATAGGCATTTTGAATGTGTCCTATTCGATATTTGGAAATTAATTTTTTTAGGATGATGTCATTTCTCCTGATGGTGTTACTTCGGCATGTATTTTTATAGAGTTAAAAAAAGAGCTCTCCATAAAACTCTCTTGACAAAAGAGGGAAAAAATTACCACATTTGAGGGAATATATCAAGTTAAGTGTGAAGGCATGACTACTCCCTTAATATATTCATACCTACAAATTAAATTATTAAGGTTTTTTTGGTATAATAATGTTCTTTAGCACCTTCAGTTTTTCTGGCATGAAAAAGAATTAACTGATCGCCTGTCCACATTGATGTATAAAGAGAAACATCTCCAGTGTTTGAGTGCTAATTATTTTATAGGATTTATGTAGAGAAAAAAGGCCCAACAATCCAGAGTATATACTACTATTTGCCAATAAGAAATAGACAAGACCTAATTCCAGAGCCGGCTCTTAGCCTCATTCCTGCCAGGGCTATATTGCATAGTATATCTGTAAGTTAGTGTTACTTCTTAAACTTGTATTTTGTTTATTTACTTTTTGGCTGCACCACACGGCATTTGGGATCTTAGTTCTCCAACTGGAGATTGAACCTGTGCCCCTGCAGTGGAAACACAGATTCTTAACCACTGGACCACCAGGAAAATCCCAAACTTATTACTTTCGTTATTGTGATTTTAGCCACATTCCCTTGTGTCTAATTTCAGTCTTATAGTCAGTATTAAACGAGACTAGTCAAGTATCTGATTAGCATGTATAACTCATTGTTCGCTCTTGAAAACGCTTTCTTCTGTGGTCTGTGATTACAGTTTTTGAGACAGAGGCTTGATCACCCCTTAGAGGGTTTTTGAATCAGCAGTGGACTAGATTCTGTTTCCATTAATACTGAGTTTTATGAGAAGCATCAAGAGAAACTTTTCCTCAGTGTTTTGGCAAACAACCACCTTCGGTGACCAAGTTTGTTCATACACCAGGCTCTGTGCCAACTGTTTACATGTATTAACCATTTTAACTCCGTGACAAGCAGATGGAGGAGGCGCCCATATAAGCCACTTTATAGATTAGCAAACTGAGGCTCGGAGAGCATGCATTCTTTGCTCAAGGGTCCATATCTAAAACCTGGCATTAAATCTTGGTTTCTTGGATCCCAAGGGAAGTCAGTGTTTTTAACCACCATATTGAAGAGCTCAGTTGAATGCTTCTTATGTTTTAAGGCAACACGATTCCAGAGATTGGCTCAGCCGTGTGACGCACACCCATGTAGCTAATAAGCAGTACCTTTTTCATGCCGTGTATCCGTGTCTCTCTCTCCCCCTCGCCTCTTTGAATGTAGTGTCATTACTCCATGAAGAAGTCTGCTTCCTTTCTTGGGATTGGTACTGAGAATGTGTACTTCGTGGAGACAGATGGAAGGTAAAGGGGGAAGGATCCAGAAGCCTGGCCGGGGCGGTGGCGGGGGGATCGATACCGTTTACAAAGCTGTCCCACGTCTGTTCACTGCTAAGTGTGACTGTGTTGCAAATCTATTCTCTCAGAGGTAAGATGATACCTGAAGAGCTGGAGAGGCGAGTGCAGGAGGCCAAGAAAGAGGTGCGTGGGCAAGGAGAGGGAGGGAGGGGAAACGTGCACAATGTCTGGGCATGAAGGACAGGACGCGGGGCAGTGGCTGGGCCCGTCTGTGTTGGGGAGAGAAGAGGTCCTCTTAGGGTGGACGGAGGGAGCTCACCCACAGAGGTGCCGTATCTGGTGCTCGCCGTGTGTGTTCTGCGGAGCTTCTTGACTGTGCTCATTCCCAGGGGGCTGGAGCCTACTGAAACACTGATGTCACCCTGTGCCAGGTCCTCGCCTAGAATAAGCTTCCGAACCTTGTTCTGGCCTCTCTTGCTGCTGTATAGCTCCTGACTCTGAGGATGCTTGGCCAAACCAGTTACCTCCAGGCTGCATTCAGGATGGTTTCTGACTTCTTGGTCAAACGATCCTCCTGGGCTCTTTCCACGTGAAGCCCATCCGTAACTATCACCCCCGTTGGGTCTGAGCCTAGTATTTCTGCTCTGGCAGCCTGCCCTATCTTCCTTGGCTTCCAGAATGTTTGAAAGCTGGCCTGCCCACTGCTGGGGGAGGCAAGGCATGGCCCTGGTCTCCTGCTCTACTGCAGCAAAGCCTGGCCCCGAAATCTGCTTTATTTTTAAGCCTGATATCGGCCATCTTGCTTCTCGGGCCAAACGCCTGATGGATTAGATACAGCCACGTCTATGCATCCTTCCCACCCCCTGGAAGCCCCACGGCCAGTGAAGCTTCAGACCTTTCTCCCATCACTTCCAAATAGGCAGCAACAGCGTCAGCTGTTTTCAGATTTTGAGCTGTGATAGAAGTTTCTCTGTCCTCAGAGAGCTTCATACTGAGGGATGGGTTCTTTTATTTTTATTTTTTAAGTTTTAACATTATATTTCTGTTTTTCTGTTCTTGTGCTCCTTATAATTTTTTAACTTCTCCAGAATTCACCTTTCTGGAGCATGCTCGATCACTGTATTTGGTTTGATATTCTCTATTTAAACGTTCTGCTTTTATTGCAGATGCACTGGCTTCTGGTGTGTGTCCTTAGATCTGTGTTTTTAAAACATTCCATTGACAAATGGATTTGATAGCTGTCTTGTGGTAGAGGTTATCCGATTTCTTTATCTTCTTGAGTAAAATTCTACATTAAAACCTGTTTGTTCTGCTGTGGACTACAGATGTCACCTTTAGCTTTATCTATTTTTTAAAAATCTAATTGTATCTTTTTCTACAGAAGCTCCTATCAAAAGAACTTATGTTGTTAATGCTTGTTGGCAGGGAATATTGACTCCACTTTTTGGATGGTTCATATGATTCCTTCCTTCCATCCTTCCTTCACCCTTCCCTTTCTTACTTTCTCTTTTTTTTCTTTCTTGAATTTTAAACTTTTCATTATGGAAAATTTTAAATATATATAAAACTAATATAGTGAGATTACACATACAGATCATGCAACTTTCACCATCATTAACTTTTGCTCCCATTGCCTCCCAATACCACTGGTCATTCTGAAGCAGATCCCACACATTATGCCATTTAATCTACAAATAATTCAGTATATATGTAAAAGATACTTTCTCTTAAAAAAAAAAACATGGCACACTTAAAGAAAGAATAAGATCTTAATATTATCCAGTATTCACTCATTAGATTTTCTCCCATTGTCCTTTATAAAAAATAGCTAGTGGTCTGAATAAGGATTCATACAAAGTCCATGTGTTGCATTTGGTTGATTTATCGCATAAATATTTTCCCACCCGCAGCCTTCTTTTCCTTTCTCCCCCCTGCAATTGATCCATTGGAGGAACCAAGTCCTTTGTCCTGTAGAGTTTTCCACATCGTAGATTTTGTTGATACGGTTGAAAATTTGACTTTAAGTGTTCCTATACCTCCCCATCTGTTTTCTATATTTTCTGTTTGGCTGTTAGACATTGAGATCTGGGGAGGTTCCGGTTGGAATTTTTACCAGGAAGACTTCATGGGGGGCATGTTGCCCTTTAGTCCGCAAATGTCTTGGGGCCCCTTCTGTGATAACGTTATTAGCCCACCTATCACAGAACTCTGCAGCAGCCTCTCACCTCACGGACTTTGCTGCATTTCTCATCATTGTCTAGACCCACTATTTCCTTAGTGATGTTCTAGCTAATTCTCTCATTCCTTCTTCACTTAGTGGCAGGCCTACTATCATAAACATTTTTGTTCCTTCATCCCTATTTAGTCACCCTAAGAAACAGTTTGAACAAGCCAAGACAGAATCGGTATTTTATTTTTCCCCTTATTTACCAATTTTCACAATAGTGAGTGAATTACCAAACATTCTGAAAGATAGCCAAACAGTTTTTTCTTTTTAAAGTATCATGAAGAACTCATCTTCTAAAATACTGGATGGATTTTATTCCACAGCAGCCATTATTATTTTCATCGTTCAAATTTCTGTTTGTTTTGACAATGAAAGCCCATGAAAGGGGCATATCTGAAGCTGAAAACTTGAAAAGGGAAGTGTTTAAAAAGTAAGAATTGCTTTAGGCACATTTGAAAACAGGGCAGCAGGGTTAGAGTTGGTCTGTCTCGGCTTCCTTTCATCAGTTGAATCTTGAGCTTGGATTCACTGAGGACAGGTCTTATATCCATTCTGAGATCTTCATACCTCATGACTAGTTTCCTTTTCTCAGTTCTCCAGACCTAGTTTCCTTTTGTTTCAAACTTTTTAATTTGTGCCGTTACAGAGGTAGCAGATAGTGCATCAACTCTGTTTTCCTTCTGGGATTCAATTCCCCGACCAGCCACGGTCAATTTTTTTAATTGATTGAGCTGTGACCTTTAGCCTGATGCCATTATAAAGATGATGAAAGCCACAGAAGCAGCAGAGGTTCTAAAGTACTTATTTTTAAAAAAGAAGACTAAGATGATCGCTGAATAAGTGGAGGTATTTTGGTGTATGAACATTTGAAATGACAAACTTTGTTAGAGAATTCAGCTGATTGGCAACACACAATCAATATTCTTTCCACTGAGTTTTCTCATTAATCGCATGAGATATGAGAAAGGGGGGGAAACATGGAAGGTTAAATCCAGATTACAAAAGTGTAATTTCTGGGTCTTGTATTTGTAGCTAGATTGTTAAAAGGGTGAGGAAAACTCATTAATGGGCTATAATAGCTAGCACAGATATTTTTCACAATTGTCAGGATGTCAGAGAGTTTATAAGGAAAGCTCCAGCATTAAAGACACCTTCAATGGTTTTAGCAAATTACTTTTTCGGTTGCTTTCAATGACTGATGTAAATTGGGTCGCATTTCATTTAGGTCACAGGCATGATAAAGACATAATCCGTTGGTAGTTGATTACAGGACAGAAGCCCTGAAGCGCGTGGTTCCCAGGGCTCTGTCAGCCACAGGCCCTGCTCCCAAGAGGCTCAGCGGGCTGGCTTCCACGGCTCATGGCCACCTCCCCACACGGCAGGTGGGTCCACTGTGTACCATCCCCGTGATTCCTGTGCATCTCAGCCTGGAGATGTGGGCTAAGCATCCTTGCTCTAGATGGCCTCCATCTGGAAGCCAGGAAGTCATGTCTTTCTGTCAAAGGTCAGCTAAATTGGAATGAATCTGGTCCAAGCAGAACACCCCTGTTGTTAAATGGGACATAAAATACATTATAAGAACAAGTGTCTTTCAAGAAAAAATTGAGGGGAAAAGGCCTCATCCTAAAATGACTTTGACAAGTAAGCATTGTTGTTGCTGACTCCTGGTGCTCTGGATCAGGATTCTGCTTTCACTGCCCACCCTCATCTTTGTCTGCAGATTTTCCCCTGAAGGCACTTCCGCAGAGAAGCACACCCCTGCAGCACCTTGGGATGGCTCTGTCTGGAAATAGCCTCCTGTGCTCTCTTCTTCGAGGGTGCCATACAGCCTCTCGTGGGGCCAGGGCGCCTGCTGGGCTCGCTTGGCGGGAGTTAGCATTCCTGTTCCCACATTCTCCCTTTCCTCCCATTTCTCACGGTGCCTGCTCTCTCTGCAAGATGCAGCTGTGGGCTAGATGAGGAGGAATAATCGTGGCAGAAAGACACAGGTCCTCTTCTCCAGCACATTCTAGGAATTTTCTCTACCATGGCTCTCACTTGGGGAGTGCATCCCAGTGAGGGTTACCGTATCCCGCTGTCACCAGATTTGTCCCCAGCACACCCCTTGCCTTGTAGCTACCCTTCCTTCACCAGGTGATGAGCAGACAGGCCTGGGAAGCCTGCCCCTGGGGCTGTGGTCTGTCTTCCAGGCCTGTTCTTTCTTGTTCTGGAGGTGCTAACGGTCTCCCTGGGAAGGAGTTAGGAATCACACAGCAAGACATTTTGCCATGGCAGTTGAGCTTATTCACTTTCTTTCTTTTTTTAATTTATTTATTTACTTGGCAGCACCAAGTCTTAGTTGCTAGCTTATTCACTGTCTATCTGGGAAAGCTAGAGAAGACTTAAAGAAAATGAGTGTAGAGAGAATAAAGATATCATGGCATTTTCTATTTTCTTAAGCTATTTGTATGGCAGCCCACTCCAGTATTCTTGCCTGGGGAATCCCATGGACAGAGGAGCATGGCTGGCTATGGTTCGTAGGGTTGCAAAGAGTCAGACACAACTGAAGCGACTTATCATATCAGGCAGAGGCCATGTGATGGAAAAATGTCAACACACTCACTGAATGAATGTTTGTCTCCAAAGAAACCAGATAAATGTCCAGATGTATAACCCCTGTGTTAACCTACCTACTGTGGCACGGATTCTGTGGTGGCGATGACGATTCTTGAACTCTGACGTGTGGGTGCTTCTCGCAGGGCGCAGCTCCGTTCCTCGTGTGCGCCACATCTGGTACCACGGTGCTGGGGGCCTTCGATCCTCTGGATGAGATAGCGGACATCTGCGAGAGGCACGGCCTCTGGCTCCATGTAGACGTGAGTTCACCCATGTGCGCCCGTGTGTTAAACTGTGTTGCCTGTCTGCAGCTTTGGTGGGAAGTTTTTCATACTCTCAGGAGCTAGATGTGGGCTCTCCAACTATATTTTTAATTGGGACTTCCTAGGTGGCTCAGTGGCAAAGAATCCACCTGTCAATGCAGGAGACACATGAGATGTGTGTCCTCCTGATCCCTGGGTCGGTAAGATCCCCTGGAGAAGGGAAATGGCAGCCCACCCCAGTATTCTTGCCTGAAAAACTCCATGGAGAGAGGAGCCTGGTGGAGTGCAGTTCATAGGGATGCAAAGAGTCAGACACGCCTGGGCACAGCAGGAATATTTCTGATTAGGGGAGATAAACAGGTCATATCCTGCTAGGTAGTAAGGAAGAAGCTACCCAAGACTCGATGGGGATCTTGTCTTAGTTTTCCAGGTTTCCTCTTATTTCCTCTTTTCTCCTGGACAATTTCCTTGGATCTACTGTCATTAAGACAGCACAGTATGGAGGACCCTTCCACACTGTGGAGTCAAGAGGCTGATTTAGGATTCATACCTGCCTCCTTTTCACTGTGACCCCAGCTCGTTGGGTTTTGGTTTCATTTGTAAAGAGGGAAATAAATGCCTGATGTGGCCAGTAAAGGATCCTCTAGCTCGAATGTTCTGGGATTCTAGTCAGCTGGGACATGCCAAAAGCTGCATAGCTGCACTGCCTGCTGTAATTAAAACAGCTTGTATCTGGATCTGTCACAGACAGCTACTGGAGAGTGATTGGGAGAACATATATTCTTCATAATTTTCTAACTTAAAGGGCTGGCCTTTTTGTGTGATTAGTTCTGCAGGTCCTGGGGTTGCTCGTAATATTGTTTTCCTTGATTAAAAGTGACTTAAAGTTCTACTTATTCAGGGTTAAAAAATTGAGTTCAGCTGGTTAAGAATGCTTGTTGAGCTTTCTGACTTTGTGTGTGGATGACTCCAGCAGTTAATTAGATTGGTTCAACCTGGTAGAAAGAACCATTGAATCCGAAGATGAGACTTCAGGGAACTTTCCTCCAGTGAGTGAGTGGTTCATATCTTCCTTATCAGACAAAGAAAGGACAATATTTTTGACTCACTGAACAGTTGTCTGGGGCATACACCTACACCTAATTTTATACTTTGGATGATTGAAAGTAAGGTCTCTATGATATAATATCAAAAGAATTGTTTAGCAACTCAAAGCTTTCATTGAATATATACTAATATTTGGTAAAAGCAGCCATAGTCATATGAAGCTCACTAGAGTTATAGGCTTGATTACTATGCAAATGGCAATATGTCAGGTAAATTATTTGTGACTTCTTTAAATGAGATTGTA
>SJYF01000065.1:2108488-2122251 GCA_006410515.1 Procapra przewalskii | reverse complement strand
ACTTAGAAGTATAATAATACATTATGTCCTGAAAGATAATATGAAGTGAGTACTTTTGTGACTGTGGAAATAGGGGCAAAATCAAATATAAGAGCAGTTATACTTAAACATTCTACTCTCATAAAAGAAACATCAAATATGGATTATATAGTTTATGTAAAACAGAGTAACTACAGCAGTTTCCAAATTGGGAATGATGTTAAGAGATTTATGGAGCTTAGAGAGAATTGTGATTGATAAGATGTGAATGAAAACCTCTCTAGATTTTTTAAAAATCAGAGGTTGACTTTTTTAAGAAAACCTTTTTATAAGGGAATATTTGAACCATGAAAATTGTTCTGTTTGCATGTTTGTGGTATTAGATTAAATTTGACAGCTGTTTGTGTGACTTATTAAAGAAATTGGCCCTAACACTGAGACAATACTCACCCTCTAATATTACAGACATCATTCTGTTAATGAACATTTTTAAAAAATTTATTTATTATTGGCTGTGCTGGGTCTTCGTTGTTACCCATAGGCTTTCTCTAGTTGCTGGGGCTCCTCTTCAGTGCTGTGTGCAGGCTTCTCCTGTTGCAGAGCACAGGCGGTGGGCACATGGTCTCAACAGCTGTGGCGTGCAGGCTTAGCTGCTCCACACACGTGGGACCTTCCCAGACCAGAGACTGAACCCGAGTCCTCTGAATTCTTAACCACTGGACCCCCAGGGAAGTCTCGCTGAAAAAATTCTATGCGGGAGCATGTAGCTTTTTTTGAAGAAACTTTCTATACCAAGTTTATTAATATGAAAGATAAAAAATTAACAACATTACAGTGATAACTTTGGCCTGTTTGAAGTTTTCTAGATGGTATTTTAAAGAGCCTTTAAAATATTAAAAACTGGTATTTACTTGGGTTTCTTTTTAAAAATGAAATCAGGATTGCTTGTTCTGCATTTTCCTTAAAACCAAGTTGGCCAGCATGTACACCGTATCTTGTTATTTCAAAGATACACATATTTTGTTTACATCTTTAATATACCTGATTGGCATGCTGATGTCATATGTTTTCTTTCTCAGCAGTCCACAAAAAAATAGTTCCCTTACGTCTGCTGGTGGCTGAAATTTAGTTAATCACAATGCATTTTTAAACAACTGAATAAGAAAACCCTTAGTCGTGTTGAAAGTTTTGGCTGTGAGAGCCGGGGTTATTGCAGCCTCTGCCTGAGACCAAGATTTCAGGGCTAGTCCAACTCTTCTCTGAAGCAGAGGCTGCGGCCGCTGCAAATCCTCACGCTCCCCGCCACACTTCCATCCCAAGTCCTCGTCCTGGAGAAGGTGGCAAAGACTACACGTAAAATCGGGGGCTCTAGGAGCTGCCGTCTTTCCATTCCACCCTGCCTCCACTTCCCTCTCAATATTAGCCCTACAATGTAACATTATTCACTAGTTACTTAAAGAGAAAAGCACAGGCAAACAGTCTCCGTGGCACCCAACTCAGAGGTCCATAGTGACATCCATTGGTTTGATGTTGTGGCGAGCTTTGGAATGAGGAAGTTACAAAGGGAAGCCAGTATAAGGAGGACACTGGCATTGGGGTGTTGTGTTTCTCCTTAGTTCTTTTGAGGAATGCATTTGTGGCTGAGCTGTTTCCAGCCCAGCCAGTACTGTGCTCTGCTTAGTTGCTCAGCCATGTCCAACTCTTTGAGACACTATGGACTGTAGCCCATCAAATTCCTCTGTCCATGGGGATTCTCCAGGCAAGAATACTGGAGTGGGTTGCTATGCCCTCCTCCAGGGGATCTTCCCAACCCAGGGATCGAACTCAGGTCTCCCACATTGCAAGTGGATTCTTTACCATCTGAGCCACCAGGGAAGCCCCCAACCATGCCTAACCACCCTGTAAACCAGCGAACTGATGCCTTGAAAGAGCTCCTGGGATTTTAAAACTGCAGTCCAGCTCACTAAGATGGGCAGAACATTGTCTACTTCTTGAGGAGGAAGAAGAGGCAGAGGGCAGTGCAGGAGGCAGCCGCGAGAGCAGCTCTGTGAGTGGGGCAGAAAGGGTGAGAGTACTGGGTGTGGCTGAGTCTTCCTGATTAACCCTTCCCCTAGTTGCCACTGGTAGGTTCTCAAGAAGGTGAAGGATACGAGAATTGAGAAAAGCAGGCAACTTAGAGTTTAGGGTGTGTAAGAGAAGTAAAAGAACCTAAAATGTAAGTGATTTTCATGTTTGAGAGGGTCAAGTTCTTAAAACCCAGGCCTGGGAAGGCTCAATTAGTAGGTTCAGAGGCTGAGGGCAGTTGCCTCCACAGCTCAGCCTTGCTCACACATGGTCTGTCATGAATGATGGTGGGAGACAAGGGCAGGGACAAGGGGGCTTGACTGACAATCCTGATCATCGGTCCCTTATCTGGGAATCTTGAGGACGTGCCTGTGCACCAGTTTCGGCCCACAAACCTTTGGGAACTGCTGGGGTCATTGGAGAGTCTAGTCCAGGGAAGCAGGGCTGGAACGTGAGGCAGTCGAGGTTCCTTAGGGGTCATGGGGCAGATAATTGTTTTGAGGAAAGGAGAGGAGAGCTGAGAATAAGGAGAGGAAAGGAAATCCCAGAGTCAATAAGCCTGGAGGGGAGGGAGGAAGAATCAGTGTGAGAAGTAAGAAGTCAGCTTGGTACTTGAAAACTTAATGAGACATTCGCTCCCAGGGCCACGTAAGAGCCCAGCTCTGCAAGTGAGCCCCTCCTTAAGGGTGCAGCCTGAGTGACTCGCTCTCCTGCCCCTGGCCAGCCCTGAATGGGAAGGCTGCTCTTGCGGCTACTCTTTGATGTCCACCAATGAGCTCAGCTTTTGTGATGCTCTGAGAACATGAAGACCTCTCATTCCCTTCCTCCTCCACATCCATGGTGCACATAGTCTTGCCATTTCTTTCCATATGATATTGGGCTCTTTCTTAACTTTTGTTAGAGTTGTCAACATGGAAGGACTATTGTGTACTTTAGATTCTAAGATTTTAGAGTGTGTGGGCTGTGTCTTTTGTCCACAGGCAGCTCAACGAGTTACTTACCAGTCTCTTTATAATGTGGGGGTTTAATTCCTAAGTGTCAATGGAGACCCTTCTGTTGCAATGAGGTTCAGATCACCTGAGCAGAGCTGGTGATCAAAATTCCCCAGAGTCCATTGGGAACTCAAACCAGAGCTCTGTGACAACCTAGAGAGGTGAGATGGGGTGGGAGGTGGGTGGGAGGCTCAAGAGGGAGGGAACATATATTTACCTATGGCTGATCCATGTTCATGCATGGTAGAAACCAATTGTCCTTCAATTAAAAATAAATAATTAAAAAAAATTCCTAGACTCCATATTGGTTGAAACTGACTTATAGTCTCAAATGACAACTGGCTGGTGAACAAATGACACTGAAATAATGTGCTTTGGCTGTATCACTGTCTCAACAGGCTTCTTGGGGTGGCTCAGCCTTGATGTCCAGGAAGCACCGCAGGCTCCTGCAGGGTATCCACAGGTAAGCGTGGTTTCCTAGGCCCGGTGCCTTTCTTCAGGCAAGGGGATCTCTCTGGACTTTGCCCACTTAGGTGACATTTTGATAATAGGCCCAAAACTAAGTAATTTTTTGCTTTAAAAAAAAAATCTCCGAACAACAAACTGCCCAAACCCCTCACCCCAGGAGTCCTCTGGAGCGCTGACTTGGACGTGGATACTGAATGTACTTGCAGTGGGTCATAGCATTCTTCCCACCGGAGGAAGCTGAGTCTCCCCTCCTTACCCTGCTTTTCTTGTTTAACCTAACAGAGCTGACTCTGTGGCGTGGAACCCACACAAGATGCTGATGGCTGGGATTCAGTGCTGCGCTTTCCTCGTCAAAGACAAATCTGTGAGTTTTCCTCTGTGGCCTTTGGGCTTGGAGAGGGGTGGATTACCAGGCTCGAATTTTTGCTTGTTTCGTGCCTGGGGCCAGAGGTAGATGACAGTCTCTGGTAAGTGTTGATGGCATCAGATGGAAAGATGAATGGGCCCAGATAAAAGACGGAGTGCTTCAGCTCAGGTAACCTGTGTTTGATTTAGGTGTTATATAATCTCATTAGTTATAGCTAAATGGTCTCCCTCGCTCTCTTTGGGGTTGTATTTTAAAGCTCAGCTTTAAACATTGCCAAATTTTTTCCCCCCTTGATTAAGTCCGGGATTTAAGTTATCTTGAAACTTCTCCTCCCTGAGAAAGGAGAGCAGATGTGTGTCACACATTAAATTGAATGCCTAATATGCTTAGCTGGGGCTTAACAGCCCGTTTTTATCGGAAGACGTTGGTTCAGGGCTGATCTCAAACCCTGATTTACTAGAGGATTGCCTGTCTCAAGCGATTGGTACTTGGCTTCTGTTGGAACACTGGGGAGTGCTGGAGACTCGTCTGGATCGCTGTGAGGCAAGCAGGCTGAGGTTACTTTTGGTTCGAGGTGAAAACCCTCTGCTTTCTGTGGGTTAAATAAGGATCCTTGTGGGCTGTGGCCCAGGCTGGGAAGTGCCGCCTCATTCTTAGAAATGCCTCCTCAAGATCTGCTTGCAGTATGTGGGGGATCTTTCTCAGCCATCTGTTTACATCTTTTCCTTAGGGGACTCCCTTTGCCAACACTAAAGTCATTTTCTCTTTTTAAGGAATTTTATTTCAAACGACAACCATATTTAAAATCTGAAATCTCATCTTGTCTGTGTCACAACTTTCTTTAAGAAAATATTTTGTGATATTTGCATGTCAGTGAGTGCCCTTTGTGTTTTGAGATGACCAGAGAGAATGCTCATCAGAAACTGCGAACAGATTCTGCATCTTGGGAATATGAATCTGTTCCTTCATGTTTTATTAGATTTGCTACTCTGGACTGTGTTCAATGCCATTTAATTTTTATTAACTTAAGTTTTTAAATAGTAGAGTGACTGCATGTTATAACTGGAAGGTGGTTTAAGATCACTATACTATTTATGTGGAGAAGGAAATGGCAATCCACTCCAGTACTCTTGCCTGGAAAATCCCACCGACAGAGGAGCCCAGTAGGCTACAGTCCATGGAGTCGCAAAGAATTGGACACAACTGTGCGACTTCACTCACTTCACTCATACTATTTATGAACCAAAGAATATAATCAACTTGCCTACAATTACATATATAGGACATGAAAGAGTTAGGAGTAAATCAGGTTTTCCTTGGTCCAGATAAAAGAACAAAAATACTATACTGAACATCCTTCAAGTGCCAGGCGTTTTACATCTGCTTTCTCCCTCATCCAGTCGTCTGGATGACTTCTTTATCTGTTACTGTGATGCTCTCAGGAGTGGAAAATTTAAACCCCAAATTTTATGACTCTTCTTTTAAAGAGCTTTCTAGCTTTCATAAATTTTTCTTGTTGAATGATGTTTGGAGTGATTTAGCCAAGAATTGATTTACATTCATGTCCTCGAGGCAACTTAAAATTTTCTGGATCATCTAACTCTATAACAGTGGTTAACTTTTTTTGCTGAAGAATTCATTCCTGGATCTCAACGCAAACTATAGTCCCCATGTCTACTCACATGGCAGGGATTAAGAGGTTAGGAAAATTGTGTTCACGGTGCAGAGAATGCAGCACATTCAAAAGCTGCCCTTTTTTGATGAAAGACTGTTTGCAAATTAACTGGAATGCAGAGTTGAACCGCGCGGTATGAGAGACCACCATCAGCTTAAGTTCTGTGCTGGGAGTTTTCTCCCCCTTTTGTTCCTGGTTTCTGCCTCTGTTGTTCACCCGTACTTTCATTTGTTCTCCCGCCACCAGCTGCTTCCTACATAGATCAGGCACAGCAGTGCTGCTGGGCTTAGAAACAGATGTGTTCCCCATAGTCAAAGGGTATATGATCTCACAGAGGAGACAGCGAACAAAGTGTGCCTGCCTGTTGAATTGTTCGATTACTAATTTGGTAAGTGCTCTGAAGGTTGTGTCAGACATAGTTAATTACATATTCACTAGCCATCAGGACCTCCCTTCTGTCTCCTGATGCTCATCTAACCAGCCCCCCGACAGCTAAGGGTCACCCTATGACACAGATATGATGAGGGGAAAATGTGAATCAAATGTTTTGGTTTCTGAGAGAGTTGGTACACACAGGAGGAGAGCCTTCTTTCCCCTTTTCTACCATGAATGCAGAAACAGAGTGGTATCAGACCACGATGTAGGGAGCTCTGACAGCCACTTTGTAGCCAGGAGGTGATGGCCCTACATTAAAAAGTGACAAGCACAGAAGAGCAGAACAGAAAAGGGGAAAGTCTTGGTCTTGGATGACATTGTATTCACTTTGGAAGTGCTCACTTCCAGAGTTTTTGTGATATGAGGTATAAGTAAGTATCCTTATTGCTGTTATTAATAATAAAACTTCTTCCACCAGGTAATCTATTACTTGAAGCTGAATGTCCTGGTATCTGAGACAGAAAGCGGTATATTACTCGTGCTATAAAGCAGACCTGAGAAGTTCCAGAGGGAAGGAATAGTGTGTGCAGAGTCTTTAAGAAATGAGGGTCCTTTTTTTTTCTTTTTTCTTCTTAATTTTAAAAACTGAAAGAGGTTCATTGAACAGTGAACAATGCTAAGATTGGCATGAGATGAGACCAAAAAATTAGGCAGTTGATGGATCATGCAAGGTCTTAGAAGCCATCTGAACACTTTTAGATTCAATGTTTAGAATAGTGTAATAATATGAAAAACAAGGAGTAATCAGGAAAGATTTCCATTTAAGACAGCAATTTGGAAGGGAACAGAAGAGATACAAGAAGAGAAAAGGCTTGTAGTACCCAAACAAGAGCTGATGTAGGGTAGATGGGAAAATGTGATAAAATTCAAGATATATTTCAGCTACCAACTAGACCGGACTGACCTCCCAGTTATATATGGGACATGAGGAGGAAGCGGGTGCCATGGCTGAGTCCCTGGTGAGTGACCCAGCCGCTAGGTGCAGAGATGGTCCTATGTAAGGAGGCAGAGATGGCTGAAGGCAGAGAAGATGCTAGAGGGAAACGTCTCAACTTCAGCATGGGCTATGTTACATTTGAGGTTCCGGTGAGGGATGCAAATGAAGGTGTCCTGTAGGCAGCTGACACACGGATTCAAAGCTTGGAAAAGAGTTCTGGACTGGAAAACTAAATTAGGGATTGTTGAATGTAGGTGATGCTTGAGATCAGAGTGGAAGGGCTTGCCTTAGGGGGAGCTTTGCAGTGAGAAGAAGATGGAGCTCTTAGACCTGAAAAACTTCAGAATCTGAGTTTGGAGTAGAAGAAGAGGAACCCACAGCGAGAGAAATTTGAGCTGGAGTGGCCAGAGAGACAATGGGAGGACTAGGAAAGGGTGATGGTAAGAGACTCAGGAGAAGCCCATTAGGAGGAGCGTAGCAAAGTGCTACTTCCTTAGAGAAGACTCCCTGACTCACCGGCGGCACCTCTCCACTACTCCTTCCCAGACCCCTTTCCCTTCCTCTGACGCGCTCGTCACATTTGTGATTATGATTTCTCAAGTCTTAACATTCCCTCCCCTAGGATGTAAGCTGCATGTAGAGAGGGACCAGGTCATTATATTCACTACTGTACCCTGTATGCTGAGCAAGTCCTCCCAGAATGAGGAAGAAATTAAAATTCACTGAAAAAAAGGGAATAATTCAGTAAATTTAAAATCCTCACCAATGTCTGCCTTCATGTCAACAGTCACTAGGAGTTTCCAGCATCTCCCCTACCCCAAATTCTGCCTTCTGAGCGATTTGAGATAATGGTGATTATAATGACAGCTGATGAGCTTTATCGCCTTGGTCCTAACCCAAGGGACTTCCCTTGTAGCTCCGTCGGTAAACAATCTGGCTGCAATGCAGGAGACCAGGGTTCCATCTCTGGGTTGGGAAGATTCCCTGGAGAAGGAAATGGCAACCCACTCCATTATTCTTGCCTGGAGAATCCCATGGACGGAGGAGTCTGGCAGGCTACAGTCCACGGGGTGGCAAAAGTCGGACACGACCTAGCAGCTACACCACCACCACCCAACCCAAGGCTTGAGCGAACCTCGAGCAGGTAATTGACAAGTAGCGATTTGAATTTGGACTTACTTCTCCAGTTAATGGAAGGGGGTAATTTCAGTTAAAGGAAACAACAAATTAGTTAGTGAACATACTTCTGTTGAGGGAAAAACTGACTCCCTAATTTGTGCCCTCAGAGCCGTAACAGTCACAGCGCTGGTTTCCTGAGTGACTGGCTTGTGGTGTCTGCATTTTTAGTTCCCTGTATGCATAAAGGAGACTGCCCGCGAGACAAAGCAGAGCTGTTACTATCCAAGCTGTACCATCACCAGTACTCTGCATGATAGCGATAAAAAGAAAATCAGGGATTTCAAAAAACCTGTGATTATAAATAGGTTGACTTTAGATGTAAATGCTGGATCTACATGGGTGTTTTGAATCAAAGACAATTTTGATGCTTTGATCTAAAATAAAAGGCATATTCTGAGAATCAGATGCATAGACGGAGAAAAATCTTGGTATTGGCTTTTTGATTTTTAGGTTTATTGGAAGAACATTTTAGTGTAAAAAATCTGACAGTTATATGAAGATATGAAACATGATAATAGATGACTTTTTGACTATGAATTATTCCTATCTGTTTCAACTTATCATTGCCATCCAATACCAACTCACAAGGATTTCCTGTTTAACCTAGCAGCTGTACATAGTTAAAGGGACATTTTTTTCTTAAAAAAACTATGTAGATAATAAGGAATTTTAAAATATCTATTTCTATGTTTATTTCAGAAGTAATTCACATTTATCATGGACCAGAATCAGAAAATTCAGATAGGGAGAAGGATGAAGAAAAAGGTGCCCTTTACAAATATCTGAAGATGCATATTTTGTTATGCATATTAATATATTTAAATGTGGGTCTTCCCAGGTAGCTCTAGTGGTAAAGAACCCGCCTGCCAAAGCCTGAGATGTAAGAGACACAGCTTGATCCCTAGGTCAGGAAAATCCCCTGGAGAAAGACATGGCAACCCACTCCAGTATTCTTGCCTGGAGAATCCCATGGACAGAGGAGCCTGGTGGGCCACTGTCCATAGGGTCTCAGAGAGTCAGACACAACTCTAAGTGATTTAGCATGCACACATATTTAAATATACACATGCATGGAGAAGGAAATGGCAACCCACTCCAGTATTCTTGCCTGGAGAATCCCATGGACGGAGGAGCCTGGTGGGCTATAGTCCACAGGGTCACAAAGAGTCAGACACGACTGAGTGACTTCACTTTCACTTTCACTATGCATTTAGCTAATATAAACACATATTTTGATTTTAGCATCCTGTTCTCTTTCACAAAATTGTGAATATTTCTCCATATCAATCTGCATTCTGTACATTTTCCATAGCTTCACAGTGTTCTATCATTATGATATTTGATAATTAACCTGACTACCTCCTTACCACTGACCAACTAGATTGTTCTGATTTGAAGCTAATATAGATATGACTGCTCCCTTTGAGGCTAAATCCTTGTATATTCTCTGTTTCCCCCTATGAATAGATTCCTAGAAGTCAAAGAGTTGTGATCATCTTTCATGATGTTTTCTTATACTTCATTTCCTAATTTTCCTTCTAAAAATTTTCTCCCTAGCAGAGTATGAGCTTTCTCCCTAGCAGAGTATGAGCAGGCATGTGTGTCTGTGTGATAGCCTTTGACATCACAAGAGGTTTTACCTTTGCTGAATTGATAGACAAGACATTTGTACACCCATACTTACAGACACATAACCATTTTCCTTCTCATTTTATGCAGTGATGTACTGGACCTCCTTCTCAGGGATCTTTAGCTGGAAATGTTGACAGGCAGTGCTGGTCTCCTAGGTTTCAGATGTGAGGCCTTGGAGGTAGGCTTCCAGTTCTTTTCCTTTCATCTCCAGTCTGTAGGAAGTGCAGGATGATCCTAGCTTTTCTTTAGAAAAAGAAATAGCAGAAAGAAGAGGGGTAGGAAATCCGTTCAGAACACATACTCATTGGCTTCCCAGGTGGTACCGTGGTAAAGAACAGCCTGCCAATGCAGCAGACACGGGTTTGATCCCTGGGTGGGGAATATCCCCTGGAGAAGGCAATGGCAACCCACTCCAGTATTCTCGCCGGGGAAATTCCATGGACAGAGGACCCTGGCGGGCTACGGTCCATGGAGTTGCAAAGAGTTGGACATGACTGAGCGGCTGAGCACACACGCTCGTTGAAGGTATGCTGTGGGCCCAGCATTGCTACGAAGGGAGAAAAAAATGGGAAAGGAGACAAATACCAGCTCCCAGTGTGGTTCCCAAGGAAGGCAGGGATTTTTCACTTGATACGACACCTGAGAAGTGTGCTCTCTCTCTCAGACCCGTTTCAGTTTCTATTCTGAATGATCTTAGATATTTCAAAGGACTGCTATTATATGCCATTTAAAAAAACTGTACAAGAAAAGAAAAAAGGGGGAGAATGTGATTTATCAGAGAAACTAGGAAAAACTGTCTGCCTTTGTGTGGCTCTCTTCTTCAGCTCTGATCTTGCTTCATGGAGTTCCTACGGATATGCCTTAAATAGTTTGAAAATACTGAGCAATCTGATCAGCAAATAATTCTTTTTCCTCATGCCAGAGAACACTAACACTTCCTCTGCACATGTACATTATCTGCTTCTTTGAAATGACAGCCCCCTAGCTAATGAAGCAGGAAAGGAGGAAGGTGGGTGCTTGAAACTGATTGGAAATAAAGACGCTTTTGACTGGCAGGAGACACTTCGGTCTCCTGGGCTTGAGGTTGCTGAAATCATTCTTCAAATCTGGGAGACTGTTGCCTGAGCTGAGAGGATTCTTCAACTTTTCAGCAAGGTTGAGAATTCTATAACACCAGCAGAGTTCCTCAAATTCATGGTCAGTAAATAGACCTTTCTCTTTTTAATTGCTGAATTTTCTTTAATATGAAAGAAGTTAATTTTTTTCATGAGGCTTTCAGAAATTTTTGCATACATGTGTATCTATGTATGTATCACATTTTAAAAAACTCACATGGTATTAATAGTCACGACAAACACCCCAATCATGTCTGCTTCCCTTCCCCACAAAGTCAAGACAGATAATAATTCATGCTAGAATTGCATGTGTTTAAAATCCATTATATCTTTTTCCACTGAGCAAACCAATAAAATTGGGTTTTAGGATTTATTGGGTTTGTACTGCAATTGTCATTAATTTTAACAAGGGGATTTGTAGTATGTTTTAGAATTATGCCTCAAGGAACCTAGTTCCCTGGTGAACCATAGCCCTGAGGGCTGTGTTAGTGCCCGACCAGGATTGTACTATCTGATTCCATCCATAGTTGCCATCGTGTCATGAACGGGCACAAGTCCCAACAGAGAGCTTATCTCTTGGTCTTGGAATCATCTGTATGGTGTGTGCATGCTAAGTTGCTTCAGTTGTGTCCAACTCTTTGTGACCCCATGGACTGCAGCCCACCAGGCTCCTCTGTCCATGGGATTCTCCAGGCAAGAATACTGGAGTGGGCTGCCAGTTCTTTCTGCAGAGGATCTTCCCAACCCAGGGGCTGAACCTGCATTTCTTACGTCTCTTGCCTTGGCAGGCAGGTTCTCTATCACGGCTGCCGCCTGGGACTTTGAGTTACTGGGGAGCAGAAGGGGTTTTACTCATTGCTCTTGACACACTACTCGGCGCAAAGCCTGATGCTTGATTCATGCTCAGTAAAAAGGTTTCCCCAAGTGAACTTTCTTTGTGTCTCTCCCCAGTACCATCAAATGGTAATGTTTTAGATGTGTCATCTACAGTAGGTCCTTTATCACGACAACCCGATCTCTTCAAATCTCAAAGACTGTCCCTTCTTGCTGGTACTTAGAATTCTTCTTTTCGATGGGATGTAGAAATTATTTGTCTTGTGCGTATGGTTTGAGATATCCATTATCTCCTTACATCCTGTTTCACGATGATGCTTAGGAAAGCGCTCCCCTCAACTGTGCCAACATTTGGCCTTTTGTCTCTGTGTCTCAGAGACCAATAATAAATCAGTGACTCATGCTTTCCTCTTTGCAGAAACCGTATTGTCTTTCCCCTAGAAGGTTATTTTTGTTTCAGTGTCTAATGATGCTGTACTTCATTGGATATTGACAAGCAGAAGAGACACTTGCTTTCCTAAGGCTCCCAGGTCCTCCCTTGACCCCTTCTAATGAACAGAATGACATTCACAATCTGCCAGGGCGACAGTGGTGCCTGTTTGTAATGTTGGACCCAGCATCTTGGCCAACAGTTTTCCAATTTCATCCTTGAGTTCCTTCAAACCTTTGGGTGGCTGCCACCTCGTCCTACATTAATTTCATCAGTTTGACCTGAATGATCTGGGATGCTGCCCATGGCTGGATTTAATATCATCTGCCTGTCTATTTCTGGAGAATCTGAAGAGCGTGGGAATCTTTCTGATATCCTTCCAGGTAAAGAGCTCATTCTTCACGACAGCCATCCCATGTCTAAGGGACCACAACCTTTGCTTCTCTGCCATTCATCACAGATAACTTCAGATTTGCTAAGAAATGACCATGAGGGGAAAAATAGGAAATGCTACTGTTGTGTCCTTTTGTCATCTCTAATTTGACAAAAACTAGCAGTTGAAAAAGTATCTCAGAAAGAAGATTCTGCTTATGGATTGAATTTTTTTTCTTCCTATCCTAACTTGTAACAAAACTGATTAGGGTGCCATAATACAGGAAGATTATATGTAAGTTAAAATCTAAGAAAAATGGGAAACATACAGATTAGGGCATAAAAGGAAACCTGGAAAAAAGTTAATGAAAAAATACATGCTTCACCTGCTTCAGTGGGGTAGGCTAAAATTTGATTTTAGCATATTTTAAAAGATTCTAAGTAGCTGTCTTTTTGCTTTTATTTTTGCTTTACTATTATCTCACTGCACCAAGGCTTTCTCTCCTATTTCTACTCTTTGGTATGACACTTGAGGCCCTTTTGACTTCTTGGCATAAATTGTTCCATTTGTTTTCCTTTGCACGATTCTAGCTGTCATATTTGTTGTTTTCCGAGGAAGATATCTAAAAACATATCTGACACTCCTAATTAGGCTTTCTAGCTTTGTTGTTTCAAGGCCAAATAATTTCAGAGAGTCCATTTTTTGTGTGTATGGGGTTTTTCTTCCATGGCAATTCAAAATCCTGATATAAGTACATGTGAATAAGAGAGTATTTTTATTTTGCAGATAACTCAGTGGTAAATAAAGATTACTATAGACTTTTAGTCATTGTGCTTAAACCCTAATTTGTTCAGAAATTGTTACCGGCATATAATAAAAGAATTAATTGTAGACCGAATCAAAAAAGAGGAGCTCTGTAAAATAATCACCATATTTTCTATATTGAAAGAGAATATGATTCCTGCACACAAGCACACATGTGTTTACTCAACAAATATACTTACCTGTAGGTCAATATGATGGTGGTGGAAAACCATAATTTAGGGAGTTTTGTTAACTGCAAAAGGAACCAGGATCTTCTCTGATAGTTCATTCTGAGGGCCATTTGGGAGTTTAGATGATACTGATCTTTTTTCAATTAATTATTATGAAATATAAGGAAAATATAAAACATGCACGATACATATATAAGCAGCTTAAATTTATTTTGTGAAGAAGAATAATCAGGTGATCCACACAGATTAAAACAAAGATCAGAAACCCAGGAATTCCCTTGTTCCTGA
>SJYF01000065.1:2079784-2091757 GCA_006410515.1 Procapra przewalskii | reverse complement strand
ATATGATACCTTGACATTTTCTTTTTATTCTTTATATACTTGTTGATCAGTCAGATGGGTACATGGAATAAACACATTCTCTCATGGAAAGCATTTTATTTTAAATACGACAATGTGTACAAAAGAAAGCTTATTCTTAGAAGTAAATATTGAAAATAATCATTGAATTATACATAAGTCTCCCACTAAACTGCAAATCCGTACTATTAGAAAACACGTTTTCTGTTTGGTATGCACACTGTAAAGTACAGTGCCCGACTCATCATAAGCAAATTTCTAAATGTTTGTTAAATGGATGAATACGTAGTCTCTAAGAAAAAATAAAATGCATATTCCCTCTTTAGAGGGATCATTTTTTCTCGGACCTCTGTGACTCTGGGGAGTTTCTCCAGGGCTTCCTGGCGGCGCTGGTGGTTCTGCATTGTTAAAGTCTGGATGATGTTCCTGTGCTTGTGTTTATTCTGTTCACGTGATATGTCAGGATGATGGGGGAGAGGGACAGAGTGTGGGGAGCCGTGTCCTCCGCTAACAGCTTAGTGAGGGTCTTGTGCTCAGTGCCGTGTTAAGCCCTGTGGGTGTGGACATGGACAGGAAACGATTCCTGCCATCGAGAAGCTGCTTGGTTCTCGAGAGAATCTAGAGGGCTGCTCGCCGAGTAGGGGTGACTCAGAACCAAAGCCAGCAAATGCAGTCAAGGAGGAGAGGAGGAAAGTGGTCTAGCAGGAGGGGCAGGGAAAAAATGTTGGAGGGAAGCAGAACCTGAGATGGAACCCAAAGAGGGAAGCCACGTGCAGAGACAAGGTCGAGCAAACAGTGTGAACAAAGATACAGACAGGGCACGGTCTTGTGGCTGAGGGACACTGAATAGTCTGTTATGCTGGGGAAGCAGAGGTTCTAATGGCTGTTCCCTGGGAGTGGAGACACTCAGGGAGCTGTGGGGGCTGAGGGGTGGATTAGGAATCCTGGGGGTTTAGATCCCACATGACTTGAAGGAAGCAGGGCTTAAACGCTAATAATTTGAGGTCAAAGTGAAGACTGTAGAATGGAAATAAACAGGGTAAATTGTCACTCAGGGTACCTCATAGAGAGAAGTAACCAGTCAATAAATGTGAATTGAATTTGATTACAGAGGAAACCAGCGTGAGACCAAACCCCAAACCCCAGGGAACTGCAGGTGCTATTTGGTCAGTTCTTTTTTTTTTTTCACTCTTCCATTGCTCTTTCCTCAGATTTTTTTTTTTTAATCTCTAGGTTAACTGTCAATTCTGGCCTTTTCGTTATAGATGTGAATTGAAAAAAGGGATTTTAAAGCCTCGTTTGTTGTTGTTGTTGTTGAATTTATATTTCTTCGGCTGCACTGGATCTTAGCTGTGGCGCACGGGATCCTCCGTCTTCCCTGTGACGTGGAATTCTTAGTTGCAGTACGTGGGATCTATTTCCCTGACCAGGGATCAGACCCAGGGCCCCTGCGTTGGGAGTCTGGAGTCCAGCCACAAGGCCACCAGCAAAGTCCCCAAGGCCTACTTTTTTCACTTGTGAAATTGTATAAAGTATATAGAGTGTGTTGGGTATTTTTCTAACGTGGAACCTTGAGTGAGTTACAGGTAGATTTTTTTTCCCCCCCATCTGGAGTAACTGGCCCGTGTTGATGTCATACAGATGATGACACGGTCATTTAAAGTTTCTTAATACTCACCAATACAAGTGTGAAGATGGACTTAGCATTCTCAACTCAGAGGATTTGGGGTTCTTTTGAAAATACAAGGAGTTGTCTATGTCTCAAAGTTCATACACACCTAGTGTGACAGGTCAGTCACAGAGCCAGACCGAATGCCTTTGGCACAAAGCAGTAGAATATTATACGAGGTTTCGTTGGTGGGTGTGTTTTTGAAATCAAATGTATTTGAAAAATGGACAATATCACAAGTTGTATTTCTTTCTATTTTTTTTTTTTTTTCCAAAAGGACCTTCTTAAGAGATGCTACTCGGCCAACGCGTCTTACCTCTTCCAGCAGGATAAATTTTATGATGTCAGCTATGACACGGGTGACAAGTCCATCCAATGCAGCAGGAGACCGGATGCATTCAAGTTCTGGATGGCCTGGAAGGCCCTGGGCACATTAGGCCTTGAAGAAAGAGTTAACCGCGCTCTTGCTTTATCTAGGTACTTGCTGTGTGTGTGTGTCCACGGGTGTCTAATAGACTCACTGAAAGCACGTCTCTAAGATCTGTGCATCTTCTCTCGGATAGGGACCCCTTCTTTCATGTCATAACTGTTTCCTCAGCACCCTCTGTTTTAGATGTTGGGAACAAACCAGCTCTCCCCTCTGCTCTGCAGCAGCCTAGCCTGGGGAAAGATACATCCAGGCAGCACAGCAGACAAAATACAGGTGCACCCACGTTTCGGTGAGGGGAGGTACACGGTGCTCCGGAAGCTCTCAGGTGCGTTCCCTAGTATGGTCAGGAGGGGTGCTGGCAGAGGTTTCCTGGGGGAGGTGACATGCAGCCAAGACCCGGTGAGGAAAGGAGAGACGATTGATTTCAGGCAGAGGGAGCCCCAGGTCCAATCTCTGGGTGTGGGAGAGATCCCAGTAACTTCAAGAACCGGAAATAGGGCCTGTGAGAATGTGGGGCTGACCGAAGGACAGACAGGCAGAGGCGAATGCGGCAGCTCCCTGGTTGCTCGTCTTTTTCTAACATAAGGACAAAGCTTTTGAAACCACTTGCGGCGACACCAGAGAAGGTCTTAATGCGCGTGTTGGACGCTTGGCACCTGAGAGGGCTCTGCTGCTGAGACTGGTGGGTGGAGGGCAGGCCACGGCCAAGTGTGGCTCGAACTGTGATTCGCCGAGCCTGAGCTCTTTGGGGTTAACCTCGATTGTGTTTTAAAAATCGAGCACTTAAACATTCCAAAAGGTTTTAAACAGGGAAACTGGAAACAGTCTAGATTCCTGGCTTCTTCAGAAGATGAGCGCGCTCTCAGTCCCACATGCTGGCGAGGCACTGAACACAGTGGTGTCCCCCACACTCCTGGGTTTCGTCAAGCCTGTTTCTCTGTGGTTCACGGAGGCCAAGAGCCAGGGAAAGCGAGGGCCACCCTTGACAAGCTTCATGGCCAGGGCAAGCTGCTGAAACTTTCTGTACTGTTCCATCCCACGGTCCTGAAGATAGCGACTTTGAACTCAGATAACTTAGGAGGATTCAGTGAACCGATATTTGTAAAACATCCAGGACAGTGCCTGGCAAATGCCACATGCTGTGTTTTAATTATTTTTTTAAAATTATTTTCTTACCTGCTTGGTCACTAGAAGCATCAGCGTTTGTGATCTCTGGTTTGGAAAATCTCTCCTTTATTCCCTGTTCATATTTCACTGGCAAAAGCCTGCAGGGTCGCCCTGCAACTTAATCAGCCCTCTCCTTCTTTAGAGGGAATGGTATAGGTGCTCTGTATACCGCTCTGTGTGATGAGGGTGCTCTGAGTACCAGTGAGGACTGTCTGAAAACCCGAGATCTTTTTTTCTTAATTGGAATATAATTGCCTTACAATGTTATGTTACTTTCTTCTGCACAGTGAGGTGAATTAGCCATTCGGTTCAATTCAGTCACTCAGTCGTGTCCAGCTCTTTGAGACCCCATGAATCGCAGCACGCCAGGGCTCCCTGTCCATCACCAACTCCCAGAGCTCACTCAGACTCACGTCCATCGAGTCAGTGATACCATCCAGCCATCTCATCCTCTGTCATCCCCTTCTCCTCCTGCCTCCAATCCCTCCCAGCATCAGAGTTTTTTCCAATGAGTCAACTCTTCACATGAGGTGGCCAAACTACTGGAGTTTCAGCTTTCGCATCATTCCTTCCAAAGAACACCCAGGACTAATCTCCTTTAGAATGGATTGGTTGGATCTCCTTGCAGTCCAAGGGACTCTCAAGAGTCTTCTCCAACACCACAGTTCAAAAACGTCAATTCTTCAGTGCTCAGCTTTCTTCACAGTCCAACTCTTACATCCACACGTGACCACTGGAAAAACCACAGCCTTGACTAGACGAACTTTTGTTGGCAAAGTAATGTCTCTGCTTTTGAATATGCTATCTAAGTTGGCCATAACTTTCCTTACAAGGAGTAAGCGTCTTTTAATTTCATGCCTGCAATCACCATCTGCCGTGATTTTGGAGCCATATGTTTACCTATAGCCCAGCCCTCGTGGACCTCCCTCCCCTCTCCTCATCCCCAGCCTCTAGATCATCACAGCACAGAGCTGAGCTCCCTGTGCTAGACAGCAGCTTCCCACTAGCTAGCTATTGTACATATGGTAGTGTATATACCTGGAGAAGGCAATGGCACCCCACTCCAGCACTCTTGCCTGGAAAATCCCATGGACAGAGGAGCCTGGTATGCTGCAGTCCCTGGGGTCATAAGAGTTGGACATGACTGAGCGACTTCACTTTCACTTTTCACTTTCACGCACTGGAGAAGGGAATGGCATCCCACTCCAGTGTTCTTGCCTGGAGAATCCCAGGGACTGGGGAGCCTGGTGGGCTGCCGTCTATGGGGTCGCACAGAGTCAGACATGACTGAAGTGACTCGGCAGCAGCAGCAGCAGCAGCAGTGTATATATATCAGTGCCACTTCCAGATTCATCCTATCCCACCTCCTTCCCCACTGTGTCCTCATGTGTCCATTCTCTATGTCTGCGTCTGTATTCCTGTCTTGGAAATAGTGAAGACCCAGGATCTTAAACCGACAGTTGTTTATTCTGAGAGGTCTGCAAGTTGGCTGGAGTGGCTTCATCTCGTTCTCTGGTGGCTGTGGGGGTGGGGGGAGGCCTGGGTCTGCTGCTGGCGTGTCTTTTAACTTCCTTGAGTCAGAGCCTGTTCTTGCGATGGTGGCGACAGAAGCCCAAGCTGACAAGCCTGCTTTAAACTCCTGATAGCATGCACCATGCCCATTAGCATTCCAGTGGCCCAAGCAGATCAGATGGCCAAGGGCAGTGTCAAGAGGTAGGAAGAACTGCAAGGTTATATGCCGACGGGCTTGGAAATAAAGACAGAAAAAAGATGGCTTGGCACTTTCAGAAGCCTGTTAGAAGTCAGCATTTCTGGTGATTTGGAATGAGATGGATGAAACTGGAGCCGATTAAACAGAGTGAAGTAAGCCAGAAAGAAAAACACCAATACAGTATACTGACACATATATATGGAATTTAGAAAGATAATAATGATGACCCCGTATGTGAGACAACGAAAGAGACACAGAGGTATAGAACGGACTTTTGGACTCTGTGGGAGAGGGAGAGGGTGGGATGATTTGGGAGAATGGCATTGAAACATGTGTACTATCATGTAAGAAAAAAAAATCTGAAAATAAAATAAAATGAAAAGTAGTTTGAAAAATCTAAAAATATTTTAATAAATCAGGACTCTTGGTGATGAGCAACAGAAACTGTCAAAGTGTTATAAATAAAGTTAATTTATTTGCTCATGTAACTTATAAATCAGTGTAGTGATGACCATGGAACGGCTTGTTCTAAACGCTTAAGCAAATTCACCAGGCCTTAATTTCCATTCATCAGTCAGATCTGCTCTCCTTCATGTTGGGTTTACTCCCCTGTAGGAAGATAGTTCCCAAGAGGGTCAGATCTGTAGCCTCCCAGGTTCAACTTCAAGGTTAAGAGGAGAGCGTGCTCCTTTTTTCAACAATCCCGAGAAGGTTTTAGTTCTTTCTGAGAGATGTCGTCTTCAGAAGTTGGGCGATAACTACCCAGCGGTGAAAACATGAAACTGTCAACCATAAATATTCATAGTTGCCCACTGAACTAAACGGTTCAGAAAGTTCTATTGCCCTGTTTGTGTTTTTCTCATACTATACAAGTATAGTAGTCTCAGCATTATTTTATCTAAGCCGCTAAGTAATTCAATGGCAGGTGTCTTGAAACAAAGCTAGATATAAATATTTGATGATCATATTTGTTACAAAGTTAACATTCATCTCAGGGTGGAATTTAATTTATAGTCTAAGGATCCCTCCTAATTTTTGCAGAGAAATATCACAGGAGAATAAATGTTAACATTTCAATTCAATTCAACAACACTTATTGTTTGTAAATGTTTGTCATGTTGAATTGAATTGAATTAACATTTCAGTGAGCATCACTGCAGGCTCTGTGACCTATATTTAAATATTTGAAAAATGGTCCCTTTTCTGTCATGCTGTTAGTCACAACGGCTCTCTTGCCTTAACTTCCCACATTCTTGTTATCCAGCAGTCCCTTCCTGGAGTGGGCACAAGCCATCCACGTCCCGCATCCCCGGTGCCAAGGCAGAGTCCTCTCAGGCATGTCACTTGAAATAAATGTGAAATTATCCACTTGGAGAAAGTTTCTCTGGGAATAACAATTATTTTAAGTTAGCAACATAAGTGCTTTATTTTCATGATTTCATTTTTTTCAAATGAAGTGTGGTCTGCTTGTCAGGAAAGAGGAAACATTTTCTGAATTCTGAAGTTTATTCTACTTGGTGGCGCCCATGTGCAATTGTGTACTAGTAAACTGGATCTCGAGAGGAAGAAAAGCCACAATTTGTAATGTCTGCCAATTTCCATGGTATAAGTACTCCCACTGTGGAAAATTTGAAGCTGCCAACAGCCCTGGCTTGTAAATTCTCTTGTATTTAACAGTTGGATCTCACTAACCAGTACAAACCACCTCTAGAACACCATTGATTATATGAACCAATATAATCCGTTCAAACCACTGGTTGGTAGGAGTTAAAATACCACTTCTCATCAAGCCTACTGACCTTCAGCCACTTGTTTTAGAGTTTACCTAATAAAAAACCTCATCCATGGTCAGAAGACTATATTTGGCTAATTGCTAGGTCACAGCATCATTTTGTTTCCAAGAAATATGACTTTCTTCAGTAGGTAGCTTTAGCAAAGGAAAGCTGCAGAGGACAGTTGCTGTTTGGGGTGCACCTCAGCCATCAGTAGCCGAGGCAGATAAGGTGTCCGTTCCCACAGGCCTGCCTAAGTCAGGTCTCTGAAACACGGGGAAGGCTGTGCAAGTCTTTCCCCTGGCCCACCGCAGTGAGGATCGTATGGACTCCATGGACGCAATGCTTCCACGTTCCTGAACCAGAATGGAGCTTAGTTTGAAAATCTGTATATTGGGGGCTTCCCTGGTGGTCACTGGCCAGAACCCTGAGCTCCTAATGAAGTGGTTGTTGTTGTTTTCCAGCCACTAAGTTGTCTCCGACTCTTTGCGACCCCAGGGACTGTAGCCTGCCAGGTCCCCCGTCCATGAGATTTCCCAGGCAAGAATACTGAAGTGGGTTGCCATTTCCTACTTCTTGGGACCTTCCCGACCCAGGGATCAAACCTTTGTCTCGTGCATCTCCGGCACTGGCAGGCAGGTTCTTTACCACTAGCACCACCTCAGAAGCCCCCCAGTTCAGGGGACCCAGGTTCAATCCCTGGTCTGAGAACTAGACCCCACATGCCTCAACTAAGAGTTGGCACACCATGGCAAATGATCCCACCTGCCACTATAAAGATGAAAGATCCCGTGTGCCGCAACCAAGATCTGGCATAGCCAAAATAAATAAATAAAAATAAATGCATATTAAAAAAATTTGTATATTGACCTTAAGATGTAAGGCCCAGGTTTTGATGGACCAGTGGACAGCATCACCCTGGTGAGATGCTCCCTCTTCCCTCGGGGAAGCAAGAACAGACCTTCTCAAGAGGACAACAGCTCCTGTTTTATGAGTTGTCAAATCCAGAAAGAAGGAACTAATTAGTTCCTAGAAGATCTCCAAGGCATTCCCTAATTTCCCATTTGACCCTTGTCATTTCACTGGATGAGAGAACATTGCTTTCAAGAAATATTAGTGACTGAAAACCTGCCTTTTTCTTCAGTTGTTTGAAAACCAGTGACATTGTGAGCCTAAAGCAGCGTGTGATTATTAAGCATAATTGAGACCGAGAAGGCTGGGGTTTAAAATCACCATTTCTGGCAGAAGGTGGGCAGTTGTGCTCTCTGATATCTGCTTAGGAAAGTTGAAAATGTGTTGCAATCCTCAGGGCTTCTGGTTGCTGAGGGCACCTTGTATGCTGTTGTTACGACGCTCTAGTTAAATGGATATTCGCTGAGGGGCAATTTTTAAAGCAAATCCAGAAGACTCATGTGCCTAAGTCTTTTCAACAACAGCAAACAGCTCAGGAACTCCCGTTCTGCTGCTTTGCTAGGTCTCCCGGGTATCATTTATCTGCTCCCTTGACACACAATCTCTGTAATCTCTCAGATGGAATTCATTTCATTGACTTGCGTGAATACTGAGGGATTATTGGTACCAGTAGGAAAAGGTAAGCAGTTATGCAATGGCACGTTTGTGCTAGTGTATTTCTCTAGGTGAGAAGAGGGAGAGAGTGTAGAAGACTCTAGAAGGGCCAGCCTTTGCATTTTTTCTTATATTTATATTTTTTAAAAACATCGCAGTGCAGTAGAATGGAACATGCAGGTGTCTGTGATGAATCACATAGGCCATGCCATGCGCTCTCATGTATGCAGAGCATGCACAAACCAGATGGAAAAAAATCTCAGACACTCAGGGAGGCTCCATTGCATCAGAAGAAATTTCCCATGAGGAGATGAGACCAGAAGAAGCACTTGGTCCAGAGTGCTCCAGGGAGACTCCAGGAGGCTGGTGAATTGAGAAAGGGACTGGAAAAGCTATTTACGGAAAGGAATGCATGCCCTTCCAAAAGGGCAAGTGAAATACACAAGTATTAGATGGGCACATGGATCGAAGGACAGGAAATGTTTCGGAGCAAGATTTCATTTTGTACAGTTCAAAACTAAGCCAGAATCTTAATAGAATGAGTTTATTTTCACCCAGTAGAATTGGTGAAAACTCTTACTAATGTACAGTATTTCTCTCTTTTGCTAAGCTTAGTGGAAAGGACAGTGAATTTTATGAAGTCATTGTTGCTTTCTGAACAATACCTGGATGCCTTTTGGTAGAAGTGGTTTGTGGTTCCTGAGTTTTATCCAAAACCTCAGTGTACATCTTTTCTTTTTTTATGCATCAGATAAGAATAGAGGTTTTTTTTTCACATATTTTATCTTTAGATTGTTTTTATATATTGAAAAGTTGTGAGGAATAAATCACCTATGAACATAGGTAGAATTTGTTTGGATTTCCTCCCCAAAACTCAATTTATTTAAGTATTTATTTAAGAAGAGGGTAGGTGCCCTGTAGAAGAAGCACTAGTTTAGAAACTAGCATTTTTGAACCTACACTCCGTGGGGTCATAGGCTTTTAGAAGATCTTAATAGATGTTCTTCCAAAAAATGTCTCCGCAGTCAAGTATGTTTGAGAAATGCGAACCAATACATTAGTCCTCTCTTGGAGGTTCAAAGTGTTTGTTAGCACATTGCAGTCTCTGAAAGGCTTGTAATATATGTACAATTCTAACTTCACTTTAGCCAGTAGGCAGACATTGTTGAGTGTTCATCCAAATACCATTCTTCCTTTTTCCCTGCCAACAGAGCATCTGTTTTGTATAGACAGCAGTGTTCCAACTGGGTACATTGGCCAAAGTCTACCCTCTTTGCCAATCATGACTTTAGGGATGGATATATGACTCAGATTCAATCAGTAAGAGACAGGAAGAATGCTGTGAAGCCTTCTGGGGAAAATATCCTTACCTAAATAGAGCGAAACTAAGAGAAAATACTTTCTAACCTCTTCTCTTCCTTCCTGGGACATTGTCATCTGTGGATGTGATAGGCAGAGCTGTGGCGGCCGTCTTGTGAACAGGAGAGAGTTCAATAACGCTACAAACGTGGCAGGCTGAAATATTTGAAAAAGCCTGGTTCTTGGTGACATTATTGAACCTTCCAAACCGTTCAATAAATGTTCTTATGAATTAAGCCAAGTAACACGCCTACTTTCAGACAAAAATAATCTAATTGAAAAGCCTAACATTGCTCAAGTATATTTGAATGGATAAGTGGGAAACCTATTAGCACAGTATATCATGGAAAACTAGTTTGGGAACTCTGGTGTAAACCGTTCATTATTGTTATAATTCTTTATGCACATTTCCTCTACCCTCAGTTCAGTTGAAGTGTTACACCAGGTTTTACAGAGTCTGAGAGTGACTGAATGGGAACATTGACCTTGACACAAAACCCAGAGCCTCATGCTTAGCACAGAGCAGAGTGTGAACGGAAATGATTCAGATGTGCTCTAGCATGCCTTTTCCCCAGGAGCAGTGCTCACCAGTTTGACAGATATTTTAAATCAAGACTGTAGGCAGTGTGTCATAGTCATAATCTACTGGGGAAGAGTTTCAGCAACCTAGTTCCTTCTCCATTTTGTGCATGAGGAAGCTGAGGCAGGCTCAGAGAGGCTGAGGAGTTTGCCTAGAGTCATAGAGTCAATCAGTTACGCATCTAGAATCTTCGAGAATTATTCCCCAGATTCTGTAGTCTGGGGGGTTAGTTCAGGCCCCCTCAGGATGGAATCCTGGCATTGAGTTTGAAGATTGCCTTTACATTTGTGCCTGAGAAGATAAGGAAAAAATAGGATTCACAAAGCTGGTCCTTGTACAGATAAAGCTTGTATGTGTGTTTTATTTTGCTTTGTAACTTATATTTTTTCATTTATTAATTTCCTTTCCAAAAATTGTAAGTAACCACACCTATGAAACTTTGCAGAGAGTGAATAGTCCCTTTCTCTGCATTGCATCCGGTTTTTGCCTTCCTTGGGTACATCAAGGATGAATGATTTGTTGGCCATGCTTTATTCCGTGCTCATGTATACATGTGGGGAGGGATCACTTATGTGTTCTTTTCTAGAGCTTCTTAAAAAGTGGAATCACATTATCTGTATCTCTCAGTCCCCTGCTTTCATGCCTAATGCATCATGAGCTTCTCTGTGGTTTAACTGAAGTGGATATAATCCATCCTCTTTAATAGCTGCATCTTAGAATATGTGTTGCTATAATACATTTTATTTTACCTTTGTCAATTTCTGGATATTAATTTTGTTTCTAATTATTCTGTATGGAATACATACACATACACATGTAATACAGATGCAGTAACATATGTTTATGCATCTATCCTCTGTCTATCTGTCTCTATTTCTGTCTCTATCTATATTTCCATCTCTGTTTGTCTGTCTACCTACCTACCTATCCATCTATCCACCCAACAATCCACCCATCTCCCTACCTATCTACCTGTTTACCTAACCATCAATTCATCCATCCATCCATTCAACAATTTATCTACTTTCCTACCTATCCATCCATCCATCCATCCAACGATCCATCTACCTACCAGCCTATCATCCATCCATCCATGCAATAAGCCATCTATCTACCTACCTTGGTGTTGATGAGATATTCCTGGTAGACAAGCATCTCATTACTGGTTTGCTGTATAAGAATGTATGAGCATTATTAATTTTGAAAGGTTTGTAGCAGCTCTCTGTCACATTCACTAGCACCAAATGTTGTCGCTCTTTAAATTTGTTTCCAGGGTCCTGTGGGCAACGTGGTTCAGTACTGTTATTTCAATTTGCACTTCTCTCATTACTAATGACCTTAAGCATTTTTCTGATGTTTATTGACCATCAGAAGTGCTTTTATTGAAAGTCAGGCAGTGTGCAAAGGGTGTAAAAACTTTACAACTACATAACATCTCCTGAAAAATTATTCAGGGAAAGGAGTATGTGGAAAGAACATCAGATCCTTTGTGAGTCTGTGTGTGTGTGTGGCATCACAACATTATTGCTCAATATAAAATACTCATTTTTATCCATTTACTACTGATAGGATTTTTATAAGATTTTTTAATAATTTAAAATTAATCTAATTTTTTATAAATTAAAGATTATTTTTATAATCTTTATGTTAAACACCAATATTTAACCTTATGCAAAAAAACTAAAAAAAATGTTTTGGAAA
>SJYF01000065.1:2050241-2061348 GCA_006410515.1 Procapra przewalskii | reverse complement strand
CATTGGAAAAGACTCTGATGCTGGGAGGGATTGGGGGCAGGAGGAGAAGGGGACGACAGAGGATGAGATGGCTGAATGGCATCACTGACTCAATGGACATGAGTCTGAGTGAACTCCGGGGGTTGGTGATGGACAGGGGGGCCTGGTGTGCTACGATTCATGGGGTCCCAAAGAGTCGGACACGACTGAGCGACTGAACTGAACTGAACCTCAATATGTGTTAGTTGTTTTTAAATTATCTACATGTATTAATTTTTTAAAATTTCCTTTTATTTATTTGGCCACATCAGGTCTTAGTTGTGGCTCTCGAGATCTTTTGGCGCGTGGGCTCTCTGGTTGTGGAATGAGGGCTTACTTAGTCTGCGGCATGTGGCATCTTGGCTCCTGACCAGAAATCAGACCCACATCCCTTGCATTGCAAGGCGGACCACCAGGAAAGTTCCCTACATGTATTCATTTTTAAAATTGTATGTACATTTAAGTATCCACAAAATAATTATTGGGCTTCCCTTGTGGCTTTGCTGGCAAAGAATCTACCTGCAAGGTGGGAGACCAGGGTTTGATCCCTGGGTTGGGAAGATCCCCTGGAAAAGGGGAAAGTTAACCACTCCAGTATACTGGCCTGAAGAATTCCATGGACTGTATATTCCATGGGGCCGCAAAGAGTCGGACACAACTGAGCGACTTTCACGATTGTCAGAGGACAAACAAGTGTTTTTAGGAATGGATTAAAAATGTTTAATTACTCATGATGCTCTAATCTTGTCTTCTTATGCCAAAGGAATTGTCTTGTTTGGAGACTATGACTATACCATAGTCAATCAATTAGTTTGCAAACATTTGAGTTCCCTTCCCACTTCTCTTTTTTCCCTCTCATCTCCTCTCTGAAACACCCACTATCTGCACTGATTTCAGGTTCAGAGACAGTGCCCCTGGGTCCAGAGGGAGGGCTTTAACAGGCCTCCCAGGGCTTCTAAAGGCGGCCTGCTCTGTGGTCAAGAACCCATCACTCCCTAAGGTGACTCTCTCTCTCTCTTCTCACTCAGTGACTGGGTAGGAGAGGCAGGGGAGCTGGGAGAGGGAACAGAGATAAAGCTGCAGCCATAAGGCCCAGGGAGTGTAACTGAAGCTTTGTCAGCTTGCTTTATTTCATCGTCACTCAGTGTTCTGATGCAGAAGGCTTCCTCCTCTGTCGCCATTTCTTCAGCAGCTCTGCCTTCCACCACCACAATTCACATTCTTAAAAGCAATTAATAAAGTGTTTTTTGTAATCAGGCATGGTCATTTCAACATTTTTTTTCATTCACGGACCTGCCAATTTGTGACTAATGTTGGACATTTATAACAGGCTCCTTTCTCAACAGTCAGTCAGATCAGTCGCGCAGTCGTGTCCTACTCCTTGCGACCCCATGAACCGCATGCAGCACACCAGGCCGCCCTGTCCATCACCAACTCCTGGAGTCCACGCAAACTCATGTCCATTGAGTTGGTGATACCATCCAACTATCTCATCCTCTTTCATCCCCTTCTCCTGCCCTCAATCTTTGCCAGCATCAGGGTCTTTTCAAATGAGTCAGCTCTTTGCATCAGGTGGCCAAAGTATTGGAATTTCACCTTCAACATCAGTCCTTCCAATGAACACCCAGGACTAATCTCCTTTAGGATGGACTGGTTGTATCTCCTTGCAGTCCAAGGGACTTTCAAGGGTCTTCTCCAACACCACAGTTTAAAAGCACCGATTCTTCAGTGCTCAGCCTTCTTCACAGTCCAACTCTCACATCCATACATGACCACAGGAAAAACCATAGACTTGACTAGACAGACCTTTGTTGGCAAAGTAATGTCTCTGCTTTTTAATATGCTGTCTATGTTGGTTATAACTTTCCTTCCAAGGAGTAAGCGTCTTTTCATTTCATGGGTGCAATCACCATCCGCAGTGATTTTGGAGCCCTAAAAAATAAAGTCTGACACTGTTTCTACTGTTTCCCTGTCTATTTGCCATGAAGTGATGGGACTGGATGCCATGATCTTAGTTTTGTGAATGTTGAGCTTTAAGCCAACTTTCTCACTCCTCTCTTTCATCAAGAGGCTCTTTAGTTCCTCTTCACTTTCTGGCATAAGGGTGGTGTCATCTGCATATCTGAGGTTATCGATATTTCTCCCAGCAATCCTGATTCCAGCTTGTGCTTCATCCAGCCCAGTATTTCTCATGATGTACTCTGCATAGAAGTTAAATAAGCAGGGTGACAATATACAGCCTTGACGTACTCCTTTTCCTATTTGGAACAGTCTGTTGTTCCATGTCCAGTTCTAACTGTTGCTTCTTGACCTGCATACAGGTTTCCCAAGAAACAGGTCAGGTGGTCTGGTATTCCCATTTTTTTCAGAATTTTCCACAGTTTATCATGATCCGTACAGTCAAAGGCTTTGGCATAGTCAATAAAGCAGAAGTAGATGTTTTTCTGGAACTCTCTTGCTTTTTCAATGATCCAGTGGATATTGGCAATTTGATTTCTGGTTGAGGACTAAATTGTTTAGAACCTGCTTGATGGGCTTGTTGTTTTATTGCTTATTTGGTGGTATAACTTGATACAGCACTCTGGGCATCTTTGGAGGGAATCTCCTGTTCTCCCTGGTGGGTTTCTGATGAACAGCATTTGAGACAACGGTGTGCTTGCAAGGACACCCACTCCCGGGTGTGTGGCGGGGAGGGCCTCAGTGCACTGGCCTTGCTTCACTTGTTTCCTCTGTGTGTGCATTCACATGAGTGCATATCAGTCCGGACATGTTTTGGAGTCTGCTGTGTATTTTGAGGACTTGATTTTTATTTTCTTTTCCTCATCATCTGTGACATTGGCTTATCAATCACTCAATTTTTGACTGTGAACTAAAAACCCAGGTTTCTTTAAAAGCATGACAGTGTTTGTTTTTTTTTTTCAAACATGAGTTTCTTTTTTAAGCCTGTGATATAGAAATTATAACATCTTCAAAAATCCTGTTTGCTAGTGGATAGCCTTTGTTTTAAAGCCAAACTTTAAAAATCATATTTAAGAATATTCTACTATAGAAGGAAGAAGGAAATGGCAACCCACTCCAGTGTTCTTGCCTGGAGAATCTCAGGGACACAGGAGCCTGGTGGGCTGCCGTCTATGGGGTCGCACAGAGTTCGACACGACTGAAGCGACTCAGCAGCAGCAGCTAATATAGAAGTGTCTTGAAAAGAAAGTGAAAGTTGCTCAGTCATGTCCGACTCTTTGCGACCCCATGGACTATACAGTCCATGGAATTCTCCAGGCCAGAATACTGGAGTGGGTATCCTTTCCCTTCTCCAGGGGATCTTCCCAACCCAGGGATCGAACCCAGTCCTCCCGTATTGCAGGTGGATTCTTTACCAGCTGAGCCACCAGGGAAGCCCAAGAACACTGGATAGTGGGTAGCCTGTCCCTTCTCCAGCAGATCTTCCCGACCCAGGAGTTGAACCAGGGTCTCCTGCATTACAGGCAGATTCTTTACCAACTGAGCCACGAGGGAAGCCCAAAATGTTTCTAAGTGTAACTTGAGATGCTGTCCTCCTGATGCTGGCTGGGATGTCAATCTTGAAGATACTCTATTATAATGTCTTGCCTGCGTGCCTGCTTAGTTGCTCAGTCATGTCTGAGTATTTGCGACCCTTTGGATTATAGACCACCAGGCTCCTCTGTCCATGGAATTTTCCTGGCAAGAACACGAGCAGGATGCCATTTCTTCCTCCAGGGGATTTTCCTGGCCCAGAGAGTGAATTTCCATCTCCTGTGTCTCCTGCGTTGGTAGGTGGGTTCACATGCTGAGCCATCGGGGACAGGCACTATATCCTCTTCCCCAAACTATTAAGACCAGAGATAAAATGCTCTTCTCCTAGATATTCTCTCAGGGAAAGATGTTATTTTGTACAATCTGTCAGATACTCTGTTAGTTGTAAGCAGTTTCTCCTGGGTCATCAGGGGTCAAGGAGCCTCTTAGTCCCGTGCATGCAGGCTCCTCAGAGTCAGCCCGGGAAGCTGGCTGCCCCTTCTGCTGGAGGAGGTGGGTGCTTTGTCGGGCAGCCTTGATGCCTGTCTCTTTTCCCTGTGCTTCCTCATGGGCTTTCTGAGTAGCTCTCCTTTGTTGGGTCAATATAGTTTCAAGCAGTTAAAGCTCCACACAGCTGCATGTTGGGGATGTGTGCATAAAGGGGAGGTTCATATAAGTTGTCCTTTGTATTCAGTAGCACTTTTCAACATGTAGGATACATTTGTCAAATTGGTGGTGTTAATTTGTTTCATATATTGCTTTCTGGTCTTTAAGCATGATTTTCAGACATACGGGCAAGTGTTTCCCCAGATTGTTACTTGAACCACACCCCTCGCCCAAGAAAGCCAGACAAGTCTAGATGTTCTCAATAAAAAATTATCTTTTTCTTTCCTTTATTTTTGTCTGCTAAGTTTAACAGTTTCTCACGTTTCTGTTAGACTTTTCTGACTGTGCAAGAAGTTCTGAGCTTTTAATAATCTGTTGAAAATTTAAGTTCAGAAAAATGAAGCCGGTGTCGCTAAAGGCTGGGGCTGAGCCCATGGACCTGAGGTCAGGACAGGACTGTGTCCGAGAGAAGAATGTCCGTGGGCGTGGCCTCTGGCAGCTTACTCACTCCAGCACACACCTGTCCCCTTGCGACTGGCTGATCCATGCGGCACTCAGGATAGCAGTGACGGGAAATGAGGCCAGAGAGCACAGCTGCAGCCGCATTTCCCAAATCCCTGTTCGTGCCTCGGGTTTGGTCTTCAGGACACAGTCATACATATACTCTGTGCGATGCTGGGAGGGTGACTGGCCTGGTCTGTAACATCTGCAGATGAAACAAGTCGATCACTTCAGCACGGCAGTTTCTTTAGTCTCTGCTCAGATCTTCAGGCTTGTCTGAAATAATTCGGAATCTCCAGATCCATCACACTGAGCCCTGAAGAACCGAAGAAGCTGTTAGTTTCATGGAACGCTTACCACTGTGTCCTGAGTATAACTTCATTTAGCCCACTCAGTCAGGAGTTGCAAACCTAAAATCTGTAGCGATGAGCCAGCAGCACGCAGGAAGGAAGCAGACGGGCATGGCACCGCAGCGAGTGGTGGGGGCTGTGGCCAGCTGGTGGGGAGCGCCGGTTCCAGGCGCCCAGAGCAGCCTCCGTTCAGCCCCTAGGGACGGCTGTCATGGGGACGCAGACCTGGCTTTCCAGGCCCCCTTATTGTTTTTAAGAGATTCTAGATTTATAGAAACTTGTGTAAACTGGCCTTTGCTTTTAAATGTTGTAAATGTTGGCAAACGAAAAATGTGTTAAGGCCAGTGGGATCTGGCCTTCAGGCTTTTAGCTTGCAACTCTTCCCTAAATCCACTAGTACCCGATCCCAGGTTTCCGTGTGTGTATCACCAGAAGCTCCTGGAGATGAGGATATGCCCTGACCTTGTCTTTGCTTCCCCAGGGCAGCTAATCCGATGGCCAGTCCCGGCCTGCCATCAACCCCGAGGGATAGCTGAGTTCTGTGTCATCTGCCAGCAAAAGGAAATTCACTGTCCCATGCTGTCGGACTTGTGAGCGGGGGTTTCAAGAACTGTGGTCTTGTGGGCAGTGTGGCAGCATGCTTAGGATATAGGTGTGTTTGCTGCTGCTGTGTTTTCAGCCTTCCCTGTCCTGAGGACTAGACCTGGCCTCTGGACTCCACGCTTCTCTCGAGGCTTCTGTAGTTTTGAAGATGTCTGTCTTCCTAGATTTTCTGCAAGCTTCAGCTGGCCAGAGACAAAACCCTCAGAGGAAGGTGAGGAGCGTGGAGGCAGAGGGGCAGCCACAGTGAAAGGAGCAGAGAGGGGCATGGCATGCCGGAGATAAGAGCTCTGCAGAGAAGGATGCTTTGATCCCCAGCTCCCCTCCCCTGAGTGCTCTAAGGGGGTACCTGTGTGTGTGTGTTTCAGGTGGCTGTCTGCCCATTCCTAAAAAGTCACAGCCTATGCGGGGATCATGTTGGTTCAAACCATAAGCCTTTCACATACTGAAGTGAAAGTGAAGTCGCTCAGTCATGTCCAACTCTTTGCGACCCCATGGACTGTAGCCTATCAGGCTCCTCCATTCATGGGATTTTCCAGGCAAGAGTGCTGGAGTGGAGTGCCATTTCCTTCTCCAGGGGATCTTCCCGACCCAGGAATTGAACCTGGGTCTCCCGCATTGTGGGCAGACGCTTTACCATCTAAGCCACCAGGGAGCCCAAACCAAAGACCAAATGTTAGCCCTGACTGAGACTCCCCCAGGAATCTCTGCTGGACCCTGCGAGGCTGTGGGAGCCATGATGACGACTGAACTGACTTTTAACCTGAACTAGTAGGATGACAGCTTGAGGT
The DNA here is from genome assembly GCA_006410515.1 of Procapra przewalskii. Classification (NCBI taxonomy): domain Eukaryota; kingdom Metazoa; phylum Chordata; class Mammalia; order Artiodactyla; family Bovidae; genus Procapra; species Procapra przewalskii. The sequence continues at coordinate 2,054,951 of SJYF01000065.1, read as the reverse complement.
TGGATTTAATTTTATTTAAAGGGTGTAAAGCACTGTGACATTTCTCGTACACCTGAGCGAAATTCATACCCACTACACACCCATTAAGGAAATTGCTCTGGACTTGATGCAGTATTTATTGTTGCAAAACAACGAATGGAACCTGAGCTGAAAGAAAAATAGATACGTATTTTTTTGCATGGTCTGTTTGAAGTCCCTTTGCCAGTACCAAACTTGCCCCCTGGTGGCACCTCTGTGCATTTTTCCTTTCCTAGCCGGGAAGTGACACTAAAAGCTGGCTGTTATAAAAGGTTACGGAATTATAGCACCGCTGATATCAAGGGCACAGGGTCCTGCCAAATCAAGAACAGCTTACCTAGATGAGGAATTCTCGAACCATAAAGTTGACCTTGAGCCTTCACTTCAAGCATGTGCCGGTGGCTCTTTGTCTTCCCGTCTGTGCTTACCTTGGCAGACGTCTGCTGTCTGGACTTCAGCCCCCCTGCATCTCACCACGCACTCCCCTCTCCTCTGCTCCCAGCCTTCCTCTCCTTGCTTCTCTCTTTCTCACACATTCCTTCTTCTTTTTTCTCCAATATATTGCTCGCCTCCAATGGTAAGCTCATCCAGGCTCTAATAACCTTGAAGGAAATCATTTGCTCTTCATACTGTTTCCCTTTCAGGATAGCTACCTGTCTCTCTCCATCCTTTTGGACTAAAATTCTGAAGAGCTTAAAGTGTCTCACCTTGTTTAATAGTGTGTGTCGTAGTTTATAAAACCATTCCCATAATCTGTGATGTTCGGGTGGTTTACAGCATTTCCCCCTTGTGAGCGATAATGAATGACCATCTCCAAGCTCAATCCACTTTTGCTTTTATTATTTCCGGAAGATAAAAGGGCTCAGTATATAACTGCTGATTGTGGAAATCACTGTGGTTTGGAGCCTGCCTCCAGCTGTGTGTTGTGATACTGAGTTTTAAGAAAGTCGCACCCACCAGTAAGCAGCCAGTTCTCAGCCTTCCGTCCAAGCGCAGCAGCCCTCTGTATTGCCTGCTTGGGGGGATGCTACTTAGGAAGGCAAAAACTCCCATCTTAAGCTTGTCTTCCTTTTATCGTATTAATCGTTGGTGGACTGAGCCATTTTCTATTTTTTCTTTACCTATGGTGCTTCTCTGTGTATCCATTATTTTTTCCTTATATTACATATTTATATTTGGAGATCCGATGTTTTCCTTATAAATTTGGATGAGGGTATATAGCGTTTGAGTTTAAAAGCCCTTTTTGTCAGATGGAATGCAAATAATGCCTCAGTATAATGTCCTTTTTATTTTAGTCTTGCTCTTTTCTCATTGTACAGAAGTTTTAAATTTTTTATGTATTCAAATCTGTCAGTCCTTCCCTTCATGATTTATTCCACTGCTTCAAAGCTGAAGTTACTGTTCTTTCCCAAATCTGATAAATATTCTATTCCATCTCCTGCTGGTTTTTCTGTCATTCAATTTTTTTTATTTGTCTTTAACTCCTTAATCCATGCAGAGGCTATTTTTGTGTACAGTATAAAGTATATATCTAACCTGGTCAGTTCCCCAAATTATTACCTAGTTATTTCAATTTGATTTATTAAATAATTCTTTCTAGTGCTTTTTGTTATGGGAAGCTTGTGTTATCATGTGTCATACTTTTTTAAAAGCAATTTTTCTATTTCTGGATCTTCCAATCTGTTCTATTGATCTGTGTTTCTGTTCTTGTTCTAGGAACAAAAGGTTTTAAATGGTGTTGCTTTATAATGAGTTCTCAAGGCTGCTAAAATGCTACCCTTCTGGATGCTTTTAAAATAACAGTTTTTAATATAATATTTAAAACTTTGTGTACCTCTCATATAGCTTTTTTTTTTTCAGTTAAAAAGATATCATGTTAAGTTTTTATTGGAGATAAAATCACCTGATCTGGAGTTAAATAAATAACACCCTTGTTGCCCACTGGCTGTATAACCACAGACAAGCTACTTAAAGTCCCTGTACCTCCTCTTTCCCTTCAATAGCATGGGGATAATAAAAAGCCATACCATAAGGGGTTTTGATAGGGTTGCCATAACTCAGGTACAGTGTCTGGCACAGTCAGTGTTCATTAAATACTGCCTTTCATCATTATTAATCTTGTTTCCCATGTTTGAAGGGCTATATGAGCCTTAAACACTTTCTTCAGGCCTTTCTTCTTGTTCCCCTCCAGATTACCTTCAATACCATTGTAACGGTGAACTTTGTACAATACAACCCTGATCATGTCACTGCTTAGATCTCCCTTCATGCCAGAGGAGAGAGTCCACAATCATTCAGGACCTGCGGAGATCTGATTTAATTCAGCCTCCTGCCACCATCTTCACGTGCGATCTCCTCCTGGAGGCTCCAGAGATACCATACCTGTTTCCTTCTCTGAAGGAACACGGCTATGACCTAGTCTTCTCCTAGCCTCAATGTAGCTTTCAACCTAGTATATAGGGAATTTGGGGGTCTGAGTCAACCTCCAATTAAGCTGTCAAACCCCAGCTTGCCCTGAGAGCACTTCCTGAGTGTGCTCAAGCCCTTTAGTTGAGCATGTGTACCCTTTCCATATGGGGCTTCCTTGGTGGCTCAGCTGGTGAAGAGGAGGAGACGCAGATTTGATTCCTGGGTCAAGAAGATCCCCTGGAGAAGGGAATGGCAACCCACTCCAGTATTCTTGGCTGGTGACAGTCCATGGGGTTGCACGAGTCGGACATGATTTAGCGACTAACCCACCACTACCACCCTTTCCAAACACTCCTGTGATGTCTTTGCTACCCTGTCTTGGCCGTTACTGTGAGATAGCAACATTTAGGGCAGGGAGTGGAAAAGATAGCAACGAGGCAGGGAAGAGGAGAGCAGGCAATCAGGAGTCGCCTGTTGGAGGAAACAGCTGATAGATTTTAGCACAAGGAGGGAAGATGCGTTGATAATCCCTGTGATCAGCAAAGATTCATTCATTTGTATTGATGACACTGTTGATGGAAACGGAGATGAAGAAAGTGGCAGGATGTCCCGCTGGGGTTAGCCGTATCTGAGCTTTCACATCTTATGCCAGGCTAGTATAGAGCCCAGCCCAAAGCAAAAATACCGAGCCTTTTGTTCCAAAATTATCAGAAATTTCAAGATAGTGACAGCAGAGCCTTAAAGCAAGCACGAGGCTCTTCCACACCCAGGAAGCTGCATGTTACACACTTGTTGACCCGTCCTAGTGATCACCTACACTCATACGGTATCTTCAATGAGAGGGCGGTTGCTGGTGTTACTCCTTTGCGTTTTCCCACAATGCTGCTAGCATGCACCAGATGCTCAATAAAGCAGTGAGTCGCTGAGTAGAGACCTGGCCTAATAGGTTGCCCTGTGGGTGACTGGCTCACATGCTTATAGTGGTTTCCTAGAGACATTAGTTGTTTTCATCTTTCTTGCCCATCAGCTCATCCATAGACATTTTGAAACCTGTGACTGCTTATTCTCAACTGATGGCGTTGGTCCAGAGTGAAGCTCTGGGATCGTCTGTTCTCTCTGGCTTCTGACATGCAGGAAGATCTGGGAAACATCACATCTCACAAATGATCTGTGTGGGGGATTCTTGGGACGAGGGCAGCTTGCTAAGGAAGACACTTGGGAATCGGAGGAGGCCAATTTTCTGTCTCCATGGGAATCCAGCAGGCTGGTCTTGTGGCTGTCTAGTTGTCTTCTGTTGGCCAAATCATCATTAGTTCAGAATGCAAAAAAAAAAAAAAAGTTTTTTGGAAATCATAATGTTTAAAGTGTGACGTCAGATGGCTCTCTTAATTTTAGTTTGGACTTTTCCTACTATCTCTCTTTGAATCATGCTCTGCTTCCTATGGAAATATCCCCTTATCTAGAAGGTCTTAAAAATGATAGCACCCCACTGTTTGGGGGAGGGGCAGGGGTAATTCAAATGCTAGAAATACAGCAGCAGAGCTTGCTTTAGTTGATTCGAATGCCTCCTGTCTGACTCAGAATGGAGGCTTTCAGCCCACAGCCTGGGGGAGCTGCTTTTCCAGGTGGTACTACAGTGGACCAGAATCTTGAAGGTAGTGAATTGGGTCTTCCTCATATCTTTCATGTGCGTTAACAATGCTTCAGTGTAAAAAGACAATCAGGGAGTCAGAATTCGCTTTGGAATCTGCCCATTCATTCAAAAAGTATATCTAGCACCTACCACGGAGAAGGCAATGGCACCCCACTCCAGTACTCTTGCCTGGAGAATCCCATGGACGGAGGAGCTTGGTGGGCTGCAGTCCATGGGGTCGCACAGAGTCGGACACGACTGAAGCGACTTAGCAGCAGCAGCAGCAGCAGCAGCAGCACCTACCACGTGGCAGATTCTCTTCTAGGTGCTTAGAGTGCATTTCTGTTGTTGAGTAATTTCTCTAATACAATGTTGATCAGAGCTTGGAAACATAACTAGAGGCTGAGTTTTTATGAAGGATAACAGGAAAGGTTTTAAAAATTAAAACTGAATCACCCCTCAGTTTTTACAAATAAAGGTTTAGCTTGGTTTTTAGTTTATAACGCAGTGGTCCTGCAGTTCTGCTCTTCTGACAGGCATACGTTACATTGTAAGTATAATCTAACATAAATTTTGCAAAGCTGAATTATGATTTCTATTATACTCTGAACACCAGAATCTATCAGCTCATGTCTTGGAAACTATTTTCC
>SJYF01000065.1:2030924-2045070 GCA_006410515.1 Procapra przewalskii | reverse complement strand
CTTGGAGAATTTTTAGCATTACTTTACTAGCGTGTGAGATGAGTGCAATTGTGCAAACCTACTACATAAGAGCTTTTCAAGAGTCTCCATCATAGCTTGTCTGCTAACAGATGATTGGCCAAAGAAAATCACATAAGTAAACCCAACAGGAAAAGATGTGGAGAGATGTCCCGCCCCAGTGTGAGGGCAAATCAAGCCATATGGCCAAAATCAATATATGACTCCCTTAGAAGAGAGGCAGGCAGAAGAAATATTTCTGAAGAGTTACCTAACCGACCACAAATAAAGATGGCCACTTTGAAGTCTTGCGTTTAGGCATGATTTAATAAAGAGCCCAGACATGGAATAATAAAACCTAGTGATAATTCAAAATCAGTCTTTTGCCAGCCACAGTGCTGCTGTGGAAACCTGTCTGCATTCCATTCAGCAGATGCATTGTTCTGAGCATTGTGGGGAAAATAAAAAATGAACATGATGTCTTCTATCAAGCAGCCTTCAACTGGAAGCAGAGACAGTTATCTATTTTAAAAAGTTGCTGTAATGAAAAGTCAAATGTCACAAGAATTATGGGCAGGAACAAAGTGTGATGCGTACAAAAAGGCAGTCAGGAAGAATTCCTCTTCTAAGTGACCACTTAGAGATCAAGTACCAAAAACAGAGCATGCTGGGGCTAATTTAAGAAGAAAGGGATTTCTAGGAAATTAAAGACTTACATAATCATCGAAGGGCTGAATGAAAAGACACATTTCAAAGCGCTGCCCAGAACTGGGCCACTCAGGGGACTGCTGCTCCTGCCTGAGGCTGGCCTGGCCTGTTTAATCGTGAGTCTGCCATGAGAGACCCAGAACCAGAACCAGCTGTCCCACTGTGAGCTCCCCAGCAAAAGTGAGTCCCTACCATTATGCCTTTTCTCCCAGTCAGTTCTGAAATGATGGCTTATACACGTGCCTCTGATTGGCAGTCACAGCAGACAACCTGGCTGCAAGGAAGTCTTGGAAATGTACAAGCATCTTCAGTATAGAGTGGACTTTATTGAGAAGGAGGTTGGGTGATGCTGAATGAATCCTGAAGTTCAAGGAAGACGTCATTGAGAGGGTGATATTGGTACCAGGACTTAGAAAGTGCTGCCTGTAGCAAAGATAACATAGCAATCTGTTTATTGAAGTACTTTACAAATTGTAAAGCAGCAAGCAAATATAAAGAAGGCTTGCTTTATGGACTTCCAATGGAGTCCTCTCGAATGGGGTCGCCATGGAGAACTTTTTCTTAGAAATGAGAATGTAGAATCTAGGTTTGACTTCTCCCAGCAAATCTGCATGTTCATAGAAGTCCTGTATTTATTTTTCCATAACAGTTTTTGAGCCTTTATACTTTTTTATCTTTAAAAATAAAGATCAGAGAGGAAATAAATAAAATACAGATCAAAAAACAATAGAAAAAAATCAATAAAACCTGAGCTCTGATCTTTATTATTTCCTTCCTTCTGCTGACTTTAGGGGTTTTTTTGTTCTTTTTCTAATTCTTTTAGGTGGTAGGTTAGGTTGCTTATCTGAGACTTTTCTTGTTTCTTAAGGAAGGCCTGTATCACCGTAAACTTCCCTGTAAGGCCTGTTTTTGCTATGTATGGTTGTGTTTTCATTGTCATTTGTCTCAAAGTATTTTTAAATTTCTAATTTGATTTCATGGTTGACCCACAGTTTTTTAGTGACATGTTGCTCAGTCTTCAAGTAACTGTTTCTTTCTCCTTTTTCTTTCTGTGATGAATTTCTAGTTTCATGCAGTTGTCACCAGAACACATGCTTGAAATAATTTCTGTCCTCTTAAATTTGTTGAGAGTTGTTTGGGGCCCTATTTATTTTAGTCTTTTCTATGAAGTAGATTCTATTGTTACTCTCAGAGAAGGTAAATTACATGTGGGACATCACATGTTAATTAGTCTCTTAGTTAGCAACAGAGCTAGTCTAACCCTAAAGTTCTTAAGTCCAGGCACCATGGAGCTCAGAAAAAGGAAGAAAGCAAAACAAACAAAGGGCAAAGTGTAGGTAGTAAAGCTCGGGCAAAAGGCAGGTCTGGAAGAGGCTGCAAAGAGGGGTCCCCAAGGAAATTCATCAGCCAGAAGGGACTCTGCAGGCAGCTGGACCAAGTTCAGCCAAGGAAAGGGCTGCACTTGGGAGAGGAAACCTTTGGTGCAGGCAGCTGACAACGCTTGATAGTTTGTAACATGTTGAATAAGCATTACTTTAAAATGCAAAGAATTTTGGCTGGAGTCAAAGCTTGAGGTTCAAGTGGTTGTTGGGAGGGAAGTGCTTTGGTGTCATCTTCAGACTTAGCTTGGCGCTCGGTTCTGCCAGTAATGAGCTATGAGACCTTGGGACAAGCCACCGCATTTTGCCAAGTCTCATCTGTAAAGTGGGCTTAATAATGCTGACTCATGGAATTGTTGAGAAGACAAATTTGAGATAATGGATGAACAGGTGGTCCTCAGTACCTCATACGTGCTGGTGTTCAGTTGCTCAGTTGGGCCTGACTCTCTGCAACCGCATGGACTATAACCCACCAGGTTCCTTGTCCATGGGGTTTTCCCAGCAAGAACACTGGAGTGGGTTGCTATTTCCTACTCCAGGGAATCCTTAGGGATTAAACCCATGTCTCCTGCACTGCAGGTGGATTCTTTACTGCTCAGCCCCCGGGGCTTCCTCAGTAAACTTCGTAAAGGACTTGGTAAATGTTACCTGCAGTCATTGGTGATAGGTTCCTGGCCTTCTCATTTTAAGCTCAGTGGCTTTTTCTGTTTTTGCTGACTTGCTGGTAGTTTGAACGGCTTTGCTGCTGGTATATTTTGATAATAAAGAAGAAAGAGGCAAGGCTGGGTATCCAGAAGTTACAATATAAAAAGAAAACCCTTCAAGCCAGGGTGGGGAGATATTTGTAGGTATTGCAGAATTCCTTCAAGTCCTCATAGCTTTGTGAACCTAATCTATTAATCCTGAGTCATATTTGGATGACTGGAGTCCTGGGCCCTTGTCCCAGGCTTATATGCACTCTGTGGGAGAGTTAAGTCCTGGGAAATAAACAAACACTAACAGTAAGATAGAAATACAGAGAAACGTTAATCCCTGGGCCTGTGATTATCCTCAGAACGTTCACAAAGGGCATCACGTTAGCTGTGGCTTTGGTGGCCAGACCTCTGTGAGTGAAGACACAGTTGCTCATCAAGAAGACTAAATAGCTTTTACCCTTCCCGTATTTCGTAAGTGCCTTTCCATTCCCCAATGCAGAATTGTCCTGAGCATTTATGGTTTTTACAGGCTTCTGATGTTCTAGCCTCTGGTCTTATCCCTTCTCCATTTTTGTCAACTAGGCCCTTCCTGCCTTCCTATATCAGCTGATTTTTAAATGTCAGTCTGAGCAGGTTGATTTCAGAAGCTATATTTAAAAAGAGACCTGCCTGCATCTTTGGCTCTTTACTGAGACAGCATACTTCAAGAGGGATGAGATCCAGGAGGCCATTTCTTATTTTGCTTTTAGATCGCGTCCTGGAAGCAAAACCACAGCTGCTCTCATGGTGTCTTGTGAACTCAGGGCAGGCTTTCTGCTGAAATCAGAAGCTCTCAGCCTTAGTCCTGAGGTCAGCCAGAAACTGGTTGAAGCACCCAGGAAGTGCTGAAGGGAGCTGAAGGGGAAAGCTGTCCCATACAGTTGCCACGGACTCACCCAGTTTCTGACCACATGAGCCCTCTGCTCTGGGCTCTTGTAGGAGGCTGTGATGCTGGCTCAGTCAGTGATGGCCACATGGCAGACTACCCCCGCACCCAGTGGTTTCAAACAGGAAGCTGTTCTCAGTCCTGATGAACTGTCAGATGGTCTGTGCGGTTCTGCTCACCATGGCTTTTTTTGCTGGACCAGGAACAGCCTTGGTGGGGATAGCTGAGCTCACCTCCCAACAATGCTAATCCTCACCAGGCTGTTCTGGGCACATCGTCCCAGGGGCGGTGGGGTTCTAAGAGCACAGATGAAAGTTTGCAGGACTTCTTGGCATCAGTACTGGCACAACATCCTCTGCTGGTTTTTTATAGACCAGAGCAAATTGCGAAGCCAGCCAGATTAAAGAGGCAGTGTAGTGGAGGAATAGATGCCGCCACTGCTGATGAGGACTTAAAAGTCACGCTGCAAAGCTCAGTGGAGGGACAGGAAATTAGCATTCTGCCACACAGACTGTTTCCTTTATAACGGTGTACAGCGGAGTGTGTTCTGTGGCTTGGCAAGTGTTTCCACATCCACAGTCTCACCCGACTTGCCTAAGAATCCTGTAAAGCCAGTTTAATTCTGATGATCTTTCCTCCTCTTCCATATGAAGAAACTGAGGTCCAGATTGGCTCATGAGGCAGATAACTCCATGGAGCTGAGGTGGGGCCAGGACCTACATTTGGTTCTGAACTGTAACCAGGCCGGTGTTGTGTTCCTGGCAGGTGAGATGATTAAGGGGCAAGCAGTGCTCTTGAGGTGGCTAGATCGTGTGTGTCCGGAGCACGTGAGTGACTTTGTCTCTGCTTCTGCCGGCTCCTCGCCGCCCGGGCACCCTGGGCAGCTCGGTGAGGGTCCCCTGCACGGTGCCCCCATCCCCGCCCGGGCGGTGGTGCCGGGGGTCCCCAGGCACCGCCCCATAAGGCTGACTTGGAGGTGCCGGGACGAAGGTTGGGTGAACAGATGAGTACCTCACACTTTCTTTAGGAGGAAAAGAGAGGGTGCTTTTGTACATGTTTAGAACACTTTCTATCATGACACGTTTCTGGACATTCAGCTTTCATTTTATTCACTCATTTAATAGATGCTTAGTGAGCATTTCCCATATGTTGGGCACTGTTCTCAGCTTAAGGTCTAATGGGAGATATAGACAACATATAAATATACTATATATATTAATATACTACAATATAAATATATAAATTGTATATATACATGTATGTTTACATGTGTTTAAACGTGTATGTGTGTACATATGTGTATATAAGTATAACATACAGATGAAGAAATAACTAACATTACATTAGTATATATCAGTATATACCATATATACATGTATATGTGCATATATATAAAATATATATATTAATACATATAAATATACAGGGGCTTCCCTGGTGGCTCAGCTGGTAAAGAACCCACCTGCAATGTGGGAGACCTGGGTTCAGTCCCTGGGTTGGGAAGATCCCCTGGAGAAGGGAAAAGCTACCCACTCCAGTATTCTGGCCTGGAGAATTCCACGGAGTGTATGGTCCATGGGGTCACAAAGAGTCGGACACAACTGACAGGCTTTCACTTTCTTAAATATACAGACAGACATATAAGTAACTATAATTTTATCATCAGTCAGCAAATATATATTTTCTCCAAAGGCACACCCTAACAAAAGGCCCTGAGAATTTTCTGTCTTAACAGTATTGCCAAGAAGGTAACCCTTCTAGGAGAGGCTCACAAAAAGCCCTACAAAGAGGAAGAATCTTCACAAAGGGTTTAGCTTAATATATGTTTTCCTGCCGCTGCTACTGCTAAGTCGCTTCAGTAGTGTCCGACTCTGCGTGACCCCATAGACAGCGGCCTACCAGGCTTCCTGGGATTCTCCAGGCAAGAACGCTGGAGTGGGTTGCCATTTCCTTCTCCAGTGCATAAAAGTGAAAAGTCAAAGTGAAGTCACTCAGTTGTGTCTGACTCTAGCGACCCCATGGACTGCAGCCCACCAGGCTCCTCTGTCCATAGGATTTTCCAGGCAAAAGTACTGGAGTGGGGTGCCATTGCCTTCTCCGTAATATATGTTTTAATGTGTGACTAATCATCTTTCTATTTACTCCCGTATTGGCTTAGGGCAAATCTCACTTTTTAAGCATTTCACCATATGGAAAACTTCATTACAGTGGTTCTCTTTTTTCAAGAACTAGATTGGAACTGTCCTCTTTTAATGCTGCTATTTGATAATATGAAAAGAACAACCCAATTTCTTTAATAAATCAGGTTTATGGTTTTATAATATAAATATCTCTGTGTTTTTACCTCCCAGTCAATAAATAATTACCTCCTGCTATATATAAGACATAACTAGTTGCGATGTAATTTATAAGAAGGGAAAGGTTAGTCCTTGATAGTAATGTGAGTCCTCTGGATTTCTTGCTAGCCCAAATAACAGTCTTCACCCAGGAAATCCTCTTCAGAGAGGCTGTCATGCTTTCTCAGGGAAAGGCTCAGTTTTTTGTTTTTTGTTTTTTGTTTTTTTCAGTATTTGACCATCTGTTTAGTTTCTAAAGAAAAGTTTTAAAACTTTCCCCGAGCACCTGAGATGATTTTTCAGAAAGGAAGAAAAAGAGGAAAATAAACCAGTGCTCCCGTGGCCCAGAGTTACGATTCACTTTTAGGAAAACATGCTGGGTAATTACATCTTTCACACACTCCGGTTTATATCTGTTATCCATAGTAAACATCTCACTACTTAATTTGTTCTGTCAACCACGGCTTTTAAAAAACTGGGGCTCTGGGGCAGTTTAGGATTTATATCTGCAGTATAATTTCACAGGCAGTTTTTCCTTCTAATTTTGTATTCTTGGCTCCTTTACAGTCAAACATCCCCCACTCCATGAAGCTGAAATCTTTAGCCATTGAGGTAATGCACGCTGTACCATTTAGGTTTCAAAATGTCTATCATCACCACTGCATCATGACTTTCAAAAGGCAGTCACAACAGACTCCACTTTTCTTTTCTGAAGGAATCCATAAGGTGGTACTGCTGCGTGCTAGTCACTTCAGTTGTGTCTGACTCTTTGCGACCCCATGGACTGTAGCCCACCAGGCCCCACTGTCCATGGGCTTCTCCAGGCAAGAACACTGGAGTGGGTTGCCATGCCCTCCTCCAAGGGATCTTCCCCACCCAGAGATCGAACCCACGTCTCTTACATCTCCTGCATTGGCAGGCGAGTTCTTTACCACTAGCACCACCTGGAAAGCCCATAGTGATTTTACTTGATAGCTTTCATTTCATTTGTTGCTTAAGATTATCATTTGCACGCTTGTGTGTAGCACTATTTTTATATATCTTGGAACAATACGGACTTTCCTGGTGGTTCAGTGGCTCTGACTCCAAGCTCCCAATCCAAAGGGCCCAAATATGATCCCTAGTCAGGAAACTAATCCCACATGCTGCAAGTAAGACCTGGCACAGCCAAATAAGTATATATTTTTTTAAATAAAAATCAATGGTGGGCTTGCTGCCCCCACCCCACACACACACCCTGGACTTGTGACCCATGGAGGAAGTTAAAAGGATGGAGTCACATGTCAAAGGCAAACTAATACATTTCCATTTCACTTTTTATTAAAAGAGCTGTTAATCATCTAGAGGCCACATAGCTATCAGGTACATTCTTTTTAATAGGAGGCTGTGTCGCTAGCTGAGTTTTTCACTTGAAGGTTGAAGACAGGATAAAATTTGCGATGCAAGTGGCCCTAAGCACCCTTGGGAAAATCTTGTGCATGGCCGTGACTTTTAGCGTGCTCCTAGCCAACAGATGATGTCCTTTAGTCGAGTTTCTTGTTACCTATTTTTGCAGAGGCTGCTAAAACTCAAGTACTGAGTCAGCTCATAAGTGAGTTAAGGGGTCAAGTAGGCACGCCTGTTTTCTTGATAATTAGCTAAAGTTCACCTAGAAATCCATGCCTTCCAAGTTTAATAGTTAAGACTCAAATCAGATTGACAACGTTTATTTTTTGTGGTACTTCATATTTGGGTTACTAGATTCATATCGGTTTCCTCATATGATTACACACGTCAGTGAGGCCGATTGGAGGCCTCGTCCTTCAGGTAAATGTGAGGTTAGGAGGATGGATTTAAATATTGATCAGGAGGGGGACTAACCAGCTATCCTATAACATCTGTGGTCTTTGGTTTTGTTGGATGAGCTCAGTGTTAGTGTGCGAGGAAAGAATTTCTCGTTAATTACCTTCAATGGAGATATCGAGGGAACATCTCATTCAAGGATGGGTACAATAAAGGACAGAAATGGTAAGGGCGTAACAGAAGCAGAACAGATAAATAAGACATGGCAAGAATACACAGAAGAACTATACAAAAAAAAAAAAAGGTCTTAATGAACTGGGGAACCACGATGGTGTGATCAGTCACCTACGAGCCAGACATCCTGGAGTGTGAAGTCAAGTGGGCCTCAGGGAGCACCACTATGAACACAGCGAGTGGAGGTGATGGAATTCCAGCTGAGCTATTTAAAATCCTGAAAGACGATGCTGTGAAGTATTGCACTTAGTATGTCAGCAAATCTGGAAAACTTAGCAGTAGCCTCAGGATTGGAAAAGGTCAGTTTTCATTCCAATCCTAAAGAAGAGCTATGCCAAAGAATGTTCAAACTACTGCTCAGTTGTGCTCATTTCACTTGCTAGTAAGGTTACGCTCAAAATCCTTCAAGCTAGGCTACCGCAGCACGTGAACCAGGAACTTCCAGTTGGATAAGCTGGGTTTCAAAGAGGCAGAGGAATCAGATATCAAATGGCCAACATTCATTGGATCATGGAGAAAGCAAAGTAACTCCACAAAAACATTTACTTCTGCTTCATTGACTATGCTAAAGCCTTTGACTGCATGGATCATAAAAAACTGTGGGAAATTCTTAAAGAGATAGAAATACCAGACCACCTTACCTGTCTCCTGAGAAACCTGTATGGGGATCAAGAAGCAACTGTTACAACTGGACGTGGAACAACAGACTGGTTCAAAATTGGGAAAGGAATATGACAAGGATGTATATTGTCACCCTGGTTATTTAATTTATATAGAGAGTACATCTTGTGACATGCTGGGCTGGTTGTATCACAAGCTGGAATCAAGATTGCCAGAAAAAAATATTAACAACCTCAGATATGCAGATGATAACACTCTAAGGGTAAAAAGCGAAGAGGAACCTCTTGTTGAAGGTGAAAGAGGAGAGTGAAAAAGCTGGCTTAAAACTTAACATTCAAAAAACTAACATCATGGCATCTGATCCCATCACTTTATGGCAAAGTGGAAGCAGTGACAGATTTTATTTTCTTTGTCTCCAAAATCACTGCAGACGGTAAACTGCAGCCATGAAATCGAAAGATACTTGCTCCTTGGAAGGAAAGCTATGACAAACCTAGACACCATATTAAGAAGCAAAGAAATCACTTTGCTGACAAAGGTCCGTATAGTTTTTTCAGTGTTATATATGGATGTGAGAGGTGAACCATAAAGAGAGCTGAACACAGAAGAACTGATTTTGAAATGTGGTGCCGGAGAAGACTTCTGAGAGTCCCTTGGACAGCAAGGAAATCAACCCAGTCAATCCTAAAGGAAATCAACCCTGAATATTCATTGGAAGGACAATTGCTGAAACTCCAATATTTTGGCCACCTGTTGTGAAGAGCCGACTCACTGGGGAAAATCCTGCTGCTGGGAATGATCGAAGCCAAAAGGAAAGCGGGTGACAGAAGATGAGATGGGTAGATAACATCACTGACTCAACGAACATGAGTCTGAGTAAACTTTAGGAGTTAGTGGAGGACAGGGGAGCCTGGGGTTGTAGTTCATGGGGTCGCAGTGAGTTGGACACGACTTAATGACTGAACAACAATGAGAAGCCACTCTTAACAGAAGTAGTTTGCTTTATTTTTAAAATTTTTTTGTTGAAATATAATTGATTATAATGTTGTGTTCAATTTTTGCAGTTTGGTTTCTTTTTAAATTGAAAAAAAAATGATTACTTAGAGTATTGTTTTCCCTAAATGTTAAAATTTAAAAATATAAAAATAGACAATAAGCAGGAACCCCAATTAAACAAAACAAATAAGCAAAGTGCATATTGTATGCAAACCTGCCCCTGGTGTCCTTAAAGATGTATTTGGATCTCTGGAAGCTGCTTCTGAGGAAAGCCTTCTGAATTGAAGGAATGACTATCGGAGAAATAAATGCTGTTATGGACACACGGTGTACCATCAGTTGGAACCGTCCCCACACACGCAGTGTGAAGGCAGGTCCCCTGCATGTCTGCAGTTATGGGTGGGGGTTTCTAGAGTAGGGTTAATATTTCACAAGCCTCCTTAGCAGATTGAGATCACAGAGGCCGTAAATCCCTGTCTCATTAGTGAGGGAAAGCATTGCATTTGTTTGCTAGCAGTGACTGTTTTGTTTTAAAGGGAAGTTGGTTTATGAAGATGCCTCTTATGACTCTTCTCGACGAAGCTGAATATACTTGACGTGTAATTTAAGATGACATCCAGGGAGGGATGGAGTGGGAGTCTGGGATTGGCAGATGCAAACGACACAGGATGGATAAACAACAAGGTCCTCCTGCATGGCACCGGGAGCTAGACTCGGTGCTCTGTGACAAACCATAATGGGAAAGAGTGTGTGCACATATAACTGAATCACTTTGCTGCACAGCAGAAATTAAGACAACACTGTAAAACAGCCGTGCTTCCATAACATAATAATAATAATAATAATAAAAAGACAGGCTTCGTTGATACGGATGGTAGAGTGTCCTACGCTGATGAAAGCTGGTGAGGATGAAGAGTCTGCCTTCTCAGCTGACCTGTTTGCTGTCATCCACTTATACTGGATTGACTTCCATCCACCTTTTTTAGCATCTATTTTTGAGTCTTTAAGAAATAGTTATCCTATTAATGTAAATAAAACAGACACCAATCTCCCAACAATCGGGTTAATAGGTGATTGGTATCAGACGCTAACAAACAAATCTTTGGACTCCAGCACTTTCTAGAAACCCACAGGTGAACTAGGAGATGGGGAAATTGCTTCTAGAGCAATCCATGCTGCCCTCTGGCTCCTGCCGTCTGCTGTGGAGTGAGCTCTAACCACAGTTTCCCGGCAATCCTCAGCTGGTTCAGGGGGAGAGGTGAGGAGGCAAAAAACAAGGGAAGAGTCACCTTAAGTTCCTTGAGACAGGGGTCTCTAAGTGGTTCTGGTGATTCAAAGAAGCAAACAGAGCTCCATGTCACCCTCATCTCCAGGGCTATGGAGATGCACCCTAGATGCACGGTAACTATGGTAACCATGAAATGCAAGGGATTCGCTGAAGCTGAGGTTGGCATGGTGCAGACTCCTCTGCTGTTCCCATCATCCTGTGCCATGAATTTCTTCACCTCCGTGCACAGCACACCACTTACATGGATTTATGCTTAAACTGTGCCTGTAACTGTCAGATCAGAGGCGCAAGCCCCATGGGGTCTGAAACAGAACAGTAGGCTTTGTCTCTTGGCAGCCCGCATAGTGCTCAATTTCTGAATCTGTCTGCCTTGTTAATGGCCCTGAAATTACCCGAGGAAACCCAGGAAGTGGGCCACAGCTCAGGCATGTCAGTGAGGGTCCCTCTGTGTGTGTGGACTGAGAATCCACAGCAGCACTTGGAACTGGGATGAAGGGCTTCAGCCACCAGGTCAGGCAGTCTTTGGAAGATTCAGCCTGCTGGGTGTACTTGCAGAACCTCAGCCTGCTTTATTCAGACAGCTAGCCATCCATCGGCACATCTTTTTTTTTTTGGTCCTTTTCATTTTTGGCCTCATTACCCTTTGCCGTTCACTTGTTGGAAAGAGAGAGAAAGGAAATTGGCTAGGGGTGAAGAGGAAAGCTGGATTAATTTTGCTGTTTAAATCCTGCTGCAGACTGTGACAAAAACCTGTGAAAAACTTCCAAAGGGCTTTCCTCTGAAACTGTGAGCAGAGCAGTGAGGTGGTGAGACCAGCGGGAGGCGCCAGTGCAGCAGAAATCTAATCGCCCATCGTCTCTGGGACACAGCTGTGGCGCCTAGACTGGGGGAGGCGAGGCCACCCCTCCAGTCATTTGTCTCTGAATTTATAAATTAGCCTGTATTCCACAGATGCCGCCATTCCGAACCTGGAGGGCTTTTTTCTGCTCTGCTTGTTTATATTCAGTTTGCCTAAGAAATGACTGCTTACTTCTTTCTTCACCAAAGACACTCTTTTAGCTTTGGTGCAGAAGTTGACCTTGGGATACAGATGAAGTCCTGTCTTCCAAACTATGTAGAATATATCATGTTCTATTTCTTAGTTGCTTTATCAGGGTCTGATGTTCATTGTAAATAAAAACTGAGCCAAGTCAAGCTCATGAATTAGCACTTTCTTGGAGTCCAGCTGAAAATAAATTAATTTGACAAAGATACTAATTTAAATCAAGCAATATGAAACCACAGAACAAACTACACATATCATGCGTGCTTCTGTGTGTGTGTGTGTGTGTGTGTGTGTGTGTGTGTGTGTGTGTATGTGTTGCTAATACTGGCAGTTAGTTAGCACTTATGGCAAAAGATCGGCATAGGGGAAGGGAGAGATGTAAATTTGTACTTGCTGTATACTCTCCAACATTTGAAAGCATACACAGGTGCCCTCTCAGTGGCCACTGTGATGTTTCTTACAGCCTCACCATTTGGAATGTTTTGTATATTTTGGGAGAGCCAGCGTTTCAGAAGCCTTAGCAGAGGGGAACCAACAGGCTCCGGGCCAGCAGGCGCTGGTAGAGCATCCTGCCCACGCAGGCAGCTCCATACACTCAGGCAGCGTCCACAAGGTGGACTGCCAGAGCGGGTCTGGTGACCCGGAATGTATGCTCAACTCAAGACCCTTCTGAAACTAAAGTGGACAGTGTTAGTAACTATACCAGGGAAACACAGCTTGGAGCAAACCAGCATTCCTGGCTATACACCCCTTTGTTGTTCTTGTTCATGATTATTCCTCTGACGAGTTCCAAAAGCAGAAACCGTATTTTAATTCTGTTTTGATATACGTGTTTGATTAAACCAGAATCCTCTTAGAAAAAGAGACCTTTGTAGTGAGAATGATACACACTCATTGTGAAAGCAACTTGAAAAACCCAACAATACGGAAAGTGCAAGACAAATAAAAGTCTGTCGCAGAGCCAGAACCCAGAGGTAGCTACTGTTCACGGTTTGGTGAACATCCTTCTGGTCTTCTCTAAATATGCGTATCAGTTCAGTCGCTCAGTTGTGTCCGACTGTTTGCGACCCCATGAATCGCAGCACGCCAGGCCTCCCTGTCCATCACCATCTCCCGGAGTCCACTCAAACTCACGTCCATTGAGTTGGTGGTGCCATCCAGCCATCTCATCCTCTATCGTCCCCTTCTCCTGCCCCCAATCCCTCCAGCATCAAAGTCTTTTCCAATGAGTCAACTCTTCGCATGAGGTGGCCAAAGTACTGGAGTTTCAGCTTTAGCATTATTCCTTCCAAAGAACACCCAGGACTGATCTCCTTCAGAATAGACTGGTTGGAGCTCCTTGCAGTCCAAGGGACTCTCGAGTCTTCTCCAACACCATCAATTCTTTGGCGCTCAGCTTCCTTCACAGTCCAACTCTCACATCCATACATGACCACTGGGAAAACCATAGCCTTGACTAGATGGACATTTGTTGGCAAAGTAATGTCTCTGCTTTTGCATATGCTATCTAGGTTGGTCATAACTTTTCTTCCAAGGAGTAAACATCTTTTAATTTCATGGCTGCAGTCACCATCTGCAGTGATTTTGGAGCCCCCCAAAATAAAGTCTGACATTGTTTCCACTGTTTCCCCATCTATTTCCCATACATGCACAGAAACACAAATGTACTCTTACACAAATGGGATCAAATGATATATAATGTTCTACAAATCTGCTTGCCTTCAGTGAACACTCAGGCATCTTTCCATGGTGTCCAGTGTGGGTTTGCATCATTTTAATGGCTATACACACAAGAGAATGCATGTACCATCATTTTACAACTCAGTCTTGCATTATTAACATTTGGTTGCTACATTTTTTAATTTCATTTTTGTTTTATATGGGAGTGTAGTTGGCTTCCCAGGTGGCACTAGTGGTAAAGAACTCCTTGCCAGTGCAGGAGCCTGAGGAGACCCAGGTTCAATCCCCGGATCAGGAAGATCTCCTGGAGAAGGGCCTGGCAGCCCATTCCAGTGTTCTTGACTGGAGAAACCAGTGGACAGAGGAGCCTGGCGGGCTACAGTCCACAGGGTCACACACAGTCAGACACGACTGGAGTGACTTAGCACATAGTCAATTTACAATGTTGTGTTACTTTCCG
>SJYF01000065.1:2014711-2030897 GCA_006410515.1 Procapra przewalskii | reverse complement strand
GGATACAGCAGAATAATTCAGTTATACACACACACACACACACACACACACACACACACACACACACACACACACATATATATATTCTTTTTCAGATTCTTTTCCCATATTGGTTATTACAGAATAGAGTTCCCTGTGCTTTAATAATAATAGTAACTAATAATATAATAATAACTCTATTATTTAGTAGAGTTCCTGGTCCTATACAGTAGGTCCTTGTTGGTTATCTATTTTATATATAGCAGTGTGTATATGTTAGTCCCAAGCTACTTTGTCCTTCCCCTCTACATTTTTAACATTAGAAGTAAGAGGTGAATGCTCTGGTTTACATTCTTCTGATTGTAACTTTAACTCCTCTGTCTTTCACAAAAGTATGTCAGAGGAGTGAGGGAGATGTTATATGGGGAATAATCTGAAATGCTTTTAACTTTTAAGAAAGAGGAGGAAGAGGAGGTATTACTCGCAAATTCCTGTACTATAACTCGATTAATAATAAGTTGCCCACACACCACCCACCTGTTGAGTGCCAGCAGTATCTCTGGAACCTTCTCTAAAGTACACTCTCCTACCCAAAGCGTCCTTTGCCACCCCTGATCTCTGCCTCTAGACCACCTAGTCTTAAATCTCCATCACATTTTGTTCTTCAGTTCTGATATTTAACCAGCTTCATTTCCTGTCATTTTCATGTCTTCTCACCCTTCTGGGAGAGCGATGTGCTTTTCCTGCTCACTCCCTGCTAGCGCCCTCAGCAGCTGGTTTATGTGATGTGCTGAGCTAGGGTAGAAGACGGGGCAGAGGGACTCAGGCCGCTGAGCAGCAGCCTCCCGCTCCTCTGCCCGCCTCCAGGCGCTCCTCGTGGTGTCTAGCAGACTGAGGATGCGCTGCCAGCGAAAGACCTTCTCTCTTTCTCAGTTATACGACCACCCATAAATACACGGAAAGCATAGCTGAAATGTTTGAAAACTGCTGTATTCTCTTAAGTTCAAAGTAAGTCCAGTTGGTTTAAAGTATTGTCTTTGTGAGGACTTCCCTGGTGGCTCAGAGGGTGAAGAATCCGCCTGCAGTGTGGGAGACCTGGGTTCAGTCCCTGGGTTGACAAGATCCCCTAGAGAAGGAAATGGCAACCCACTCCAGTATTCTTGCCTGGAGAATTCTATGGACAGAGAAGCCTGGTGGGCTACAGTCCATGGGGTCACAAAGGGTAGGACACAAGTGAGCTACTAACATATATATATATATATTTGAAGAAAATTCCCAAAAGTCACTTGTTGCTAAAAAATAAGCTGGGCTGGATTACGATAATGATGAGTAATATACCATTTGGGGCTTCCCAGGTGGTACAGTGGTATAAAGAATCTGCCTGACAGTTCAGGAGATGAAAGAGATATGGGTTTAATCCCTGGGTCAGGAAGATCCCTGGAGAAGGAAATGGCAGCTCACTCCAGTATTCTTGCCTGGGAAATCCCATGGACAGAGAAGCCTAGCAGGCTACAGTCCATGAGGTCACAAAGAGTCGGGTATGACTGAGTGACTAAGTACACACAGACAAATGTGCCATTTGTCACACAGGGGAGAGTTCAAGGAGGAAGCAAGACAGCCACCCAGCATTCTGGCTGCTTCTCTTCCCTTCTGATTAGAGACAGACCAAGGGTAAGACAGAACGTCACTGTCTCCCCAGGGACCAGTGATGCAGGCTGGGAGACCTGAGGGAGGCTTTTTTCTTCACCTGAACTGGAAAACTCAGCAACACTAGAAACACAAATACAGCATTTACTTCTACTTAGAATAGCTAGATGGAGAAGGCAATGGCACCCCACTCCAGTACTCCTGCCTGGAAAATCCTATGGACAGAGGAGCCTGGAAGGCTGCAGTCCATGGGGTCACTGAGGGTCGGACACGACTGAGCAATTTCACTTTCATTTTTCACTTTAATGCATTGGAGAAGGAAATGGCAACCCACTCCAGTGTTCTTGCCTGGAGAATCCCAGGGATGGGGGAGCCTTCTGGGCTGTTGTCTATGGGGTCGCACAGAGTCGGACACGACTGAAGTGACTTAGCAGCTTAGCAGAATAGCTAGAATCGGTTATCCTAGAAACGGTGATGCCCCAGATGGCAAGTGGAAAGTATAACTTCTGAGCAACAGCTAGAAATGACAAAGCAAGCCTCCAATCCAGAAAGTAAAGTCAGGTTTTTTGAAAGGAAGAATAAGATGAATGAGGGTTAGTTAGAAACTATTGATAGTTAATCATAGTCAAAGTAATATTGAGTTTCCCCGGTGGTGCTAGTGGTAAAGAACCCACCTGTCAATGCAGGAGATGCAGGTTCGATCCCTGGGCTGGGAAGATCCCCTGAAGAAGGGCGCGGCAACCCACAGCAGTATTCATGCCTGGGAAATCTTATGTACAGAGGAGTCTGGTGGGGTAGAGTCCATGGGGTCACAAAGAGTCAGACACATCTGAAGTGACTGCACGCACATGTGCACACACCACAGGGTGGGGTGTGGGGCTTGTGGTTTGCTTCATTTCTTCCTCTTGACGTTCAGAGGAGTCACATTTACTGAATGCCAAGAGCACGCAGACGCACTGCATGAGGGGTGTGACCTTGAGATGCAGAGTTGAGAAGTTATAGATAATTGAACGAATGAAGAAGTAAACAAAGAACACAGCTTTATACAGGAGGGTTCAAAATGTAATAGTTGAATTATATTCAGCGCTCCTCCCCAGTTAAAAATTCTCACACCCACCTCTCGTTATTGAACAATCTTACATTTACTGGGCACTTTCTGTGTGCAGCCCACTGTGAAAAAGGAGCTATTGGTACTCATTTTCTGCCAATAAAAGCAACTGAGTTCTAGAAATTTTTTAAACGTTTTGGTAGCTAAGGCCTCTGCCATGTACTCTTCAACTGAAAACACGGCAGTTGACAGATGCGTGTTTGAAAATCTGGCGCCTCTCCTCATCCTTCCTGGCTCTTCAGTGTTGTTCCAGATGTGGCCTCTGGCTGGTTGGACTGTTGGTTGCAGTGACTCCCGAGGTTCTCCTTCCATTCCTACCATGACCCAGGGGAAGGTGCTAGGGGATCCTCGCCCGCCTGCCCCAGGAGGCGGGCGGGTAACTAGCCGCAGCTGGTCTTGGCTGCAGTACATGCAGGTCATCCTGTTTGGCTTTGGCCCTCACTTTATAAATCACACCATCATCATTTCAGACACACTTGAGAGAGTCCAGAGGAACTGAATCGGAACTGGGTTGGGATTTCCTCTCTGTTCCTGCACTTCCTCAGATCCTTCACTAGATGGTGTTCCACGTCAATCCATAGCCTCTGCGTGGTTGCTTTGGTCCAGGAAAATGGGGGAAACACAGCCATCCCTCTGTGACCGACCACGGTCCCTCCCTCTGGCTCCAAGAATGGCTGGATCTTTCCCCGCTAGCCAGCGAGTAGGTGTGCAGGTGTGCGTATTGCTGAGCTGTTTCACAGGCCACTCTCTTCAGTATCTGTGTGGGGAGGGGGCTCTGACCGGAGGCGTTTCGGTGCGATTGGCAGGAAGCTGCTAGACCCATCAGCGGCAGTCGCTTGACTCTTGCTGGTGCTGGAAATCACAAACCAATCCATCCTAACTCCCTGGTTGAAGACAGCCAGTTGAAACCACAGGCCACTGTCACGGCAGGAACTGAAACCCAGGGTGGTGGGTGAGGTAGACAGATGAGTAATGAGTAGAAATATTTACAGAAGGTGATGGGCCCCTGAAGTACTTGTGCCCACATATGTAAACCTTGGATCCGTGTTTCTTAGCACTGTGTCTAGGGCCTTTATTTCAAAGGAAATGATGAGTTACTGTTGTTTTACTTAAATACTGAAAAATTCACTTGATTCACAAAGGATGTTGGAGACCATTTTTCAAAAATAAACTGTATTTTAGGATGCTCTAAAAACAACAGTCCAATGTAATGTATGAATAGATAGGAACTTGTCCTGCTTGGCTCCACAGTTCCTCACTCCTTCCTGCCCTGGCTGCTCCATTATTCAGATAGCTAAACATACCATCACTTTGACAGCTGTATATGCAGTTGATTCATTATCGTCAGTAGCCAAGGAGACTGAATTTTTTTCATGACGTTTGAGTCTGGAGGCAGCTTCATGAAAAAAAAAAAAAAAAAAAACTTTTAGACAATCCAGCGGGTTGGGTCTGAAATCCCTGGGAGGGAACAATGGCCTGGTTCCACTTGAGATGACTCTGCTATCACCGTAGACAGAGCAGAGCCCAATTCTGTTGGACTATTCTGAGGATATGCTTCGTCTGCAAGGCTTAGTATAGGCCAATGGTGATGACAATTATCTGAGCAACAAAGAGAAATGTGCCATCGTATACGACTGCTTTGGTTTCCCAAGGGACCAAGAGGGCTGTGAAGATAAAGCCCATGGGAGTTCCTGGTCTCGATTGCATTCATTCCTGAAGGGATCTTTCAGTGGTCCTCTGCTCTGTAATGCTCAGACTCACACTAGCTCACCTCTCCTCTCCTTCATAGCCAGCCTAAATGCCCAAAGACAACACTGAATCCATAGAAAATTGTTTTTGTGCATTTGATCCATCTGGTTCATTTTTTCAAGCATTCAAATGGCAATTTTAATTGACAGTTATTTTAACAATCTTTTTCTTGCATCCCCAAATTATATTTCATTTTTATTTGTTGATGTTCCTGAGTGTGAGATGCCCAATGGCCTAGAGAACAGTACAAAGGAGGAAGAGAAAGATGGTTCTCACAGAAATGTAAGCCCACCTGTCACCCTGCTGCCTGGCGGGATGGACCCTAGTACCCTCTTCACATTGCCGTGAAAATGCTGATGGGGATGCCTCTTTGCCTCTCTCCTGATCTTCATGTGTCTTTAATAAGGAGGTTCCCATCCTTGACTTCACCTCAGAATCACAGGACAGTTAAAATCAGATTTCCAGGCTCAATTTCTTACAGAATGAAGGCTCAGGAGGTCTGCAGTGGGTGGTACCCCAACGTCCGTATTTTTATCAAGCATCTCCAGATGATTCAGAGGCATGGTATGTAAATTCCAGAAATACTAGACAGGGTGCTTCGGGGCCTCATGTAAATGCTACGGTCTTCACCCACCACTATGCTTGAAGTATGTTGATGTCAGGATTAAACAAATATCAAGTCACTCTCCTGTTCTTTCCTCCCTTCTCGACATGTTTTTTAAAACACACAACCATACCATCACCTCAGAGCAATTTCACTTACTTTAAAAATCTCCTCTACCCTGTGAATAAGTAGAAGCTTCCTTAAGTATATCTGCAGAATTTACAGTAGGAGATTTCTCCCTCCCTCTGTCCACTATGCCAGGAGGCAGGCATTCAGACCTGCCTGGGTCTTCTGCAGGAACATTGATAGATAAGGTGCGAGTCAGATCATCCATTTCTGAGACAGAAAAGACACTGTGTGGTTGCTAATGGTGCTGGTCATTAGTCTGGCAGTAGAAGACATGGGAAGGATGGAGGGGAGAGGATTCTGTTAATTCAGGGATGCAGTGAATCCAGAAGTCCTGGAAGGTAAATTTAAAATGCTAAACCAGGCCAAAAAATGTATCAGAAAACTAAATATATTTTTCTCGGGTGGCATTTACATTTACAGGGAGAAAAGAAAGTTGGTTCAGTTATCTCAACAATTGTCTCTGTGGCCCATGTGCCAAAGACGGTGGATATAGGTGGGGAGGTCCTAAGCACATTTGATGCTCATGGTTGATGTTAGAAAACAGAAGCGAGAGGACATACAGCAACATAGTACTGAGATTCACTGTCTTTTAAAAGAAAGCTTGACTTCCCAGTCTGAATTCAGTAAGTCACAAAACTGACTTCTGTGTACCTGAGGTCTTGTTTTCTATCCCTTGTCCATGCAGGACAAGCTCTAATGCAAAGCTTCGGGAATTTCTTAACTTTGCTGTAGAACACAGAATTATAATCTGTTTCTCAATACACAGAATTGAAAATAAAGCACTTCCATGTCAGGGCAATATAGTTAAGAGTCTAATTAATGGGCATGTAAGTCATGGCAGATATTAATATTTATTCTCAGTTACCCTGTTTGTCTTATCAAACCAACTGTTTAGCAAATATTGACCTAAAGGATTCTCTGCTTCATCTCATTAGTGTTTGAACTCATGTGTTAACTCACGTGTGTTAAATAGGTCTTCACTGAGAATCCACCCTGAGTCTGCATAACAGGACAAAGATGGATGCCAGAAGTGAAATTCATTGAGTGCTTACTCATTGACACTTTATATTTATCTTAATTAATTCCTACAAAAGCCTTATGAAGTGGCTTTTATTATTTCTATGGCAAAACTGAGGAATTACCCATGTCTTTCCAGGACCACTGGCTAGCTTTCAATGTTAAAACACCATAAACATGGGTGCAAAACTTTAGGCGGCTTGGTTGTGTGTTTTTTAAGTTTTCTTGTGCTATGGCAGTGTCAGCCCACAGACCAAATCCAGCCCATAGTTTCCAGTTTTATTGGAACACAACCACAGTCTTGTGTTCTTTATTATCTACAGTTGCTTTCACTTACAACCTGAGTAGTTGCCGCAGAAGTTATATGGCCTTCAAAGCCTAAGGTGTTTACTGTCTGGTCCTTTACAGAAAAACCTAGCCAACCCTTGCACTACAGGTCAAAGATGTTTCTGTATGACTACAGTACTTTCAGGATTGCAGCTACTCATCAAGTAATAGTTTAGGGCTTTTCTAAAAATGTTTCTATTGCACCCTAACCTAGATAACCCTAATACAGGTCCTCAATGAATCTTGTTATTCTTGTTTAGTCACTAAGTTGGGTCTGACTCTTTGAGACTCCATGGACTGTAGCCTGCCAAGCTGCTCTGTCTGTGGAATTTTCCAGGCAAGAACACTGGAGTGGTTTGCCATTCCCTTCTCCAGGGCATCTTCTAGACCTAGGGATCAAACCCACATTTCTGGCGTTGGGAGGCGGGTTCTTTACCACTGAGCCGCCAGGGAAGCCCCGAATAATAGTTTTGAATGTTCAGACTGTGGCCTTGATTCTGCCTGTGGAAATCTAAGTGTGTGGTGTCCTGAGAGCCTGAGGGCTCTAGTCTCCCCTGTCTAATGTGAGGAGAATTAGTTACAGCCAAACTTCAGACTGGGCATGCAGGTGGCTCAGTGGTAAAGAATCCGCCTGCCAGTGCAAGAGCCGCGGGAGACGCAGGTTTGATTCCTGGGTTGGGAAGACCCCCTGGAGAAGGAAATGGCAACTTGTTCTAGTATTCTGGACAGAGGAGCCTGGCGGGCAATAGTGCACGGGGTCGCAAGAGTCCAATATGACTGAGCAAGCACAAACTTCCAGACAAAGGAATTACCTGGATTCTTCTAAAATGGTACTCAGGGACTTTCCTGGTGGTCCAGTGGTTAAGAATCCACCTTGCAATGCAGGGGACATGGGCTCATCTGTGGTTTGGGAACTACGGTCCCGCGGGCCCTGGAGCAACTAAGACCCCACACAGCCAAATAAGTAAATAAATGTTTAAAAAATAAAGTTAAAATAAAGTGGGACTCGCTTGATTTTGTGAGTCCTAGATCTCAGCTTCTCCACCTTAGTTTGAATCACATCCATTAGATTTCATGTAGTAATACAGAGCAAAGGAGCTCCCCCACCCCAATCGCACGTCTATTTCTTGATCGCATTCCACACTCTGCTGAGGGTTAGTCGCTGCTCTGCTCTGCCAGGGCCCTCATCCTTGCAGCCCGACTGACGGAAGGCCCCGTCTGGGATATGCCGTCCTCACAGCAAAGGGAAAGGGAAGAGCTGACAGAAACACACAAGGGCTCTTAAAGTTTCAGCGAGCACTTGGCCATGTGCCAGTGGGAGGATGTTACACATTCCTGCTGCAGAGAGGGCCCCTTAGGCTACCAGGCAAGGGCAGGGAGGCACAGCAAGAAGGGCCTGTGGGTAATTGAGGACAATAATAGAACCTCCCATCCACCACTAGAGGACCCCTAACCTCCTAAGCGTCCTGTAGATATCCAGGGTGTGTTGTGAAATCTCAGAGCTATGCTTCCCGTAAGCAGGTCACAATCCCCCTCTTCTTCAGGGTAGGGTATTGTCTGTGTCCTGTTCTAACCCCACAGCCTTACCTCACCTTCCACACCACATGTTCCTGTTTTTCTTTCTGAGCGAGTGCCTGTGACTCGACAGACAATCAGGGGTGAGGTTAAGCAGGTCCCGTCGGCCGCTCCTGACTCACTTCCATCAGCGGGTGGGCGCCTTTCTGAGCACTTCAGTCATTTCAGGTCTCTGCTTCCCATCTGTCGGGGTCACAGCAGAGAAAGTCAGATCGCCTAGGAAGACACCTTGTGGTATAAGTTTTAAGAAAGCTGACCGCTTTGTGAGCCTGAAGATGAAAGTTGCCAGTTAAATGCAGGTATTTCTGGCTAGTCTGCCTCAAGGTCAGGGAAGCAGAAGAAGATATTAAAGATCCTTCCTCAAACTAGGTCAGAACTATGGTAAAAGATGAGAGGCTGATTTCAGGAAGCCGCACAATAACCCACTCACACAAGTTGACCAACTTAAGTTATACAGTGTTTCTGGACTCCCAGAGATGGTCCAGGGAGATGGATTAGTCAGCCAAGTGGCGGACGGTCTATTTTCTGTGCTCCTCTCTGCCTTACTCCATTATTTCCAAAGCTAAGCCAAAGCAGGTTTGAAAAAGCAATTTCATCATTTTATACCTATCGCTGGACAAGTAAATCAAGAAAGTAGTCCAAAAGTATTTCTCCCACTTAAAATGCTGACAAATCCTTAGAAATTGAAAAATGAAATACACATGTTGACTGACCTTCAAAATTAACGTTAGGACTTTGGGATTAACAGACACACACTTGGAGAAGGCAATGGCAACCCACTCCAGTATTCTTGCCTGGAGAATCCCAGGGACAGAAGTGCCTAGTGGGCTGCCGCCTGTGGGGTCGCACAGAGTCGGACACAACTGAAGCGACTTAGCAGCAGCAGCAGCAGCAGCAGCAGCAGATACACACTACTCTACATAAAATAAATGAGAAGGGCCTACTGTATAGCACAGGGAGCTATACTCAATATCTTCTAATAACCCAAATGGAAAAATATCTGAAAAATGTTTATATGTATATGCATGGGTATGTAACTGAAGCACGGCTGTACAAACATGACAACACAACTTTGAACTAATACAACATTGTAAATTAACTATACTTCAACTTAAAAACACACAAAAATAAGGTCTAGAGGTTATCTCATAGTTATATCATTTTGTTTGCTTTTATGATGTATTAGATTAATATGTATTAAACACAAAAGTCTTCCCATTAAACTGAGGAACAGATGAGGTGCATCTGCCCATGCTGCTGCGCATTGATGTTAACACCAGTTTAATGGTCAGAAGAAGGCATGGGTTTTAAAATACTTAAAAGGAGACGATCCAAATACATTTACTTTAGATTGTATAACTATAAACCTGTAAGATCCAAGGGCAGCAAAGAAAAAAAAAAACCTTTAGAACTTTTTCATAGTAGATCAAAGTTGAATAACTAAAAACAGTTTCCTTACATACAGAGTTAAGAAATTAGGAGCTTGAAAATTGAAACATATCACAAGGCATCTTTTTAGTCGAAATAATTTTATCACCACATAGCAAAAAATACTTGAAAAATAAATAAGAGTTAAATGAAGTATAGTACCTTCAGAAGAAAACTCTATAAAACTTGGAGGACCAAAAACATACCCTTAATGTTCTGGAAACAATTTCTATTTTATAAATTATTTCAAGTGTGGCAGCTTTAAACAGCCTTTTTATTATGCTCCCAGATTTGTGGGTAGGAATTTGGATAGCACAAAGCAAATGGGATCACAAGACCAAGGGTGATGTAGTGGCTGGGTCTGGAATATTCTGGAAGTATCTCATGCTTGTGTCTGATGGTTGGCCCTGGGAAGGAACCCCATCTGGTGCTTTCAACCAGGGCACCTGCTTGAGGCCTCCCCAGGAGGCTGGGATTCAGCACAGCTCAGGGGCCCAGGACAGTCGGACCTCAAAAGGTGAGAGTGCCTGAGAACCAGCTGGACTCCCCAATCTCCTGACCTCACCTCAAGGCCACACAGCATCCACTGCTTTCTACTGTTCACTAACCTGCCACAGATCCTCTCCAGTTCAGGAAATCTCTGAGAACAGTGCCAAAGAATTTTCAGCCATATTTTAAAAATCACCTCATTAGGAAACACCATAATTTTAGATTAGAAGATCAATTTTCCCTAATTAATATATAGGCCTAATATAATTCTAGTCATATCAGTGGAAGGGTCTTTTTAAAATCCTCTTTTTATCCTTTCATTTTTAATTGAAATATACTTAGTTTATAGTGTTGTATTAGTTTCAGGAGTACGACAAAGTGTTAGCTATATATATATATATTTTTTTTCAGTTTTCCATTTTGGTTCTTACTAGATATTAAATATAGTTCCCTATGCTATATAGTCGGAGAAAGCAATGGCACCCCACTCCAGTACTCTTGCCTGGAAAATCCCATGGACAGAGGAGCCTGGTAGGCTGCAGTCCATGGGGTTGCTAAGTCGGACAGGACTGAGAAACTTCACATTCACTTTTCACTTTCATGCATTGGAGGAGATGGCAACCCACTCCAGTGTTCTTGCCTGGAGAATCCCAGGGATGGGGGAGCCTGGTGGGCTGCTGTCTACGGGGTCGCACAGAGTAGGACACGACTGAAGTGACTTAGCAGCAGCAGCATGCTATATAGTAGGTATTTGTTGTTGATTTTATAAATAGTAGTATGTATCTGTTACTGCTAAACTCCTTATTTATTCATCCTCCACTTTCCCCTTTGGTAACCATAAGTTTGATTTTTATGTCTGTGAATTTGTGTCTGTTTTTTCAATAAAACCATTTGTATCAATATTTCAGATTCCACATATAAGTGATATGTGATATTTGTCTTTCTTAGTATCATTATTTCTAGGTCCATCTGAAATGGAGCAGAACCTTATGGGTCCTTGACTCCATGTTTTCTGCCTGCCTTTTGTGTGAGTAAAAACCTTAGCCAAACAATAATCAGGGAAGTGAGAAAATGCAGAAAAAAAGGAAAACAGTACAACGAGACTAATATAGTCAGTAAGCAAAGGCAAGGCTTTAGTTCCTTCTCAAGGGCTACTGATGATATTCTGAGCCATGTCCCGTGTCTCTTATAGAGACCAAGCCCCCCACCAGGAGGGAGGCATTAACTACACGATGACTGGGCTATATAGTCATGGCCTGCTGCTGCTAAGTCGCTTCAGTCGTGTCCGACTCTGTGCGACCCCATAGACGGCGGCCCACCAGGCTCCCCCGTCCCTGGGATTCTCCAGGCAAGAACACTGGAGTGGGCTGCCATTTCCTTCTCCAATGCATGAAAGTGAAAAGGGAAAGGGAAGTCGCTCAGTCCTGTCCGACTCTTAGCGACCCCATGGACTGCAGCCCACCAGGCTCCTCCGTCCATAGGATAAGATGCTGCAATTCCGATAACTGGCCTCAAGGAAATGTAACAAACCAAACCTGGAGCTAAAGACTAAATGTACTTAAAACAATCAGGAGGACGTTGGTCAGACCTCTGACGACCAATTTCAAGATGACCGTCAGAGCTGACAGTGCTGTTTCTGCCTGTAGACCCCTCCTTTAAAACTTCTTGCCCCCTGACTGGTGGGTGGAGGAGGGGATTGGCCTCTGGACAGAAGTCCATATCCTTCCCCTAGCCCAAGGTGCTGGCCTTTTAAATAAAGCCAACCTTCCTTTCCACCAACCTTTTCTTTCTTGGCTTTGGAGCTGGGAGCAGCTGGACCCACCTTCTCTGATGGATATTGGCGCCCACACGAGGCTGCACTCTCGCGATAGCTGACTCCCGTCTCGCGATATCTGGCTCCCCGGCGTTTTTCCCCAGCGAGGCCGGGGCCGTGATGCACCTGGAAAGCTTCAGGGAGCAGCTACTCGTGCCTCGCTGGCCTCTCTGAACGGGATTTAGGGGGAAGTTCCTAGCAGCTGCCTATACCATTTGTCTCAGGGATCCTCCCTGTGTCTCCCCTGCCCGGCACTGACTCCCAACTATGCTTTTTCCTGATGGAACAGAAAGACGCCTCTGGACAAGCCGCCGAGCTCCAAGACCCAGTCGGTCCATCAGTGTGTACCCAGCTAACTTTTCTTTTGAGCGCGAAGAGCTATTGGGTGTTTCGCCAATTGGCTCTGATGTGTGTCTGCCATTGAGGACCCTTTGTGAACACTGAGGGTCTCTTGGGTGTTTTGCCAGCTGGTTCTGACACAGTAGCTGACGTCAAGGCCCATTTGTGTTGCGAAGTGTTTTTCTGGGACTCTGTATTGGTCATCCTTGTTGAAGGGTTTGTGACAGTTCTATCTTCTGGTATGTGGGGGTGTGTGCCATTTGTGTGATTGGTATCCTTGTTGCCTTTTGTAAAATGGGAAATTCAAGTTCACTTCATGAGAAAAATTTTAGCTGTGATATTATGATTAAAAAAAAGATAATTTTTTAACAATATACAAAAACAGTGTTTTTTAGATTCCAGAAAAAAATGGTGAAGATGAAACTCTTGAAATTCCAAAACTGGTTCTTTTTGCATATGCAGTTAGAGAAAGCTAGCTTTATAAAATACTGTTTTCAGAATTCTGACCGGTTGTACTAAGCTGGTACAAGACTGGAATTTGATTTTTTTTTTTCTTTTACTGGTCCCCAGATAATGTTCTCCCTGCTAAGAGAACAAATTTTCCTGGAATATTGAGCTGCTTTTGATAACAAATTGCAAGTTTCTTTCTCTAGCTAACTTTGAGAATTCCAAAAGTCTCCTGGGCATCTCAGAAGGAAATATTTAAGTAACTAGGATTATCTGGTATACTAAATTATATGGAAGACATTTGATAATTTTCAGATCACACTGCCAAACTAGTAAGAAATCTAAAGGATTCGACTGGAAAAGTTGTTTTGCTTCAAACCATATTTTTGACCCTAATGTTTGGATGGAAAAAATTGTCTAGCAGCGTTATCAGAATATACTTACTTATGATATGTCACTGTTGGCTTTAAGTTCACTGCCAAAAACACATGCGCAATGCTTATGTGGCAGTATGGTAGAAGTGCTAAAAGTATGGCCCAAGAAATGTTTCTTCATCAGCATACCTCTCTATCCTTGTTTGTTGCATCTGATTAGTTTTCCCCCAACATGGAAAACTAGCCAGATAGATAAACAAAATGTAGACCGAATATCAAGAGACATGAATGGACCCAGAGCAGGCAACTTAGCTACTCTGGTAATGATGGAAAAATGTATTGATTATCAGTGCATTCTGTGGAAGGATTTGCAATTAAAAGGGGGAAACAATGGAAGAAATTTTCACATATGGCGATATGGGAAAGGCATTCTGGCTTATATATGGTTTGATTTGAACTTTTAATATATCTACCTTGTCTCCTCCATTTATCTGTTAATGGACGTTCAGGTTGCTTCCATGTCTTGGCTGTTGTGAGTAGTGCTGTTATGAATATTGTATGCATATGTCTTTTTGAATTAGAGTTTTTATCTTTTCTAGATACATGCCTAGAAGTGGGACTGTTGGATCATATGGTAATTTTATTTTGAGATTTTTTTTTTTTTAGGAGGAAACTCCATACTGTTCTCCATAGTAGCTGCACCAATTACGATTCTAACAGTGTAGGAGGGTTAGAGGGTCTTTTACAACTTGTTTCTATCTAGATATCTATTATCTAAAGGAATTGATGG
The DNA here is from genome assembly GCA_006410515.1 of Procapra przewalskii. Classification (NCBI taxonomy): domain Eukaryota; kingdom Metazoa; phylum Chordata; class Mammalia; order Artiodactyla; family Bovidae; genus Procapra; species Procapra przewalskii. Next base: position 2,017,082 of record SJYF01000065.1, on the reverse strand, counting down.
ATAATGATACATAAGAACATTTTTAGAAGGATGAATATTACAAGAGGAGTCCCTTTGCAAGCAGTTTAATACTCCATACACAACTGTGAATAAAAGCACTTGATTATTCTAAGAATAGACATGTCAATCTTACGGAATTGAAAACTTGGACTGAAGTAATCCAAGTTTTCCAAGTAGGGGTGTAGCAATCATGCACGTTCCCAGTATGTGCTGGGGAAAGGAGGGCTTATTCCATCAGTGGTACTGACATTGCTGGTTAAATGTGAGAGTGTAGGGAGTGCACCTGCAATTTACACAGGGTGCAAACGGAATGTTCAGATGAATTCAAAGTTTTAAGAGTCAGAATCAAAATCAGAAAAAAAAAAGCCGCATATTGTTTTTTAATCTTAGTGTGGATCAGGCTAACATCAGTATTAGAAAACTATATATGTATAGTTAACAGGTCTGACTATATAAATATTAAAACTGTACTTGTAATAACTAAAAAAAAAATTCAAAGCAGATAAATCACTTGCATCAGTAAAGCCCTTGAATACTGTTCTTACCAACAGAGAGTTCTTCCAAATCAAAAGAAAAAGATGACCACCCAAAATGGGCAAAGAACATGAATGAGCATTTTTTAAGAGGAGGACATTCGAGTAGCCAGCAGCTGATTTGAAACCCTGGGCACTTGTTGGGGAGTAGGAGCCCAGGAATGGGATGGTGTTTACCTGCCGGAGGCAGCAGAGCCCCTCGACAGGAAGTTGATGCAGCTTTGTTACCTAGCTGTGAGTGGGACGTACTTGAAGTCTAGTTATGTCAGATGGCCATTGGTTACTTGTCATTATTAAACTTGAATGTGACTTGATGATGGATGGCTTATTCTTAACTCTTAAAGAAATTCGGATTTAGCAAAGAGACATGTTTCTCTGTGACTTTTCTTAGCTTCCCCAACCCAGTTCAGAATGTCAGACTCTAGGTTCCACTCTCTGCCCTTAGACTCTGCATCTAGGGACCATTCCTTGGCCAACATCTTGAGGGCTATTTTGCAGGTATCCCAAAATGATAGATCTGAAATTAATAATAATAAACACGTGCATGCATGATCAGTCATGTCACACTCTTGCAATCACATGAACTATAGCCCACCAGATGTCTCTGTCCATGGGATTTCCCAGGCAAGAATACTGGAGTGGGTTGCCATTTCCTCCTCCAGGGGCTCTTCCCAACCCAGGGGTTGAACCCATGTCTCCTGTGTCTCCTGCATTGGCAGGCGAGTTCTTTACCACTGAGCCACCTGGGATTCCCCAATAATAAACACATTGCCAATCAGATTTAAAGTTGATCTTTTAAAGTGGCAGATCTCTTTCTGTCAAATTCTTACATAGAACCCAGACATGTAGTGAGACAGGTGAAGTGGAGGGTTTGAGGCCACAAAGGCCCCCGTCTGCTTTGCTTCCTTCTGGCCACTTGTGGCAGCCCCTCTCCCCCCAGGGCAGCACCCTGCAGCCCCCTGGAACACAACTGGACCACGACTTCAAGGAAAAAATGTTGCCAGAATCTGGCCTCTGTACACCAGTGCCAGATTAAATGTTGGAGACAGAGTTTTGGGTGAAGTAGAAAGAAATAGCTTTATTGCTTTGCCAGGCAAAGGGGGAAACAGCAGGTTCATGCCCCCAGTCCTATGTGTCCCACTCTGGAGGGAGTAGTAAAGAGTTTTATAGGAATGGTTCAAAGAGCAGGGGGTTATCAGCTTGCAGACATTTTTCTGATTGGTTGGTGGTGAAGTAATTGGGAGTCAGCATCATCAACCTTCTGGTTCCAACCAGTCTAGGGTCTGTCTGCTTTTGGTCAGCAGTTTTCATCTGGTGGAAGTCTGCTTCCTGTAAAAACAACTTAGGAATATGTGTCAAGTTAAAAAAAAAAATCTTTCAGGGAACTTCGTGATTCTGCTATGTGGTGGATTCATAGTCTAAATCGTTACCAGTTCCCCAGCCCAATAGCTGTTCTTTGTTTCTGCATCTTCTCATTCCCCAGTCGTTAATTCTTGAATCAGCCTTTTACTTCAAAAGACAAGGGGGCTTGTATGTGGTTTCAAAAGCAACTTCTAATTTTAAGCACTGGGTTCAGCAGTGTTGAGTGAGCTCCATAAGGTAGAATGTATAGTCACGTTTATTAATTTGCTCAAAATGTGCAAACCTAAAGCATTTTGTTATTTAAGTGTATATCAAAACATCATGTCAGACACTTAGAAATACATACCATTCTTCTCAAATTTACCTCATAAAGCTGGAAAAAATGAAATTAAAGTGAAGCATTAAAAAAAGAATCTTAGGCAAACAACAAAATACTGGGTCCCCTCCCCCCCCCCCACCTCAAGGATTCCATTTAC
>SJYF01000065.1:2004188-2014704 GCA_006410515.1 Procapra przewalskii | reverse complement strand
CACCTCAAGGATTCCATTTACTTGACTGACCCACCGGTCTAGTCACCTGTTCTGACTCAAAGCAAGGTCAGTAACTCGCAGGACAATCCGAAAGGACCAAGAAGTTTCACGACCAAGTATAGCAGGTGTTCCTGGAGCCCACATGGCCCCTGACCAGCCTTTCTCAGCAGGGCATCATAGGCATTCAGAGCCACATGCTTCTTCCTTGGGCCAGTTGAGTCTAAACTTTAAGAAGCATTTGGCACCCTTGACCTCAGACATCAAGTGCAAGAAGCATGCAGCCGTCATTGCAATGACCTGGGATGCTTGCACTCCTCTCCAAGTATTTGCCCCCGAAGGGTGGTGTCGGCCCTGGCTGGGCATTCCCACAGACCTTGCCACTCTCAGGGACAATGTAGGGATCTCCCAGTGTGGGCTGCTGTTTGGGGGGGTGGCCCGCAGCAGTTATCGAGGATCTGTGAGCTCAGGTGTGACACTGCTGAGCATTAAGGCTTTGCTTTATAGAGGAAGTAAAACGTTTATTGTGTCCATACTTCAGTTAAAGCTTTCAGTTCAGTTTGGTTTCTTTTTATGACCGTTCATTTCGGCTGCCTTGAATATATGACTGACATTAAGTTTATTGAAGATGCCGTCCTGGTCGTTTCTGCGATGTAAACACCACATGTGAAGCTAACTGTGCTCCTCACTCTTCCTGGAGGTCTGAGCTCTCCACTTCTGTGGCCCTGCTTGTCTGTATTGGAGGCATACGGACAGGGCAGTGCTTAAATTGAGATATACCCCGGAGGAGCATAAGGGTAAAAATCCATACTTGTAAAAAGGTATGCTCTGAGCGTGGCTGGTTCCTCCATGTCTGCCACGCTGCAACGACCTCTTAGATGTAAATGATTTCATGGCCTTTAGACACTCAAGTTTCCGTGGTGTAGGCTTGGGAGGCATGCCAGAGCTGCTCACCTCTATATTGATGGCAGCAGGCAGGGCTTCAGGGGAAATGAGTGAAGGCAGAGGAGCAGGGGAATTGATGTAAGGAATAGCAGGAAATATATGGGGAGAAGCAAATTGATCTTTTAAGCGTCAGTGCCAAGAATTTCATTGTTTCCTGGGCCATAATTAAATGTTTTAGAACACATTTTAATGTTTAATAGTTAATAGAAAAGTTGGCTCGCAACTTCTTTTGAGGGTCACTTGTTTATTGTGAAATTGACATAAGCAATTCACTCCCAATCTCACATCCTTCCCTTCTCAAAATTGTTTTTCCTGTCCAGTACCTCACCACACCCTATGTCTGCAGCATCCTAGTTAAAGGACTGCCATTGTGCAAGTTCCCAGACTTGCATCATGATAGTAAGAACTTGAGTGCCTGGTCATTAAACAGACTGACCACCAGCCTGTACCGTCAAGATTCGAATTAAGTTTCTCTGGACTGGGGTCTGGATCCAGGTGACCTGTATCATCAGGCACGCGTGGGAAGCACCTAACACAGTTCTTTGATCATCCTTTGATGAAAATGTATGCGGCAGGACAACACAAAGACACTGAAGTTTGGACAGAGCTCATGAATGGGAATGACCTTTTCACGTGTCCAAACAAGAAGTAACTTCTTTACTTCGAAATGATTCTGTAATTTGCAAAATTGTAAAACACATAGAAATTTCCAACATACAATGGGAACCCATCCCCATTCACAAAATGTTTCAATGAAAACTTCTCTCCCCACTACCAGACTGCCAAGATAATCAACAACTGCTTTACATTTTTAAAGGAAAAAAAAGAGTTTATTTTGTTATTTTCTGTCTGATTTGAAAAAAACCTAGGACATAAGTAGAAGATTAATATTAAGGCAGCATGCGTGAGGTGTATGATTTAATTTCTAAAACTGCTAACTCAGAATTATTTAATACAGTTAGCTAGATGCTTTGGGGAGAAAGAATAAATTACAAGTCATGTTTTCACAACACTTTCAAATTATTGTGTCTTGAGAGATAATGAAATGGAGTAGTAAAAGGCCAGGTGTGACTGTAAATAAATTAAAAGCAAATTCGTTTTAAGAAATTAATAATACCAGTTCATACTGAGTGCCGAGCAGATGCCAATTCTCTGGTTGGTTTTTTATGTATATTATTTCACGTAGTCCACATAACAGTCCTACGAGGATGATCATTCTTCATAGGAGAAAACTATAAGTCCGAGAGGAATTAAATGCTTGTCCAGAGTCATGTGGAATTTCAGGAATTGGATCCCTGGTCCATAAACTAGTCTCTCGGTCTGTTTATGGTTACTTTAAACCATACAATTTAGCATCTAGACTCAGACACTCTTACAAGTGAAAAGGAGTGCTGTTGATAATTACAAGTAGAGAACACTGGGTGTTTGGCCACTGTAATGTGGATAAAGCTAGTTTATTTCGTCATCAGGCAACTTAAGCGTGGGGATGGGACATACAAATTGAACGAGGGCATTGAAAAATACTTGCTAGCTTCGAAAGATGGCTCCAGCATACAAAAGAAAAACTGCAAATTCAAACATAATGAAAGATTATGTTAACTTAGTCACAACTCAGCTGAGATCCTCTATAATTTTATGTGAATTCTAGTCAATCAGTATAGCGGTATTGTTACTAAAGCCTGTGTGCCTGCATGCAATGAGGCTAAACGAACTGAAACATTGGAGTTTGGAGCAGAGAAAAGATTTATCGCAGGGACATGGAAGGTGACGGATGGCTCGTGCCCATAAAAACCTGAGACTCCCCAGAGGGTGTCAGCAAGCACTTTTTAAGGCAAACTTGGGATAAGGGGTCTGGTTAGCTGTTACAGACTTCTGGAATTCTTCATTCTTGTAGCTGTCACATAGGGCAGGTCACGATGCTCCTGTAAACCTCCATGAAAACACGTTATTCTCTGTTCTGTATACGAACAGATTCTTAAAGTTCAGAATCTTGAGGATGGGCTCTCCTGTATGTCTCAGGCTGTAGGCAGCATCGTCTAACAAAAGGTGCAGACACTGTGGATGAGCACCAGCAACAGAGCGCAAAGGGTAAAGCCAAGGGGCAGGTCTAACGCAGAGCCAGGTTTGGTCTTTGTCACAGTCCGTTTGATCTTACGTGCTGCAGAGCCTCCAGAAAGCCTCAGGCCAGTTTCCAATAGTCGCCACTGTCCACCATGAAGGAAAGTGTCAAGTGCCACCATGTCCAAAATGCCCTTTATAGCACGTAAGAGTGCTCAGTGTGACTTTTCAGACCTACAGAGAACATAAATGGTTGCAGTGGGACAAGCAACTAGTGGTAGAACTAGAAAGAAACCTCCCGATTCAGGCTCCATTTCCTTTCTAGATTTTGTTCTCTAGACTTTTTTTTTCAGTCTTACTATCTTTTTATTGAAGTACAGTTGATTTACAATGCTGTGTTATTAACTGCTGTACAGCAAAGTGATTCAGTTATATATATATATATATAATATACACACATACATATATCTTTTATATTCATTTCCATTATGGTTTATCACAGAATATTAAACATAGTTCTCTGTGCTGTGCAGCAGGACCTTGTTTTCTATCCATTCTATATATGAAAACTTAAATCTACTAACCTCAGCCTGCCACTCCATCCTTCCCCAACCCCTCCCCTTGGCAACCACAAGTCTGTTACCTGTGTCCATGATTCTGTTTGCTTCATAAGTTCATTGGTGCCATATTTTAGATTGCACATGTAGGTGATGTCATATGGTATTTGTCCTTCTCTTTCTGACTTCACTTGCTATGATGATCTCGGCTTGCATCGATGTTGCTGCAGTGGCGTCATTTCATTCTTGACTGAGTGGTATTCCATTGTATGTGTGCACCACATCCTCATCCATTCATCTGCTGACGGACATTTAGGTTGTTTCCATGTCTTGGCTATTGTGAGTAGGTCTGCCCTGAACGTAGGAGTATGTGGATCATTTTGAATTAAAATTTTGTCTGCATATATGCCCAGGAGTAGGATTGCTGGATCATACGGTAGTTCTAGTTTTAGTTTCTTAAGAAATCTCCATGCTGTTCTTCACAGTTGGCTGTACCAGTTTACATGCCCACCAGCTGTGTAGGAGGGTGCCCTTTTCTCCACACCCTCTCCAGCGTTTATTGCTTATAAACTTTGTGATGATGGCCATTCTGACCCTTGTGAGGTGATACCCCTATTGTGGGTTTTATTTGTATTTCTAGATTCTTCTTGAGTGAGAATATTAATCTCCATCACAGACTGCTTGTTCATAGCATTAAGCATTTCACCCACATTATCACACTCCATATTTTATCAACCCTAGCAAAAGGTCTGTACTATTATTATCATCCTAGAAGTAAGCAGACTGGGGCACCAGGAACTGAAGTTATTTGCCTCCTCTCACATATCTGTGTGCTCTCTCTTAATTAATTTATTTATTCATTTCTAAATTTACAAGCTTTAGGTAAAGTTGACCTTTTAAGGTATGCAGTTCTGTGAGTTTTGACAAGTGTAAAGCATTATTTCCTGGCAAGGGTTTACGTTAGCTTTTGAGGGATATAAAGAAAAATAAAGTGGAGACCCAGCTTTGAACAGAGTTTGTAGACCAGTGATCATGTATCCAGCACTATAATATCATGGTTTTCCACCTTTGAGTCAGAAACACTCTCAGAAATGTGGAAGTGCATTAATGTTCTGGCAGATACTGGTTTTTTCATTGATGGGGGTTGGAGGGAGGTGGAAACCGCCTTTGTGATCAGCCATAAAGAAGATTTCTGCAGTTTAGGGCTGTGAGCTCAGAACAGTTTTATAGACAAAAGTAAACTACGTTAGGAGGGCAAATGCCTGTGCTATATAGAATATCACATTTGGGGCAAATTACTCCAACGTGCTTGGAAATACAATGGAACAGTTTCTGTATTGTGAGGTAGCAACTATTACTTTAGTAATGGGTGAGAGATTCCTTTTACTTCATTTAAAAGATGTAAAGCTAACCATTACCACAAGGAACTTTTTTGTACAAGACTGAAAAATCACATTCTCCTTTGGACTGTAGCATGTTTAGATTGTAAGGAAATGCTTTCTTTCAATAGCTGCTCATTTAGCAACAACTTCCCTGTGTAATGTAGAGGTTGCAAACTGGAGAATGTATATTTAGCTGAATTCAATATCCATTTCAATATGTTTTGAACTGCACGTGTAAAGGAAAAGCCAGTTCTCTTTTTTCTTTGATTTAAAGTTTCACTGTTACAATAGTGTTCATTTATATAGATTTCCCATATATCCTGCCTGGAAAATCCCATGGACGGAGGAGCCTGGTGAGCTGCAGTCCATGGGGTCGCTGAGGGTCGGACACGACTGAGCGACTTCCCTTTCACTTTTCACTTTCATGCATTGGAGAAGGAAATGGCAGCCCACTCTAGTGTTTTTGCCTGGAGAGTCTCAGGGACGGGGGACCTGGTGGGCTGCCATCTGTGGGGTCACAGAGAGTCGGATAAAACTGAAGTGACTTAGCAGCAGCAGCACATATATCCAAATAGCAGAAATATGTTAAACACATGAAAATAATTATTTTTTTTTCAATTTTATTGGTGTATAGTTGATTTACAATGTTGTGTTTCAGGTGATAGCAAAACCATGCAGTTATACAAACATACATACATACATACACACACACACACACACACACACACACACACACACACATATATTCTTTTTAAGATTCTTTCCCATATAGGCTATTACAGAATATTGAGCTCCCTGTGCTATACACAGTAGTACACAGTAGGTCCTTGTTGGTTATCTGTTTTATGTAAAGTACTGTGTATAGCTCCTAATTGATGCCTCCCCCTGACCTTTTCCTTTTGATAACCATGAATTTGTTTTTAAAATCTGTTTCTGCTTTGTGAATAAGTTCATTTGTATTATTTTTTAGATTCCACATGGAAGTGACCTCATGAGATATCTGTCTGTCTCTGTCTGGCTTAGGATCATGGCCTCTGGGCCCAGCTGTGTTGCTGCAGATGGCATCATGTCAGTTTTTTATGGCTGAGTAGTACTCCATTGTGTGCATATCCCACACCTTCTTTATCCGTTCATCCGTTGGTGGACATCTAAGTTGTTTCCACATCTTGGCCATGGTAAATAGTGTGGCAGTGAACACAGGGGTGCATAATATGTTTGAGTTATGGTTTGTCTCAGGATGTATGCCCAGGAGTAGGATTGCTGGTCATATGGCAGTTGTTTTTTTAGTTTGATAAGTAACCTCCATACTCTTTTCCAGTCTCATTCTTTTTTTTTTTTAATTTTTGCTTTTATTTTCATTACTCTAGGAGGTAGATCAAAAAAGATATAGCTGCAATTTATGTCAGAGTGTTCTGTTTCTATTTTTTTCTGAGCTTTATAGTATAAATATATGTAAATAATATGTTCAGTTCAGTTCAGTCACTCAGTCATGTCCAACTCTTTGCCACCTCATGAATCGCAGCACGCCAGGCTTCCCTGTCCATCACCAACTCCTGGAGTTCACTCAGACTCATGTCTGTCGAGTCAGTGATGCCATCCAGCCATCTCATCCTCTGTTGTCTCCTTCTCCTGCCCCCAATCCCTCCCAGCATCAGAGCCTTTTCCATTGAGTCAGCTCTTCACATGAGGTGGCCAAAGTACTGGAGTTTCAGCTTTAGCATCATTCCTTCCAAAGAAATCCCAGGGCTGATCTCCTTTAGAATGGACTGGTTGGATCTCNNNNGAGTCTTCTCCAACACCACAGTTCAAAAGCATCAATTCTTTGATGCTCAGCCTTCTTCACAGTCCAACTCTCACATCCATACATGACCACTGGAAAAACCATAGCCTTGACTGGACGGACCTTAGTCAACAAAGTAATGTCTCTGCTTTTGAATATGCTCTCTAGGTTGGTCATAACTTTTCTTCCAAGGAGTAAGCGTCTGTTAATTTCATGGCTGCAGTCACCATCTGCAGTGATTTTGGAGCCCCCCCCAAAATAAAGTCTGACACTGTTTCCCCTGTTTCCCCATCTATTTCCCAAGAAGTGATAGGACCATATGGGACCAGATCTTCTTTTTCTGAATGTTGAGCTTATGTAAATAACCTTAAATTTAGGTCTTTGATCCATTTGCAGTTTGTGTTTGTGTATGGTTAGAGAATGTTCTAATTTTCTTCTTTTACAATAGCTGTCCAGTTTTCCTAGCATCACTGATTAAAGGGACAGTTTTTTGTCCATTATATATTCCTGCCTACTTTGTCATAAATTAATTAAACATAGGTCCATGGGTTGACTTCTGGACTTTCTATTCTGTTCTAGTGATCTATATTTCTGTTTCAGAGCCAGTTCCATGCTGTTCTGATTACTATAACTCTGTAGTATAATCTGCAGAGAAGGCAGTGGCACCCCACTCCAGTACTCTTGCCTGGAAAATCCCATGGACAGAGGAATCTAGTGGGCTGCAGTCCATGGGGTCGCTAAGAGTTGGACATGACTGAGCGACTTCACTTTCACTTTTCACTTTCATGCATTGGAGAAGGAAATGGCAACCCACTCCAGTGTTCTTGCCTGAAGAGTCCCAGGGATGGGGGAGCCTGGTGAGCTGCCGTGTATGGGGTCGCACAGAGTCGGATACGACTGAAGCGACTTAGCAGCAGCAGCAGTAGTATAGTCTGAAGTCAGGGAGCCTGATAGCTCCAGCTGTGTTTTTCTTTGTCAGGACAGCTTTGGTTATTTGCGGTCTTCTGTGTTTTCATACAAATTTTAAAATTTGGAAAAGCCAATTCTGCATATAGTCAGAAGAAATCATGATTAAAAATGTTCATTTAAGTTTTAGAAAGTTTTTGTATGTTTGAGCTCTTTCATGGTCAAAAATTGATGGAACACTTTTTTGCTGAAGAGTACATCTCATTTCTTAATTGATGCTGAGAGGAAAATGAGATGCAAATCTCTGTTTAGGCTATAATTCAGTTATAGGTGTTCTGATCACTTTCCATTTACTGGCTCATGCAAGGACCATCATGATGCTTTAGTTATGGAGACAGATTCCAGAGAAACTCATGCACAAATTCAGGAGCTACACCTTTTCTCACATCGTATTTTCTATCAACAGCAAAACAGGGCCTTCAGTACTGCCTGGGAAATCTCTTCAGGGTAGCTTTTCCCAAATGATTGGTTGGCCTTCAGCTTCTATGCACTGGGAAGGCTCTGTGTGCCTCCTAGATTGTCACTGGGCTGGCCTGCACTTACCTTGGAAGAAGAAAGGCCCCTGGAGAGCCCACTCAAGCACTCTGAACGGTTTAGTCATGCTGTTCTCCTCAGGACTGGAATTCTGGCCCTGACTTTGATCTGCACTGCATCTCTGTCTGGGCTCAGCAAATCTGGGATGTCCCCAGACTATACCAAAAAAGTGACTTTAAGGGGAAAGGAGTTATATGGCTTATTATAAGTTTCGGAAACATTTTTGTGTTAAGTACCAGATACCAAGTGTGGACATTTTGTACCAACTCTTTTCATGAGCTAAATGTTAATATCCTACTTAGAACTCACTTCAAGTTCATAACCCAGATAATTTGGGAAGACAATATAAAGCAAGCTACTTGTTAATGATGGTTCAAGAATAACTGTGGCCACCCTGCCTACCCGTCTGTGGCTCTGGAATCATGCTCTGTTGGAGAGAAAGGGCCAGGAAGAGCTTCTTCATTTCCTGGCTCAATCAAAATTTCTGAAAGAAGCCCAATGAACCTAATTTTCATTCACTTTTTCCTTATAAGAAGTAGATTTTTCATATCATTATACATTTTTTCCATTTTGACCAGGGAATTAGTAAATTATGTCCAAAACGGAATCTAGCTTATCACCTCTTTATATACAACGTAGGAGCTACAAATCGCTTAATATCTTTAAGAAGTTGAAAAATAATGAAAAGCAGCTTCTATTTCCTGACATTTGAAAACCATATGCTATTGAATTTCATTGTCCCTGAATCAAGTCCCTGAATAGCTGCACTCGATTGTCTGTATATTGCCCAGGGCTGCTTTCATGACACAGTGGCGGAGTGGCGTGCTTGCAGCAGAGCTCGTATGACTTTACAGAGCCCCAACCATGTACTGCCTGGCGTTTCACAGAGAAAAAGAAAACTTGTCACCCTAGAGCTGGAACAGCTAACATTCAGCGCAGCAGCTGAAGAAGCACCCACTGTAAAGTATTTTGGTGTCAATTTCCTTAACCATGTATTGTAGTGAGTGGCTTTGATATGGCTATAAACTCTGTTCTGGGAAATACAGAAGAGGCCAAAGATGTGTGAAATTTAATGTAAATATTAATATAAAGAAATAAAAAACTCCTTTCAAGTTACTTTCATAAAAGTAGATAATTTTCTGCATTCAATACAACTAGCTCTCTTTTAGACAAGATAATCCTAGAAAAAGTATCAATTACAATGAAACTCTTAAAGTTTATTCTCCAGTTTTTCAGTCCACCTTTCCACCCCATGCTCTGCCCACAAGATGTGCAAGTTATTATGAGTTTAGCCTCCTACTCCTCAAAGCATCTTTGGAGATTAGAAAATGAAGATGTAGTTAAAATGAAGTTGAGAAAACAACCCTAAAATTGAGCCTGAAGAGCATCAATTCAGGGGAGAATTTAGCAAACACAGATCTCGCTAGATTTATTAGAAGTTCTGAAAGATGCTGCTGTCTTAGAATCACAGCAGATATGTATGTAGTCTTCGTGCCTTGTATTTGCTGAAAAGGATCACTTCCTATAACAAATGATGGGAAAAGTTGTATAAAGATCCTGAAGTCTAGAAGCTTTTGAGACATTTACACTTATAATCTCTGAACCAGACTTTGAAGAACTGATTTAGAGGTTTCACAATTAGGTTCATGATTTCACGGAAATGCCATTTAAACTGGAACAGCTCCAAGATTCAACAAGTGGGACATTTTTAGATAAGCTATGGCACAGTGGCATAGTGAAAAACAGAAACATGTCTCAAAATGGTATGGAGATTATGCCAGTATGCAGATAGCACCCAGATTCACAGCTAAAACGAGGTACACCCCTAAGGAACCAAGGGAGGGAGAACAGAGCGTCAGTCCTCAAAATGTGGTGTCTAGCCCCCGCAGGCACACGGGCTAGGTGCTACCAGTCTGATGCAAGAAAAGTATGAGGATCCAGAGTAACTGTTCAGAAACTTGTGTAATAGCAGTAACTTTACTGTTAATTTTAAAAACTAATTTAGCTTGTATTTTTTTTTTTACCTTCTTACTTTTCTTTTTGTGTCTTTAAAAAAATATTTTAATTCATTTTATTGGAGTATACTTGATTTACAATGTTATATTCTGCTCTATAGCAAAATGACTCTGTTATATATATATGTGTGTGTGTGTGTTATTTTTCATATTCTATTCTATTATGATTTATCACAGGATATTAAGTATAGTTCCCTGTGCTATACAATAGGACCTTGTTTTTATGTCTTTTTTATTTTATTTTTATTTAGTAATTCACTTTTATTGTATTTCACAAATGTA
>SJYF01000065.1:1964356-1976621 GCA_006410515.1 Procapra przewalskii | reverse complement strand
ATATCTGTGTGAAGCATTTGTTAAAGTCAGTAAAGCGACACTAACACGTCACTGTTGACCACAGGCAGCCAGAGCAAGGTTCATGGTCAGGTACAGGATCAGGGTTCTGACAAGCGTCCATCAATACAGCCCCACAAGGTCACTGCCCTGAACATCCTCTGTGTGCGCCTCCTCGGCCCTCCTTTCTTTCCCGAGCCCCCAGCAACCACTGATCTCTTAACTGTCTCAATGGTATTGCCTTTTCCAGAGAGTCAGAGCTGGAATCATATGTGTATGTTTCCAACTCTGCGACCCCATGGACTGTAGCCTGACAGGCTTCTCTGTCCTTGGGGATTCTCCAGGTAAGAATACTGAAGTGGGTTGCCGTGCCCTTCTCCAGGGGATCTTCCCGACCCAGGGGTCAAACCCAGGATTCCTGCCTTGTAGGCGGATTCTTTACCATCTGAGCCACCAGCATTCCTATTTAAATAGGACTGACTATTCATGGGGTCGCAAAGAGTCGGACACGAGACTGAGCAACTGAACTGAACTGATCCCAGTTGGAGTGATGTGTGGGCATTAGTCTGGTTGCATTAGTCAAATCCACATGCTTTGTAAGGCTTCCAGCAGTTTCAAGGACACCCTCTGCTAGGCCCTTCCTCTCCAGCTTCAGCCTGGACCCTGGCAAACAGCTGTCTTCGTATGTCTTGCAGGCTGTATCAGGGGGCTTGAGCTAACCCCCTAAAGGCCCCACTCAAAAAGGCCCATCCAGAAAATGCTGTCCACAACAGACAACAAGGGTCTCTCTCATGGCTTTAACTCTGATTTTGCAAATGTTTTTGTTAGTTCAAGTTGTTTTTTGGAAATAAGGCAGACATGGACTAATTACGTGGCCCAAAGAGTGGAAACAGACTGTGCCTCTCAGAGGCCCTGCCACTGGTGAGCGCGCACACGGGTGGTCCCGGGGGATGCATCCATCTCAGCCCTTCCCTGAGAGCGGCACCTTCCTGTCTGCAGTATGAGCAACAGCACCCCACACCCAGCACCTGCCCTCCCTTCCTGCCCCGTGAGTGAGCCCATGATGTTGGATTAATTGTATAATTCCCCTAATTGATGGTATTGATTGATGGCCCTGTTAAGAGTGGAGTGTTATTGTTGGTACACAAGTAACATTTATTTTATTCTGGCACTGTAATTACAGGCAGTAAATTAAATTAAATATTAAGCATTAACTTGAAATCAATAGGGCAACAAATCTCATTAAGAGAAAAAAAAAGTATTATGTAAATTCTTTCCAGGATTTTATCATCATGAATAATGGCTATTCATTATGAGAACTGCACAGCAGAGGAGGCGACAGAGCTGAAGGAGATAATATCGCACCTTGTGAGTTTAGAGTGAGTCAGAGAGGCTCTGCTGCAACCCAGGGAGAAACCCTGGGCCCCCACGGTAGGGTCCGCAGCCTGGTGCAGGCTCTCCCCGATGTCAGCGGGCCTGCCCGTTGAGGCGGCTCTCAGCCAGGCGGGCATGCACAGGCTTCCTGCTCCATCTGTCTCCTTGGCCACACCTGACCTATGGTTTCGGCTTCTCATCTGCATCTGCCTGACCCTTAGGAAGCCTAGGGCTAAGCCCAGCCCTCCCTGGGTGAGGGAGTTCATCCAGAGGCAGCCATAAAAGGCTTACGTCAATGGGAAAGGCAGGGTGCCTGGAGCGGGGAGCGCGGGGGTGTGGGCCAGAGCTCCTCCGCGTTGTGCCAGACCGCCCCGGCTCCCGCAGCCCACGGGTCCTCCTCCCCCTCCGCTGCCCCATCAAAATGCCCCCAGAGCGAAGGATCTGCTGCGCACGGACAGCCGCATCCGCTGCCTGCCAGGAGGTTCTGGAAAGCCAGATTTCCTGTTTGTGGCCCTGCCCTCTGCTCTTCTTTGCCTTTCTTCATCCCGGCCTCCTCCCTGACAGGCCTGCCGCGGCCTGAGCACACAGCAGCCCCTCGCAGGCCAGCTGGCGGACAGCCCCCTTCTTTCCCACAAGTAGTTCCTGCCAATGTTGAAGGCTCCCAGAAGAAAACATTTGGAACCCAGAAGAGAACAAAACACAAACTCCCTATGGAAAGGATGAGAGGCAGAGGCTGTAAACAAAGTATTTTAGTTCAGAACCGAGGGGTCTTGGACAGTATGGCAGGTGCCCGTCCCGTGTTCTGTGTGAGCCCCTGCTCACTTGTGGTGGGACATACAGTAGCAAGGTCACCCCATTTTACTGACACTCCTTTATGAAGAAAACCGAGCAGGACCACAGAACGCATCAGATGGCTGCCCAGCAGCCTGGACTCCGCTGCTGCCTGAGCTGGCCCTCCCCCTCTGCGTGGATGCGACAGTCCCTCCTCACCTGGTGGTTGAGCCAGGAGCTGGGAATCTCTGGCCGGCCTCGATCTCTCAGCACACTGTCCTTCATGCTTTCCACGCAGGGGTGCTCCCTCACCTTAGACCCGAATGGAGGCTCATAGTCCTTCACTTCTGTTGGAGAGAGCAGGCGGACACAGGGCCTTGAGAAGGGCATGCACAGCTGCGATACTGACTCTCAGGATTCGCCTGTGACTATGCTGGGGGTGGTTTTTAATTCTAATGGATTAATAAAATTATAAGGAGGGGTCATAGAAGGACCTTGAAGTAGTCAACACGTGACAGTTCAGTGACCCTGAGGTGCTAACGGCTGGAGACAGATCCGGGAACAAGATCAACAAGGTCAGGGGATACGGGCTTTAAGCATCGTGGTTCCTGGGAGGTAGGAAACCTTCCATATGACAAAGGTTCGTGGCCCTACAAAGGTCCACAAGCACATAAATAGATTTAATATGTGGTATTAAATTTCTTGCAGAGATTCAGCGATATAAAAAAGGAATGAAAGTGTTAGATGCGGCAACACAGATTATGTCAAATAAGCCAGACATTAAACGACAAGTATTGCATGGTTCCCATTAGGTAAGGTACCTAGAATAGGCTACTTCACAGAGGCAGAGAGGAGAATATAGGTTGTTGGCGGAGGGAGAGACTCTGTTCACTAGTACAGCGTTTCAGTTGGGGAAGATGGAAAAGTTCTGGAAATGGATAATGATGGTGATTACACAACACTGTGAATGTACTTAATGCTACCCAACTGCACCACTTACTTTTTTAAGAATTGTAAACAGTTAAAAATGGCTAAACTGGTGAATTTTATATCATGTATATTTTCCCACAGGAATAAAAAGTCAGGGAGAGTAGTGATTACAAAAAAAAAAGTCTACAAAGGCTCCTTTCAATAGTAATAATGAAAAAGAGGTTCAGAAATGCTGTTTTAGTTAGCTGACAGAGGAGAGAGATTGATAACAAACACAATTTGAAAATGTAATTTTCCTTCAGTGGTACTCGCGAAAAAGGAAATAATGAAGGATGATGTAAACCCTTCATCAGAGCTTCAGGTTTCAACTAAGGTCCATTTCTTTTCTTTTTTTTAAGGGCAATTCATGTCATTTGTTTTCTTCTAATTTTTTCCTATTGAAGTATAGTTGCTCAGTCACGTCCATCTCTTTGTGACCCCATGGACTGGAGCCCACCAGGCTTCTCTGTCCATGGGATTTTCCAGGCAAGAATACTGGAGTGGGTTGCCATTTCCGACTCCAGGGGATCTTCCCGACCCAGGGATGGAACCTGCACCTTTTAGATCTCCTCCACTGGCAGGCGGACCACACTGTATCCGTTTCAGGTATACAACATAGTAACTCAGTGTTTTTATAGGCTGCTCTTACGAAGTTGTAAACACAGCTATGTTTTCTATGCTGTCCACTGTACCCCGTAACTTATCTAGTTCATCCCTAGTAGTCTGTATCTCTTACTCACCCTCACCCATTTCCCCTCCCCTCACCCCCCACCCTGCTGGCAATGAGCGGCAGTTTATCTGCCTCTATTTGTTTCTGTAGAGTCCATATTTAAATGAAATCAAGCAGTATCTTTCTCTGTCTGCCTTATTTCACTAAGCATAATATCCTCCAGCGCCATCCATGTCATTGCAAATGGCAAAATTTCATTCTCTTTTATGGCTAATATTCCATTATGTGTGTGTGTGTACAAATATACTTTTTTGCATGTAGTATGAAAAAATGTCATTTCACTCTTTCATGCATAACCGTCCAGCTTTCCCAGCACCACTTATTGAAGAGAATGTCTTCTCTCCGTTGTATATTCTTGCCTCCTGTGTTGTAGGTTAGTTGACCACAAGTGCGTGGGTTTATTTCTGGGCCCTCTATTCTGTTCCATTGGTCTACACCCTTTTGATTACTGCTGCTTTGTAGAACAGTCTGAGTTCAGGGAGCATGATTCTTCCAGTTTTGTTCTTTTTCTCTCAAGATTACTTTGGCTATTTGGGGTCTTTGGTAGTTCCATACACATTTTAGGATTATTTTGTTCTAGTTCTGTGAAAAATGTCATGGGTATTTTGATAGGGATGACATTAAATCTGCAGACTGCTTTGAATATTATGAACATTTTAACAATATTAATATTTTATTCCATGAACATGGGATAGCTTTCCATTTACCCTTATTCAATGTCTTATAGTGTTTAGAGTAGAGGTAGTCTTCTACCCTTGGTTAAATTTATCCCTAGGTATTTTATTCTTATTTGATTGTAAATCAGATTGTTTTCTTAATTTCTGTTTCCAATAGTTCATCATTAGTGTTTAGAAATGCAACAGATTTCTATATATTAATCCTGCATCCTGCAACTTAACTGAATTCATTCACTAGTCCCATTAGATTTTTGGTGGTGTCTTTAGGGTTTTCTACATATAATATCATGTCATCTGCAAATGGTGACAATGTCTTCTCTACTTATTTGGATACCTCTTTTTTCTTGCTTAACTGCTGTACCTAAAACTTCCAATAATATGTTAAATAGAAGTGGCAACTGTAGGCATACTTGTCATGTTCTTAATTTTAGACAAAAACCTTTCAGCTTTTCACAGCTGAATATAATGTTAGCTGTAGATTTATCGTAAATGGTCTTTATTGTGTTGAATTGTGTTCCCTCTGTATCATATTTGTTGAGAGTTTTTATCACAAATGAATGAATCTTAGGTCCTATCCAAAGTGGCCCATGCATAAACTGGAGGTGAAGATTAGAAAGGCTGTTAATTTAAGTGGGTGGGACGATACCCACGTCAGTGAGTCACAGGACAATTTAGAAAACAGAAACACTACAGTACTGAAACATGTCTGAGCCCAAAGGGAAGAGTGGGCATGATTCAACATTTTCCTCCAAAATAAATACAACCTTTGGCCTTTATTTCAAAATAACCCTGTTTAATGAGTGAAACTTTCAATAAATTGCCCTTACAGGCTTAGAATTGAAGAAGCGTTTAAGGCAAAATGACATTTTGAAAAGAGATGGCTTGTTCTTGTTTATTTGACTTTCCCCCGTTCCCAGAACCCTCTTACATATTTATCTTCTTCAGCCTCGCCCAGCTAGAAGCGCTGGCAGGGTACTGTTTTTTTCCTTAGTTGGGATGAAGGCTTCGCTCACCCTCCTCCTACCCCCATCACTTTGAGACAAGCATAAACCATCCTACTGTGTGTCTGCTTCTGCCTTCAAGAGCCTGCAGCCCCTAAATCTATACTACTCTGGAGATGAGATCTGAATGTCGATTTGGATAGTACTGAGATGTCTTGGGGCTTCCCTGGTGGCGCAGAGGTTAAAGCATCTGCCTGCAATGCAGGAGACCTGGGTTCCACCCCTGGGTTGGGAAGATCCCCTGGAGAAGGAAATGACAACCCACTCCAGTATTCTTGCCTGGAGAATCCCATGGACAGAGGAGCCTGGTGGGCTACAGTCCATGGGGTCACAAAGAGTTGGACACGACTGAGCAACTTCACTTTTACTTAGATGTCTTATTTCTTTCTTCCATTCCCTTACCTTTTTACCAGACTGTAAATTCCTAAGGACCAAGACACAGACTGACTTTTATGTCTTAATTCCCTCCTGAAATTATGTCTTATACATAGGTGGCTTTCAATAAATATGAGCTGGCTTGGATCCAAGCAAGAGCTGAGAACTGAGAATCAGAGTTTGTTCTCAGTAAGGACTTACTTTGACCTAACGCTTCTCTTCTCTAAACTGAAAGGGCTTCTGAACTGGATAACCTCCATGTCCCTGCTCCAGAGCTGTTCTGTAGCCCAATCCGATCAAATGATGGTGCTCTCTTGGTGCCATGCCCTGAGGTGTATATAATACAATGTGGTGTGACAGGGTCTGCATATGACATAAGCCGCTCCTTAGACAATGTATTAGTCCACTGACTGGCTCTCCCTTCCCAGCCGTTTTGGCTGCCATAGCAGGTGTGGCTGGCAGCCTGCCTAAACCCCCCTTACGGAGCCATAGGCGCTAGCTCCCAGCTGCCGCGGGCATTGGGTCATAAGGGCACACGCTCTCTCCCTTCTGTGGAGAGCTGCCCTTGGCTAACAGGAGCTTCCTGGCCTGGAGATTTCTAGAACATGACAGCCTCAGCCCTGGGGGCAGTCTGAAGCCAATGACAACATGGGAGTCTGAACAGGCTAAGTGTCTTGCCTCTGGAGGATATGACTGTGCTGCAGTTCATGTCTGGATCAGGATCAGTCCTGGGATCAGGCTGGTGGCAGTGCAGGTGGGGAAGAGTGAGACTGTGGCATTTTCCTCTTTGTGCCCTTGATTAAATAATATGAAGAACAGCAGAGAAAGCAAGTCAAAGGGTAGGTCAGAGAGTGCCATCTTTTAAAAATTTTGGGGCTTCCCTGTCAGTCCAGTGGTTAGGACTCAATGCTTTCACTGCAGGGACCACAGGTTCGGTCCCTGGTCAGGGAACTAAGATTCCGTGTGCTGTGCACTGTGGCAAAAAAAAAAAAAAAAAGGAAATACCTCTATGAAGAAAGAATCAAGGAGCTTAGAGAGTAAGATTAAGTTTAGCACTTAAAAGTGCCAACAGTATGCATCATAAGCAGGGATATTGTTGGTTGTGCCTGCCTGGATCCCATCACAAACTAGAGGTGAGGACTTGGAAGAGAGAGGGCAACACTTTGTGCCTCAGTTTCCACATCCACAGCACAAGAGAGAGTGTGAGTGCCACCACCATACTCAGCACACTGCTCCCTCAGCACCTGCAGGGGCCAGTCCCAGGACCAGAGGCAGACGCCAGCACCCGTGGGTGCCCAGTCTCCCACTTGATCCTCTGTGTACGTGAGCTTTGCATCCGTGAGTCAAGCAGCTGTGGATCATAAACTCAATACAAGGTCCGCGAACGGTCAGAGCCAGGAATGCAGAATCGCAAATGCCAGTGGAAGGTACACTAACTGTCAACTGACAGCAGATGGAAGATGAACCTGGAGTCAGGGGTGTGATGCTGAGGGGTGTGTGCGCTCTGTGCCAGCATCCGCAGTTCCCCGCAGGATCATGCTTCAGCTGTTCCCCAGGTGACTGCCTGGGGCTCACCAGCTCCCTCCACGTCCTGTCTCACTTCCTGTTTCTTCTCTCATAGGCCTTTCCTGCCTTCTTTTCCCTGCAGAGTGCTGAACTTGGATTCCTCTTGAAGAGTCCGGCTGACCCAAGGGTTTGGTCCATCCCCAGGCTGACACCCTGCTCCCCCAGCAGGACCATCTGCTGAGATCAGCCCCCCGCCACCCGCCACTGCCCAGGGCTAGGTGCACCAGGGATACCCTGGGATCTCCTTGAAGGCTTCAAACAGTTGCTGCTCTAGGAAGCTTCTAGAGCTCGCTGCTCTTCTTCCCACCCCCACCCCAGGCTCCCCTGAGGGCCAGGGCCTCACCCCCACCCCTTGCCATCTCTTTGTCTGGCTGGAGGCTGGCAGAAGAAAAGTGTGCATCTCAAGCTCTGGTGCTCACAGGGGCCTGGAATAGGGATGCTCCTCTTAAAGTCAGCATCTGGTCCACAGCTGCTGTTTTGATAGTGGTTCCAACTTCACAGAGCTGCAAAATTGTTGGCAGTTTTCCCCAGAGCGGAACCCTTTTATATCTGTCTTCCTTCCAAATTATCCTGCCTCAAAATGCAGGAAGACGAAGGTTGCTATCCAAGGCTCTCTTCACTCCTCTCCCACCCTCTTCTCTGCCCCCACCCCACTCCTTTCTTTTCGATTCATTTTTCCTGCCTCACAGGCTGCAGCAAGCTGAGTTTGTTTCTTGTTGTCTTGTGAAAATACTTGCTCAGCTGGCTGCTGCGTGTCAGCTGCCATTCAAAGGCTGTCATGGCGAGGGATTTGAGTCAGGCGGCCCGGGGGCCAGTTTGGCTGGGTGACATGAACACTGCCTGCCGTGCTCCCAGAGCGGGGCCCTGAAAGGACCCGCCTTCCTCTGCCTCCCACACATTACACACAAACTCCTGCATGGACACCAGACGAATCAAAGGCCAGGACAGAGATTTCTTTGTAAGAGAGCCAGTCTCCAGGTTTGTCCTGGAGAGATGGTAAGTTCATGACTTACTCCTTTATAAAACAATAACACACCAGCCAGCTCCTTCCATCTTGTTCCCTCCTCAAACAACTCTGAAAAACCTGTTTTCTTGGTTTTTCTGTTGCATACTTCCAGATGACCTAAGTCTCTGAAATAACAGTCTCTGTTATTAGCTATGCCCAACTTGGTTTTTCTTTCTGCAACCATCATCCCCAGCCCTGATACTGACACATTACTTGTCTTTCTAGCATATTTGGTTGTTGTTCATTTACTAAGTCATGTCCGAGTCTTTGGCAAGCTCATGGACTGCAGCACGCTGTATTAGCTCTTCATTAGACACTCTGTCCCTTGAGGACAAAGATTTTTCTCACTGCTGCACTCTCAGCATTTTAAAAAATTTTATATTGGTCTATAGTTGATTAAAAATGTTGTACCAGCATCAGGTGTACAGCAAAGAGATTCATTTATACATATATATGTATCTATTCTTTTTCAATTTCTTTTCCCATTTAGATTATCACAGAATATTGAATAGAGTTCCCTGTACTGTACACTAGGTCCTTCTTGGTTATCTATCTGATATATAGCCGTGTGTATATTTCAATCCCAAACTCCCTACTTATCCCTCTCTATCACCTTTCCCTTTAATAACCATACGTTTTTCTAAGTCTGTGAGTCTGTTTTGTAATTCATTTGTATCTTTTAAGGTTCCACATATAAGCAACTTATCATTTGTCTTTTTCTGTCTGGACTTATTTGACTTAGTATAATCACCTCCAGGTCCATCCATGTGGCTGCAAATGGCATTGTGTCTCTTTTTCATGGATGAGTATTATTCCATCGTATATATGAACTACATATTCTTTATCCATTCACCTAGCAATGGGTATTTAGGTTGCCTCCATGTCTTGGCTATTTTAAATAGTGCTGCAATGGACACTGGGGTGATACCTATCCTTTGGAACCATGGTTTTCTTCAGATGTATGCCCAGGACTGGGATCACTGGATCATATGGTAGCTTTTTTTTTGGTTTTGTAAGGAACCATCATACTGTTCTCCCAGTAACAATTCAGGAGGGTTTGCTTTTATCCGCAGCCTCTCTAACATTTATTGTTTGCTCTGATTGGTGTGAGGTGCTATCTCTGTAGTTTTGATTTGCATTTCTCTAGTGATTACTCCAGGAGAAGGCAATGGCACCCCACTCCAGTACTCCTGCCTGGAAAATCCCATGGACAGAGGAGCCTGGTAGGCTGAAGTCCGTGGGGCTGCAAAGAGTCAGACACAACTGAGCGACTGAACTGAACTGAGTGATTAGCAGTACTGACCATCTTTTCATGTGCCTTTTGGCCATCTGTATGGCTTTCTTTCAGTCAGCGACTTCTTTGACTTTCATGCATTGGAGAAGGCAATGGCAACCCACTCCAGTGTTCTTGCTTGGAGAATCCCAGGGACGGGGGAGCCTGGTGGGCTGCTATCTCTGGGGTTGCACAGGGTCAGACACAACTGAAGCAGCTTAGCAGCAGCAGCAGTGATTACTTCAATCCTTTGGCCACCTGATGCGAAGAGCTGACTCATTTGAAAAGACCCTGATGCTGGGAAAGATTGGGGGCAGGAGGAAAAGGGGACGACAGAGGATGAGATGGCTGGATGGCATCACCAACTCAATGGACATGAGTTTGGGTGAACTCCGGGAGTTGGTGATGGACAGGGAGGCCTAGTGTGCTGCAGTCCGTGGGGTCACAAAGAGTCGGACACGACTGAGCGACTGAACTGAACTGAGTGATTAGCAGTACTGACCATCTTTTCATGTGCCTTTTGGCCATCTGTATGGCTTCTTTAGAGAAATGTCCTATTTAGGTCTTCTGCCCATTTTTTGATTGGGCTGTTTGTTTGATATTGAGCTGCATGAACTGTTTGTGAATTTTGGAGATTAATCCCTTGTCAGTTTCGTGGTTTGCAAATATTTTCTCCCATTCTGTGAGTTACCTTTTCATTTTGTTCATGGTTTCCTTTACTGTGCAATAGCTTTTGAGTTTAATTAGGTCCCATTTATTTTTGTTTTTATTTCCATTACTCTAGAAGATGGATCTAAAAAGGCACAGCTGTGATTTATGTCAAAGAGTGTCCTGCCTATGTTATCTTCTAAGAGTTTTGTATTATCCTGTTCTGCCTTTAGGTCTTTAATCCATTTTGAGTTTATTTTTGTGTATGGTGTTAGAGAATGTTCTAATTTCATTATTTTACATGTAGCTGTTCAGTTTTCCCAGCACCATTTATTGAAGATATTGTGTTTTCACCATTGTATGTGTCTGCCTCCTTTGCACAGATTAATTGACCATAGGTGCATGGGTTTATTTCTGCCCTTTCTCTCCTGTTCTGTTGATCTGTATTTCTGTTTTTGCACCAATACCACACTTTTTTGATTACTGTAGCTTTGTTGTATAGTCTAAGGTTAGGGAGCCTGATTTTTCCAGCTCTGTTTTCCTTCCTCAGGATTGCTTTGGCTATTCTGGGTCGTTTGTGTCTCCACTCAAATGTAAAAAAAAAAATTTATTTCAGTTCTATGAAACATGCCACTGGTAACTTGATAGAGACTGCACTGGATCTGTAGATTGCCTTGGGTAGCATAGTCATTTTGACAATATGTCTTCCGATCCAGAAACATGGTGTATCTTTCCATCTGTTTGTGTTACTTTTGGTTTCTTTCATCGGCATGTATAAAATTTTTGGAGTACACGTCTTTTGCCTCCTTAGGTAGATTTATGCCTAGGTATTTTATTCTTTTTGATGCAATGATAAATAGAATTATTCCTTTAATTTCACATTCTGATGTTCTGGTGTTAGAGTGTAGGAATGCAACAAATTTCTGCGTATTAACTTTGTATCCTGCAATGTTACCAAATTCACTGATGAGCTCAGATAGTTTTCTGGTAACATCTTCAGGATTTTCTATCTGTTTCAGGCAAAGATGGGCTCGATAAAGGACAGAAATGGTCTGGACCTAACAGAAGCAGAAGATATTAAGAAGAGGTGGCAAGAATACATGGAAGAACTGTACAAAAAAGACCTTCATGACCCAGATAATCATGATGATGTGATCACTAATCTAGAGCCAGACATCGTAGAATGTGAAGTCAAGTGGGCCTTAGAAAGCATTACTACGAACCAAGCCAGTGGAGGTGATGGAATTCCAGTGGAGCTTTTTCAAATCCTGAAAGATGATGCTATGAAAGTGCTGCACTCAATATTCCAGCACACTTGGAAAACTCAGCAGTGGCCACAGGACTGGAAAAGGTCAGTTTTCATTCCATTTCCAAAGAAAGGCATTGCCAAAGAATGCTCAAACTACTGCACAACTGCACTCATCTCACTTGCTAGTAAAGTAATGCTCAAAATTCTCCAAGCCAGGCTTCAGCAATACGTGAACCGTGAACTCCCTGATGTTCAAGCTGGTTTTAGAAAAGGCAGAGGAACCAGAGATCAAATTGCCAACATCTGCTGGATCATGGAAAAAGCAAGAGAGTTCCAGAAAAACATCTGTTTCTGTTTTATTGACTATGCCAAAGCCTTTGATTGTGTGGATCACAATAAACTGTGGACAATTCTGAAAGAGGTGGGAATACCAGACCACCTGACTTGCCTCTTGAGAAATCTGTATGCAGGTCAGGGAGCAATAGTTAGAACTGGACATGGAACAACAGACTGGATCCAAATAGGAAAAGGAGTACATCAAGGCTGTATATTGTCACCCTGCTTATTTAACTTACATGCAGAGTACATCATGAGAAACGCTGGACTGGAAGAAACACAAGCTGGAATCA
>SJYF01000065.1:1950201-1964235 GCA_006410515.1 Procapra przewalskii | reverse complement strand
ATCCGGTCCCATCACTTCATGGGAAATAGATGGGGAAACAGTGGAAACAGTGTCAGACTTTATTTTTTTGGGCTCCAAAATCACTGCAGATGGTGACTGCAGCCGTGAAATTAATAGACGCTTACTCCTTGGAAGAAAAGTTATGACCAACCTAGATAGTATATTCAAAAGCAGAGACGTTACTTTGCCGAATAAGGTCCGTCTAGTCAAGGCTATGGTTTTTCCAGTGGTCATGTATGGACGTGAGAGTTGGACTGTGAAGAAGGCTGAGCATCAAAGAATTGATGCTTTTGAACTGTGTTGTTGGAGAAGATTCTTGAGAGTCCCTTGGACTGCAAGGAGATCCAACCAGTCCATTCTGAAGGAGACCAACCCTGGGATTTTTTTGGAAGGAATGATGCTAAAGCTGAAACTCCAGTACTTTGCCCATCTCATGCGAAGAGTTGACTCATTGGAAAAGACTCTGATGCTGGGAGGGATTGGGGGCAGGAGGAGAAGGGGACAACCAAGGATGAGATCGCTGGATGGCATCACTGACTCGATGGACGTCAGTCTGAGTGAACTCCAAGAGATGGTGATGAACAGGGAGGCGTGGCGTGCTGCGATTCATGGGGTCGCAGATTTGGACACGACTGAGCGACTGAACTGAATATCATGTTCCCTTCAAACAGTGGTAGTTTTACTTCTTTTCCAATTTGGATTCCTTTTCATTCCTTTTCTTCTCTGATTATAGTGGCTAGGATTTCCAAAACTGTTGAATAAACTGATGAGAGTGGACATCCGTACCTTGTTCTGATCTTAGCGGAAATGCTTTCAGCTTATCACCATTCAGCAGGATGCTGACTGTAGGTTTGTCATATATGGCTTTTGTTATGTTGAAGTATGTTCCCTCTATGTCCACCTCCTGGAGATTTTCATCATACATGAGTGTGGATTTTGTCAGAAGCTTTTTCTGTATCTGTTGAGAAGATCATATGGTATGATGGTTTGTTTATATCATATGGTATGAGTGTTTACTATAAGAAACAAATTTATTCTCCAGTTTGTTAATTTGGTGTATTATGCTGATTATTTGCAGATATTAGAGAAAAATCCTTGCATCTCAGCAGTAAATCCCACTTGATGATGGTCTGTGATCCGTTTACTGTATTGTTGGATTTGATTTGCTAGTATTTTTGTTGAGGATTTTTGGGTCTATGTGCAAGAGTGATATTGGTCTGTGATTTTCTTCTTTTCTGATATCTTTGTCTGGTTTTGGTACCAGAGTGATAGCCTCATAGAATGAGTGTGGGAGTGTTTTTGTTTGTTGGGAATTTAAAAATCATGGCTTCAATTCCATACTTGTGATTGGTCTGTTCATATTTTCTATTTCTTCCTGGGTCAGTCTTGAGAGATTGTACCTTTTTAAGAATCTGTCCATTTATTCTAAGTTGTCCATTTTATTGGCATATAGTTGCTTGTAGTCGTCTCTTATGATCCTTTGTATTCTGTGATGTCCACTGTAGCTTTTACTTTTTCATTTCTAATTTTATTAATTTGAGCCCTCTAGTTTTTCTTCATGAGTCTGGCTAAAGGTGTGTCAATTTTGTTTATCTTTTCAAAGAACTAGCTGTCAAGTTTCACTGACCTTATCTATTGTTTTATTTGTCTCTATTTCATTTTTTACTGCTCTGATCTTTCTGATATCTTTGTACTATGGGTTTTATTTGTTGCTCTTTTTCTCGTTGCTTTAGGTATAACCTTAGGTTGTTTATTTGGGATTTATCCTGTTTCCTGAGATAAGACTGTATTGATATAAACTTTCCATTTAGAACTGGTTTTGCTGCATCTGTTTTGCATTGTCATGCTTTTGTTTTCATTTGTCTCTAGGTATTTTCTGACTTCCTCTTTGAGTTTTTCAGTCAGTGATTGTTTAGTAGCATACTGCTTAGCCTCCACGTTTTTGTTCTCCACAGTTTTAATGGCTCTATAAATATCAGTCAAGTCCCTCTGGTCTAATGTGTCATTTAAGGCCTGTGTTTCCCTATTTTCTTTCTGAGTGATCATCCGTTGATCAAAGTGTGTCACTGTCGATTTCTCCTTTAACGGCTATCAGTATTTGCCTTATATATTGATGTGCTCCTATGTTGGGTGCATATATATTTACTGATTACCTTGTGGCTAAGACAGTAAAATCGTCTGCTTGCAATGCTGGAGACCTGGGTTCGATCTCTGGGTCGGGAAGATCCCCTGGAGAAGGAAATGGCAACCCACTCCAGTACTCTTGCCTGGGAAATTCCATGGATGGAATATATATATATGTACATATATATTCACATATATCTAAATATATTACAATTGTTATATCTTCTTCTTGGATTGAGCCCTTGATGACTATGTAGTGTCTGTCTTTGTATCTTGTAACAGTCTTTAAAGTCTATTTTGTCTGGCATACCTATTGCTACTCCAGCTTCCTTTTGATTTCCACTTGTATGCAATGCCTTTTTCCATCCCCTCACTTCCAGTCTGTCTGTGTCCCTAGGTCTGAAGTATGTCTTTTGTGGACAGCACATATATAGGTCTTGTTTTTGTAAGCATTTAGCCAGTCTGTGTTTCGTGGCTGGAGCATTTAATCCAGTTACATTTCAGATAATTATCAATGTGTATGTTCTTCTTTTGCTATTTTACTAGCTGTTCTGGAGTTGCCTTTTGTAGGTGTCTTTTTCTTTCCTGTCTCTTCTCTTCTCTCCTCTTGTGATTTGATGGCTTTCGTGTTGTTTCAGCTGCTTTATCTACTGTAGGCTTTCCATCTGTGATGGCCATGAGGTTTAGATACAGCAGTCTATATATAAACAAGTCTGTCTTAAGCTGCTTGCCTTTTCATTTCAAACACATTTCCAGCATCCTGTGTTTGTGCTCTCCTAGTCTCACAGCCACTGGCTTCGACATCATATTTGAGTATGAATGATTTCCTCCCGTTACTGCATGTCTGTCTTTAATGGTGAGCTTTGCCATTTGTAATTTGCTTGTTTCTAGTTGTGGCTCTTTCTTTTTTGCCTAGAGAAGTTCCTTTAGCATTTGTTGCAAAGTCAGTTTCGTGGTGCAGAATTCTCCAGCTTTTCCTTGTCTGTAAAACTTTTGATTTCTTAATTGCATCTGAAAGAGAATGTTGCTTATAGACTCCTGCTTTTAGATTCTTGGTTGTAGACTCTTCCCTTTCATAACTTTAAATATATTAGACCACTTCCTAAGAGTTTCAGCTGAAAAGTCAGCTTTATAACCTTATGGTAGTTCTTTTGTATGCTGTTTGTTGATTTTTTCCTTGCTGCTGTTAAAATTTTCTTTGTCTTTAATTTTTGGCAACTGGATTATTGTGAGCCTTGAGTGTTCCTCCTTGTGTTTATCCTCCCTGGGACTATCTGAGCTTTCTGGACATGGGCTACTGTTTCCTTTCCCATGTCAGGGAATTTTTCAGCTGATATCTCTTCAGATATTTTCTCAGGTCCTTTCTCTCTCTTCTCCTGGGACCCTATGAAGAAAACGTTGGTGCGTTTAATGTTGCTCCTGAGGTCTCTCAGACTCTTCATTTCTTTTCATTCTCTTTCCTTTATATTCTCTTCTATACTAGCGATTTCCACAATTCTGTATTCCAACTCACTTATCCATTCTTCTGCCTCATTTATTCTATTCATTTGAGTGTATTTTTCATTTCAGTATTTTATTGTTCATCTATGCCACCTCATACAAAGAGTTGACTCATTGGAAAAGACTCTGATGCTGGGAGGTGTTGGGGGCAGGAGGAGAAGGGGACGACAGAGGATGAGATGGCTGGATGGCATCACTGACTCGATGGATGTGAGTCTGAGTGAACTCCAGGAGTTGGTGATGGACAGGGAGGCCTGGCGTGCTGCGGTTCATGGGGTCGCAGAGAGTCGGACACGATTGAGCGACTGAACTGAACTGAACTGAACTGAACTATGCTTATTCGTTCTTTAGATCTTCTAGCTCTTTTTTAAGCATTTCTTGCATCTTTTCTATCTGTGCCTACTTTTTTTTTTTGAGATCTTGGGTAGTCTTTACTGTTATTACTCTGAATTCTTTTTGGGTAGATTGCCTGTCTCCACTTCATTCAGCTGGTCATCTGGGTTTTCTCGTCTCCTCGTCTCAGACGTATTCCGCCATTTCATTTTTGCGTGCCTTTCTGTGATCGCAGTTTGTGTTCCACAGGCTGCAGGGCTGCAGTTCTTCTTGCTTCTGTTGTCTGCCCCCTGGTGGATAAGGCTGGTATAAGATGCTCGTGCTGGCATCCTGGTGGGCGGGATTGGTTTCTTCCCACCAGAGCATGAAACTGGTTCTTGTCCCTCAGGTGGGCAGAGCTGTGTCAACGGGTGTGTTTATTGGGCAGTCACATGCTCAGGAAGTTTTTAAGCAGCTTGTCTGTTAATGGGTGAGGCTGTGTTCCCACCATTCTGGTTGGTTAGCCTGTGGCATCCCAGAATTGGAGCCTATAGGCTGCTGTGTGGGGCCAGGTCATGGTGAAAAAATGATGGCCTTTAGGAGGGCTCACAGCAATGAGAACTCCCCAGAACTACTGCCACCAATGTCTCTGTCCCCACAGTAAGTCACAGCTGTACCCCAGCCTTGCAAGAGACCCTCTAACACCTGCAGGCTCTTATGAGGTCACTGCTTTTCCCCTAGGTCTTGCTGTGCACAAGACTCTGTGTGCCCTCTAAGACTGGAGCTTCTGTTTTCCCCAGTTCTGCAATCAAACCCTGCTGACCTTCAAAGTCAGATGTTCTCGGGGCTCCTCCTCCCGTTGACAGACCGCCAGGCTGGAGAGCCTGATGTAAGACTGAGAGCTTTCATTCCTGTGGCAGAACCTCCACAATATAATTGCTTTCCAATATGTGGGTTTCCCACCCAGCAGGTATTGGATTTGATTTTATCGCAACCACAACCCTCTTACTGTCTTGTTATGGGTTCTTCTTTGTCTTTGGACCTACGGTATCTTTTTTGGTAGGTTCCACCATTTCTTTTTTGTTGATGGCTTTCACCAGTTAGCTGTGATTTTGGTGTTTTTGTGAGAAGGTGGGAAGCTCTCTACCTTCTACTTTGCCAACTCCTGAGAATCTCTGCACCCTTACCATTTTGAATAATGCCTGCCACACAGAAGGTACTCAAACAATACAGGTTGGGTGAAAGAAATAATGAATTGATACATCTTCAGAGAAAAAGGGTAAAAAAGTTATCTCAGACTTTAAGGCACCGAGGCCTGTGAGGCACACATGCTACAGCATTTAACAGCTCCGGGATTCCACTAACAGACTAACAAAGCCCACCACTGGAAACATGCTGCAGCGAGGCCACCCCGAATGCTCCCGCCAGGCGCTTTCAGAAAGGCTTCAAGCCAAAGGCCATTATACAGAGTAGGACTGACTGCCCCTTCCGCAATAATAATGGTAACCTAGCTGCCACGGACTAAATAAGCTATCAATTCTGGAGTAGGACATTTAGGGTCTGTGGGCCAGAGTCAGACAAACAGGGCTTTGATTTCTGTCCACTATCGTACTTCTTGAAGCCTCAGTTTACCCACCTGTAAAACGGGGATAGTAGCAGCACACCCTTCAAAGAACCCTTGGTAAGTGGGATGAATGGTCCCATAATGCTATTGCTTATGTAACGGTAGCTATCATTTCTTGTGACCTTCTTCACCTGGACCAAACCTACTTCCACCAGAAAGCCTTTCATTTTGACCACCTTCTTCACTTATAACAATCCATGCCTTGAGCTCCTAGGTGGAATCTTGTGGTAAGGGAGCTGGACCAGCTTGCTTCCAAAAGGTGCTCTTACGATGTCTGCATGTTCTCACCTAAGGAGAATGTGGCTTCTCCAGTGTCATGCTTTCTCTTGCTCATGTTCCCTCTGTGCTGCTTGCACAGAGAAGACATTTCTGAGGCTCACTGTTCCTTCAAGAGCTGATCTAACCCTCTTTGCCTGACCCTGCTGTCACACTATCTTTAGCCAACCTGGGCACTCAGTCTGGTATACCCTGCCTCGCCTGAAAAAAAGTCTCCTTCACTGTTCCAGGCCTGGTAAACAGCACAAGACAAAGTCTAGTACTGAGTCCTGTGATAAATGCAGAAAAAAGCAGGCAGCACCTGGGCATCCAGGCCAAAAGTTTGCTCTCAGCCCTGAGAACAGAATGGGGTCCTGTTCTCCAGGGAGGAAAGCTGGGATTTCACATTCATTCCCTGCAAGAGAGTTCCTTGATGCCTAGACTCCTGCTTCATTCAGTCAGATGTCCAGCTCCTCAGAATAACTGGGAGGGAATATCAGTGGATCTGTTTTGTGAAATAAAATATCAATCTGTAAAAAATATCAACCTATAACTCACCACACTGAGGTAAGCATTTTCTACATTTCCTTTTCTGAAATGAGACTGTCCATGAAAAATATAGTAATTTCTTATGTTGTATTTCAAGTTATACAAAGAAGTTAAAGCTTCCTAAAGGCCTTTTATATCCTGCCCTCTGTATAAGTTAAAGCCTAATATCCACTAGAGCGGTATTACCTATTTTATGTGTAAAGAAAGAAATGTGTCTGAAAGTGCAAATATTTAAAAAGGAAAGGGGGAAAAAAGCCTGTTTCATGAGTGGACAGCAAGCTTCTTTATGGAAATCTGTGCTTGTACAACAGGGAAGAGGCAATACATCCCAACTTCCCTTAGAAGGTCCTAACTTTAATGTACCTTCTAAGAAGCTCTTTAAGTATAAAAGTCTCTGAAATTAAGATTAGGCTGAAAATCTGCCTTTACAGTTTTTGAGGCACACATACATGCAATAATAATAACAACACTTTTAAAAGTAGGCAAAAGAAAGGGGTTATTAACATGTGGGTTCACACAGTCAAGAGAAGGGCTGTCTGCTGGACCAAAGTGAGGATAGACAAATTACTTTGATTTTTGCAGCCTGATGGGAGAAACCGTACTGTGGGCTTAAGATCAAACAAAATGAGAACTGGGATGGCCTCTTTTCCGGTTCCCCAAAGCCGTCTGTTCTTATCCTAAAGGTTATGAGGCTTACTGAACAAACAGGACCCTGTTCCTTCCTTGGGGAAACTTGTTTATACTGTATCCGTTTTTAGATCTTGTAAAAGCTGGTGAACTCGGTTCTTCCCCACTAGCCAGAATTCTTCCACAGTCAGCAAATATCAACAGGAAAGGGCTTCAGTCATTGATAACTACGGAAGCAGGGAGCTCAAATCAGGCCTTAAGAAGAGGGGACAGCAGAGACAGTCTCCAGCACATGTTCACAGTACAACAAGCCATTTCGAAAGGATGAGAGCAATACCAAAACCTAGGTGAATTCATTCTGACAGTGATGGCGGCATTGTCTCCCCCTTCACAGTTCACACCGGTCTGATCTAAGGATTCATTCTGGAACGGTCAGAGCTTCAAGCAGAACATGATTCTCAGTGACTGAAACTTGGTTAAACAAATTTCACTGTGCAAGGAAAAATTCAGTTACTTTTGGAAATACTGTGGGGGAAGACATCTCATGCAGAAAACCAGAAAATAACTGGGTTAGCCAGACCACCATGCCCTGTGCAGAGACCCAGGGATATGGGTGATGGGACAGCAAGGCTCCCAGCCTAGCCCATCCTGGAGAGTCAGCTAAGGAAGTTCTCAGCAGGAAGATGATCAGAGCCAGCAACGGTGACAACCTAATCCACCTGGAGCAAAATGCTGGAGAGTCTGGCCCAGTGACCAAAACTGACCTAAGTGACAAATACTGATAATATTAAATATCCACGGAATAAAACACCCACAATTCCATATTCATGTAAACACAGAGTAAAATGAATAAATAACAGGGGCTGGTGAGAGAAAGGACAGATATTTCCCAAGTATCTATGAAAAAATGTGTAGAAGGGATAAGAAAAATAGAAAATCACCAGTAAGCCAACATTGCAGTAATAATCGTTGTCTGTAAGAACTATTAATTGACCCTAAAAATCAGCAGGTAAAATTATTATTAAAAAACAGGCCTACTCTCCTTATTAAACAGGTGTTTAGTAGAAACAGGTCAAAGTGCCTTCCCACAAGATATGTATTAATCACAAATGGAAAGGGTAGTGTCTCCCCAGGGAGAGAGCTGGCGCCGCCTTCAGCGTGAGAGGAGACAGGACAGCACGCACACGGGCGCACCAGCCACGCGCTGCACCGAGGGCGCGGCCCCATTTCTGTGCCATTCCTGCCTGGAAAGGCACAGTCCCCGTCTAACCACGGGAAGGCACCAGAGCGACCCGCAGTGAGGCTGTCTGTAAAATAACTGGTCTGAACTCTTGCTAAGGTCACGAAAGAAACAGGCTGGGTGGCCATCACACGCTGAAAGAGACGGAAGTGGCCTGGACGCCAAGGCGAGGTGGAGCCCTGCAGCGAATCCTGTCCCCCAGTTCTGGGACTTGGAAATACAAGCGAGTCCTAGAGATTAATTAAGGATATGGCCCAATGTCAATCTCCCATCTTTCACAGCTGTACTTGGTTTAGGTAAGACGTTAACAGGAGGGGAAGCTGGTGAAGAGCACATGGGAACTCCCTGTACTCACGCAATGATTCTGTGAGTCTAAAGTTATTATGAAACAAAGGGTTAAACATGAAATTAGAGTTAGCTTGACTTGACTTAGCATACAACCAGGAGCAAGTTAGGATATGTAAACTTCTAAGGTGAGACCTCAGATCCTGACCACTGAGAGGAGGCTCAGAAAAGGATGAAGCGATGTGGACATTAGCCATGCCCATCTCCAGGAAGACAAGGGGACAATGCCCTCTAAAACATGACATCCCCGGTACCCCTGAAGAATGCTGCATTCCTCAATAACCTCTCTTCTCTAGATTTTTCAAAACCTAAACAAATCCCTCAAACCACTCTGCTTGCTTTCTCCAGCAAAGGAAAGTTAAGTCCATAAAAGTAAATTTTAAGTAAAATCTATTTTCTGGACCTTTTAATTCTGAAAAACCTTAAAACACAAGAAAAAAAATCAGATAATTTTCTGAATCATGGTTCTCATTTGATAAGCAGAAATGAACTCTTATAAATATTATTAGTGTTCCTCTCTTGCTGGTTCTGTGGATACCAGTGGAGAGATGGGTCCAGGGAAAAGTAATTATATACTTCAGGAAAGGAGATAAAATGCTTTATGCTCCGAACCTGGCTTTCAGCTACAGAACCAAGGTTTTAGCACAATTAAGTGTTCCACATCATGCTGGAATATCCATGTCCTACCAGACCTCAAACAGCTCTCCTGGATCCCTGAACTCATGCTGAAGCAATGAGCACACATCATCTGAAGATCCCCCAGGATGGTGGTCCACGCCTACCTCCCACCGCGTTGCAGCGAGACGTCATCTCCCAGAGCACCAGGGCCATGGAGTAGACATCGGTCTGCTTGAAGGACTCGACATTCTCCAGATTCATCCTGGACTCGAGGACCTCTGGAGCCATGTATCTCGCTGTTCCCACCTAAAGAAGAACACACACGGAGGCCCGTCATCCACCTCCAAGCGCAGATCTGCTTTCAAAATACAGCTGACGCTTGGCCCCCGACAGGAGTAGTTAGTTGATCTTTAAAAAGCATGATGATTTTTAAGATAATGAGACCTACATAGAAAGGTAGAGCTTATGTAATTAAAAAAAAAATAGGTTGTCTCTCCCTGAAAAACCTTGAAAGAATATAAAGAACAAATGCCAAAATAAGGAAATGGCAAAGCCCAGAGCTGCTGTGTCGAGGCTCAGGACACAAGACCATCACACCACGTGTGCAGTAACGTCCTTGCAGAGACCACACTGGTGACTGATACTTGCAGTGTTTTTCCAAATTAAATATCTTTTCATTCTTGAAAGTCCAAGATATGAGGTGAAAATAATAATTGCCAGGATTCTTTTTGTCCCCTGAGGGTTGCGTTAATCTTCTTTGTTCTCCCCACGGCATGTTCTAGTGTGCCGAAGATGTCATATAATTACATAAAAGCTCTGCTAAGTGGAACTGTATGAAGGTATTGCTATTACAAGCTCAAATCTGGTCATTTTATAATTTTGATAGGCATGCAGTGTGATTTTGTCTGACAGTATGAAAACACTGTGATACATAGCAAAAAAGAAAAAAATATGTCTAAGGAAAAAATCATTTGAGTGAGTGATAATGCAGCTTGTATAGACTGACTAAGTAACAGTGAAGTCCTACCTTCCCAAGGATCCAGGGGAATGTCAAGAGAGTTGATAATATTACTCCAAAATAATGCTTTTTATTGATATGCATGAGAAGAAAATTTTCTTTTTAATAAGTCATTTCACGACTGGTCACCCTGGCACATTGATTCGTCCAAGTTTCAATGTGCTTGTCTCCTCACTGGATGTGCAGCCCTGGAGGGCTGCCTGAGCAGTGACGAGGTGCTGCAAAAGCACAACCCTCAGCCTGGTCAGAGGAGGCGACGGTGCTCCCAAGACGTGACTCTCAGTCACAGCCAAGCTTCTGGTGTGTGAAACACGGGGCCCATCTTTTATAAAGGATGACAGTGATGCTGTGTGTGTGCATGCTAAGTTGCTTCAGTCGTTTCTGACTCTTGCAACCCCATGGCCTGTAGCCTGCCAGGCTCCTCTGCCCATGGGATTCTCTAGGCAAGAATACTGGAGTGGGTTGCCATTTCCTCCTCCAGGGGCTTTTCCTGACCAAGGCAACTGAACCCGAGTCTCTTATGTCTCCTGCATTGACAGGTGGGTCCTTTACCACTGCTGCCACCTGGGATGCCCAATGGTAACGTTTGTCAGTTTCTAACAGCTCCTTAGCCAAAAAAGGTTTCCATTTTAATCTGTGAGATGTTTCAAAAGAACTCTCCCTTCACCCAGTCACTCACTCACTCTATAGATACTTATTGGTCTCTTTGCCTGTTCAAGGCCTTGTGTTGGATGTGACCAAAAGTATGTGGATTTGGACTTCTAAAATGCTTAAAAAAAAAAAAAAGTAATATAAGGACCAAAAGTACAGAGCAGAAAGAGGCTGAGTACAGCCCTAAGGAAAAAGATACTAGCAGTGCTGGAAGCAAAGAACAAAGTCTAAATGGACAAGAAATGAGGATTGACTCAAGGAGAAAAGGGCTGTCCTGGATTGGGAAGGGTCCGAGAGCCAGGGAGAGGAGTTCTGCTGGCTGTCGGAGGCACCCTGGCAGGAGAGCAGGGCGCTTCCTGGGCTGAGTGGATCCCGTCGATGCGGTCAGAGTGCAGGGAGGACGGGGTGGGAGCAGGAGGGGCCAGCAGCAAGGGGCAGGGCCACCCTACCTGCCCACTGTTGGCCAGGTCATCCACCGACAGGGTGGGGTCTAGCCGCAGCGAGAGCCCGAAGTCGCAGAGGCAGCAGGTGAGGTCGCCCTTGACCAGGATGTTGGAGCTCTTGAGGTCCCTGTGCACGATGGGCATCTTGGGCCGGCCGCACAGGGTGTGGTCGCTGTGCAGGTGCGCGATGCCGCGGGCCAGCGAGCCGCCCAGCCGGCGCAGGTCCTCCCAGCTGATGACGTGGCGCGTGAGGTACTCCTGCAGGTTGCCCTTGGCGTGGAAGGCTGTGATGAGCCAGTACTGCTTGCCCAGCTCCGTCTTGCGCTCCTCAGCCGTCAGGAACTGCAGGATGTTCTCATGCTTGAGGTTGATATCCGAGAAGATGTCCTTCTCCGTCTTCCAGGAGGCATACTCCTCGTAGGGGAAGATCTTGACGGCCACGGTCTCGAACTGCTCAGACGTGTTCTGCCTCAGCTTGGCCTTGTAGACCTCGGCGAAGCGCCCCTTGCCCACCAGGGTGTCCAGCTCAATAGGCAGCAGCTCCGTGTTGTGGTTGATGTTGTTGGCGCAGGTGGAGCTGATATCGGAGCGGTCGTCCTCCAGGATGATGGCCAGGTGCTCGCTGAACTCCATCAGCTTGCGCGGCTTGCCCGAGTCCCAGGCTGGGCTCAGCTTCTGCTGCCGGTGGATGCGGTAGCAGTAGAAAGTGACGATGACTGCGATGGCGATGCCCAGCGGTGGCAGGAGGCTGACGCCTGTCACTTGGAAGATGACCAGCAGCAAGTCGGGGTTACTGCTGGTGTACTCTGAAGTGGAAAAAAAAAAAAAAGAAGGAGCGGGTCAGCAGGTGTGCCCTGGGAAGAAGTGGCACACCCCAGGCACTGTGGGGTTTACCACCAGCACAGTTTTTATGGGCACGGTATGGTAAGTTTTTATTCCAGGCATGGATGCTTGGGTGTGCTTGTCCATCTGGCCATCTAGTCAATGTTTTTTACTCTTCCCTCAAAACTTAGCTTGGAAATCAAAATTCACCATCAACCAATCAGAACTGAGAACAAGGCCCTCCTCACTGGCCTTTAAAAATGCTTTGCTGGCACTATTCACAATAGCCAGGACATACAAATAACCTAAATGTCCATCAACAGATGAATGGAGAAAGATGTACATATATACCATGGAATATTACTCAGCCATAAGAAAGAATGAAATAATGCCACTGCAAGATACATGGATGGACCTAGAAGTTACCATACTAAGCGAGACAAATATCACTTATATGTGGAATCTACAATATGGCACAAATTAACCTATCTACAAAACAGAAACAGACTCAGAGGCACAGCCACTGATTCATGGTTACCAAGAAGGGATGGGAGAGGGATGGAGTGCGAGTCTGGGTGAAGCAGATGCAAAGTATTATGCATGGGATGGATAAACAAGCTCCTACTACAGCACAGGAACTATGTTCAACCTCCTGTGTCAAACCATAATGGAAAACAGTAGGAAAAAGAACACATACACACACACACAGACACACACACAGATATACATATAACTGAGTCACTTTGCTATACGGAATTAACATTGTAAATCGACTATACATCAATAAAATTTTTAAAAACAGGAAGAAGGAAAAATCTGGCAATTGAATCTTGAAAACCTAAGTTCTAACTCACACTGGCAGGCTGCATGGGACCCAGGATATGGGTGGTCCCTGTTACCCAGCAAAGACTGAGCCTCAAGATCAAGACGGAGGGCACAGATGATCCTGCAGTATGAGCATCAGATTCCGCAGCAGACGCTGCACAAGATAACATTCCTCTCCTGTAACTCCACCTCTACTACCTGGGCCACCCAATGGGAATGTGTTCTTCAAGTGGACACCTGTCTGCAACAGCATAAGATGTCTTATAAATACATGTGTTTGATTCTCTGCTTGTTCCTCCCATGAGAAAGTAAGCTCTACAGGGGTACATCTAGAGGTACTGATCGCCACACTCTGCTAAGCACTTAGATGCTGAGCAGATGTTTCCTGTAGAAGCTGGATGAATGATTAATGAGACAACACCCCTCCCTTCTTGGATAAAGAGGATGTGGTACGTATAGAAAACAGAATACGACTAAACCATAAAAAAGAACAAAATGCCATTTTTGCAGCAACATGGATGGAGCTAGAGATTATCACACTAAGTAAAGTCAGACAGAAAGACAAATACGATATGTTATCACTTACATATGGAATCTAAAATACTACAAGTGAAGTTATCTCTGAAACAAACAGACTCACAGACATAACAGACTTGTGCTTGCCCGAGGGAGAGGGTTGGGGGAGGGATGGATTGGGAGTTTGGAGTTAGCAGAAGCAAACTAGTATGTGTACGATGGATAAATAACAAATTCCTACTGTTTAGCACAGGAAACTATATTCAATGTCCTATGATAAACCATAATGGAAAAGAATATGAAAAAGGGAATGCATATATGTATATATGTATTCCTTTATAAATACATATTGGAATGTACATATATATATGTATAACTGAGTTAATTTGCTGTACAGCAGAAATTAACACAACACTGTAAATCAACTAGACTTCAATTTTAAAACTCCCTCCCATTCTCCACACTGTTCAGCAGGGGTTGGCAAACTATGGCCCCATGGCACAGGGGCTGCTCTAGTTCAGCCTCAAGAGGGATGGATTTTCCATTTTTAAAGGGCTGTTTAAAT
>SJYF01000065.1:1933485-1945234 GCA_006410515.1 Procapra przewalskii | reverse complement strand
ACGGGGATCCTGTGTGTACAGCGGAGGCTGGCGTGGCAGGTCACTTCCTAGACACACGCACGGGGATCCTGTGTGTACAGCGGAGGCTGGCGTGGCAGGTCACTTCCTAGACACGCGCATGGGGATCCTGTGTGAACAGTGGAGGCTGGCGTGGCAGGTCACCTCCTAGACACACGCACGAGGATCCTGTGTGTACAGTGGAGGCTGGCGTGGCAGGTCACCTCCTAGACACACACATTGGGATCCTGTGTGTACAGCGGAGGCTGGCGTGGCAGGTCACTTCCTAGACGTGTGCACGGGGATCCTGTGTGTACAGTGGAGGCTGGAGTGGCAGGTCACTTCCTAGACACACTCACGGATCCTGTGTGTACAGTGGAAGCTGGCATGGCAGGCAGTGGCCAGCTGCAGGGGGACTGTCCCTCAAGAGGGATGCTGACGGTAGCTCCCAGGATCCTCAGCCAACAGAGGGTTCAGCAGGAACTTTTAGAGAAAGGACCAGAGTATACAGTCAAAGAGAAGGAAAGAGAGTAAAGAGAAACACTGAAATCAGAGGAGTGGAAAACAAAGACACAGGAGGCATCAGCAACACTCTGGGTAGACTCTGCTGCAGCGACCAGCACAGCGATGACCCTCGGTGACACTGATGTGCAGCGAAGGCAGACAGAGGCCTGGGAGACACAGAATCGCAGGGGCTGACAAACTCTTTGCCAGTAAGTTTGAAAACTTAAACAATGCTGGTCAACGTCCTAAAAATTAATGTGTGTAATTTACTAAAACTGACCCCCCAAAACTGAATAATCTTACAAACATTAAAGAAACTGAGTAGTTAAAAATCTTCCTAGAGTACAACTGCAATTCTGAATCTCTTTTAAAGCCCATGATTCGCTGTCAAATTTCTTAGTACCAGTGACTGGATACACATGTCAGAGTTTGTTTTTTGCAGAACTGTCAACCCCCTAAACTTCCTACAATAAAAATGCCAGTGGACTTATAGAAATGTTTGACCATTGTCAAAACAAGTGGGGAACCATCAGATATATCTGGAATGTGCCTCTATGAAATCAATGGTCCAAAGTCACAAAAAATAAGAGACACACGGAAGAGTCAAAACAACTGAAGGCCATGTGTGGTCCTTGACTGGATCAGCAATGGCCTCACTGCTTTGGGGAAATTGAACTCTGACTGTAATAAACCCCCACCCCAAAAAATACACACGGGGATGAGAAGGTGGTAAACAGAAAGGGAAAAGGTACACAGGGGCTCATTGCTGCATTCTTTCAGCTTATCTGAAAGTTTCATTTTTCCCAGTAGAAACTGGGGAAGAAAGTATCCAAAAACATGGGAGCAACAATGTTCCCCTCAAAGCCCCTAATACACATCCATAACTGGAGTGAGTTGCCATGCCCTCCTCCGGGGGATCTTCCTGACCCAGGGGTCAAACCCTTGTCTCTATGTCTCCTGCATTGACACTCATGTTCTTTACCACTGGCACCAATAATAAAAATGTTAGCAATCCAAATCCAGCCAAAGCTGTAAAAGTATTATTTTAAATTAAAAACAAATATGCAAAGAAAACAACTCCTATCACTGACCACACTAATAATTTAAAGGAGAGGAAAAAATGTATGATCAGTTCGGTAGATACAGAGAAAGTATATGATAAAGCAAAAGGCCTCCATAAGAAATACATACCAACAATCTTCAGCAAACCTTTTTCTAATGGGGATATTTCAAATGCATTCCTTTGAAAAAACGGCTCAGGCACTGAGGCCAACTAGAGTTATTCCTACTCAACGTGACTTACATCCCAACCAACCAGTACTGGGAGGCAGAATGGTGGAATGTGCCATACCAGGAAGAAGGTCTACCCAGATAGGCTCATCTCACCTGGTCCTTTACACCTGGTGAGTGTTGCTTAGTCTCCAATGTCACTGGGCTTGCTCATCTACTGTATGAACAGAGCCACTCACAGGCAACTGCCTTTCTGATGATACAATTTACATGTAAGGGATGATGTGGCATCAGGAAGACAAGCTCACAATATTTAAAGCACTCTTCATTGAGTCCAAAAAGAGACCAACACAAAAGTACATTTTGTTAAAACGGCTTGAGAATCTTTATCCCAAGTCTCCTGTGTATCCCCAAATCATATCTCTGCCCTGCTGTGTTTGCTGCCTGGGGGTTAAGGTCACTTTTTATACAGGACATTACCCAACAGTGACTGAATTTCAAATCCTGAACTCCTTGCAGCCCTTGGAAGGAAACTTCTCTTGAGCTTTCCAAGTCTACGATCTAAGAAAGGTATTGTACTTTTCACGTTACTTCTTTGCCTCCAAACCAGACACTACATCGAGCTGAGATTCGATTTCATCATTTTCTTAATACACACTTACAAATTGCCTTTATTGACAATTTGAAGAAAACATTGTCAGTAGAAGTCTAAAAAAAAAAGTTCTAGACTTAAACTAGTAATATTTTATCAGGCAATAGAAACCCCTAAGAATAAGCAAAGTAGATTCTTCAGTGGCAGTCCAGTGATTGGGACTCTGTGCTTTCATTGGCAAGGGTCTGGGTTCTATCCCTGGTTGAGAAATTAAGATCCCACAAGCCATGCAGCACGGCAAGACAAAACAAAAACAAAACCTGACAGTTATCATTCTGTCTATTTAGAGGAAGCAGCGTGGTAGAAGTTGGTTTTTAAGAACTTGGGATTCTGAAGCTTTTGAACAGCAAAAGAAACAAAAAGACAACCCAAGAACAGGAGAAAAGGTCTGCAAATGAAGCGACCCACAAGGGATTAATCTCTAAAATATGCAAAGAGCTCGTGCAGCTCAATATTAAGAAAAAAAACAATCAAAAAAGCGGGCAGGGGTGTTCCTGGTAGCTCAGCGGTAAAAAAATCCATCTGCCGATGCAGGCGATATGGGTTCAACCTGACACAGGAGGATCCCACAGCCCGCGGACAACCTAGCCTGCATGCCACAGCTACAGAGCCTGTGCTCGGAGCCCCAGAGCCACAACCACTGAGCCGACGGGCCACAGCTCTGGAAGTCCACGTGACCTGGAGCCAGTTCTCTGCAGCGAGAGAAGCCCCTGCACCGCAACTAGAGAAGACCCAGCACAGCCAAAAATAAATATTTCTTTTTAATTCTGAAAAAAAAAAGAGCTAAATAGACATATCTCCAAAGAAGACATATGTATATCCAAAATGCACATGAAAAGATGATCAGTATTTTAATTATTAAAGAAAAGCGAATCAAAACTACAATGACGTACCACCTCCCATTGATCAGAATGGCCATTATCAAAAAAATCTACAAACAAGAAATGCTGGAGAGGACGTGGAGAAAAGAGAACCATCCTATACTGTTGGTGGGAATGTAAATTGGTAACAGCTACTATGGACAACAGTATGGAGGTTTCTTAAAAACAAAGCTACCGTCCAATCTGGCAATCGCACTCCTAGGCTTGCATCTGGAGAAATATGCTGTCCTGTGTTCACTGCAGTGCTATTTACAATCGCCAAGACATGGGAGCCACCACAATGCCCATCAACAGATGAACAGTGAAAGAAGGCATGCTCTGTGTGTGTGTGTGTGTGAGAGAGAGAGAGACAGAGAGAGAGAGAGATGGAACAGTACTCAGCCATTAGAAAGGATGGAATAATGCCATCGGCAGCAACATGGGTGGACCTGGAGATGATCACACCAAGTGAAGTAAGTCAGACAAAGAAAGACGAATTTCATAGGATATCACTTCAGGTAGAATCTAAAAACCGGTACAAATGAACGAATTAACAAAACAGAAACAGACTCTGAGATTTCAAAAATAAACTTACAGTTACCAAAGGGGAAAGTGTGGGAGAGGGATAAATTAGGAATATAGGATTAGTAGGTACAAACAATTGATACTACATATAAAACAGTTAAACAATTAAGGACCCATATAGCACAGGGAACTATATTCAGTACCTTGTAATAATCTACAATGGAAAAGAATGTGTGTGTGTGTGTGTGTGTGTGTGTGTGTGTGTGTATGTATATATAACTGAGCCACTTCGCTCACACCTCAAACACCCACAGCGCTGTAAATCAGCTATAATTTAAAAAAAAAAAAAGCAAGTAAAAGGCTATGGAGGGAGTCAGTCTGGCTATACTAAGAGAAGACAGACAGGTGCTTTTTGGCTGTCCGGTTTGAATTCTGTTTTCCCAGGGCAAAATTCAGTTTTACCACATATCTAGTGATGTTGGACCCAGTTATCATAAAGAAGATGTTGAAAGTGAACAAAAGGTACCAACATCCCGTAAACATTTACTGGCTAAGTTCCAAGTGTGTTCACTCAACATACAAGGGAAGCATTACTGAGTCGCAGCCCTGGCCCGTAGAGGACATGGATCTTTAGAAGAAAATATTCAGGCTCTCGTAAGAAGCAAAGCAAACTGCCTCCTTATTCTGCGACATCCACATCCTATTAGCTTTCTGGAGAAGGAAATGGCAATCCACTCCAGGACTGTTGCCTGGAAAATCCCATGGACAGAGAAGCCTCGTAGGTCCATGGGGTCGCCAAGAGTCGGACACGACTGAGCAATTTCACTTCACTTTTTTGCCCCATCTCTCCCTTACATCCTCATCCCTCATACTACATATATACTTTCTAATTCGGGAGTTACTGTGTACACATACTTTCTAACTTGGGAGTTCCAAAATTTTGTGTATTTTCTCATCTTTAAAAATACTGACGGCATGGTACAAAAAGAATCTCCCGGAACGCTGCTGTTCAGGGTATGCCCTCAGACCAGCGCAGTCAGCAGGCACCAGCTGGGGACTTAGGGAAACTCTGCATC
This sequence comes from Procapra przewalskii, assembly GCA_006410515.1. Taxonomy (NCBI): domain Eukaryota; kingdom Metazoa; phylum Chordata; class Mammalia; order Artiodactyla; family Bovidae; genus Procapra; species Procapra przewalskii. The sequence continues at coordinate 1,940,390 of SJYF01000065.1, read as the reverse complement.
TCGGCCCTGTGCTACACTGCAGCAGCCCCGCGTATGGCAGAGTCCTCCATGAGACTCACTCACACACTCTGGCGTGAGAAGCACCGCTTCAGCAAACATCCCCTGGGAGTCTGCCACAGACAGGACTTGTTGGCAAAGCCCTAGGACAACCATACTCTGCCAGCCAGTGAGAAAATGGCCCATGAGAATGTTCTAGTAGAAAAACTGCAGGGGGAGTGCAGAGAGAGAGATAATTCCCTATCCATCATCTCACGAAAAAGTAGACAAATTCAGCCAAATAGTGAAAACCATTTTAATTAAACAACAGAAGGCCAGGAGCTCATGCAGGGCCTAATTAAACTTCCAGCATGTGGACAGCAGTGTTTGACACTAGACAGACTTCGAGAATACTTTTTCCCCAAATGATGAAATCTCTCCAGCCCATGTGATTGCTTTCTGCTAACTGTACATATTTCAAAAGTAAGTTTTGCCTCCCTCCTCACATCCCACTTCAGTCTCCATTATTTACTTCTTCCCTTCTTCTCTCCCCCGAAAGGGGCCTTTCAGGCAGTCTACTCCAAGATGACGCCTCTTCAGAACACGCCTGAGAGGGGCAGAGGAAACCTTCCATAAAGGTAACCACAGCGGGACTCCACTCCTCTGGAAGTCACCCCATACTCTGCACCCCGACAGACATCTTAGAAGAAAGTCGTAACACTGGGTTATTCTAAAACACATTCTTTATAATCAGGTATGGCCTTCCCATAAGCCCGCTTACCAGTGTTCCTGCTATTCTCTGAAGCAAAAGATGACACAGTGCCTCCCTCTGCTATGGCATGGGAGTTCTCAAACTGTTGCTGGGCATTTAGCCCATTTCCCTAAATCATCTTTTCCAGGCTCAAAATCTTTCTTTTCTTCAGTCACTCCCAAAAAGCCCTATTTATCACGCTCATATTTATCAGACCCTAAAATTTGCCCACCCAGCAAGAAGCAGGCACCCCATATACGCTGGGTCCTTTTTCTGAGTATAAAGTGATCTGTTCTCCGAAATCATTCTTGTTCCTCGATTCTCTGTGACGTTTCACCAGACCCAGCTCCACCACGTGGAACGTGGTAGCGCAGGGCGCCCACCGCTCTCAGCAAGGCGTGAAGACGACTCCTCACTTGTGTGCTCTAGTCTCCTTTTCACTCTCTTCACCAAGTCCCCAGTTTCAGAATGACCTGAACTCACCTCTGAACCCGCTGAGCAGATGCCAAGCCCGCTTTCTGATAAGCTGCTTACTTGCCATCAACTGTGTGAACGGACAGGCCTCGTCTCATACGTGTGTTTGGCCTGGTCTCCCACGTGGCCGTTTCAGGCAGGCAGAGCCCGGGTCCTGTCCCCGCTGGGAGCATTCCTGGCCCTGTGCTGCTCGTAACCTCCCGCAGGAGACAGGGCCTACAAGGAGCCAGGCTCTGCCCACGACGCGGACATGTCTCATGACCGTCTTTTCTCCACGGGCTGACCGCGCTCTCTGGAGCAGGATCTCCTCACCCCCTTGTCCAGGGAGAGTCCTCCGGGCGCTCACTCAGCCTGGGCTCGGTGTAGACCCCCCTCCCCACTGCTGCCCCAATTCTCTCATCCTGCTCCTTGACTAGAAAAGAACGGTCTGGGCCGTATCATCTACCCTGTCTCAGGGCCCTTTGCGTTTTGGGGGGACCTAAAGATAGAGAGGCTGGGCTGGAGTGACCGCACTATCTTCTCCAACGGGGAGGCCAGAAGGCTTTAGGAAAGCACATCAGTTGTGCACAGTACCAACACCTGCCTCGTTACCAAAACACCTCCACCCCCCGCCTTCCCTTTGGCCCTGCCTGAAGCACGTTCTGGCTGGTTTCCGGCCCCCACCCCTGCCATCTCTCCTCAGGGCTGCAGGTGAACCTGCCCGGAATGTGTCATTTCACCGGTCCTGAGATGCCCACCCAGGGGGGCCCCTGGCCTCGTTCTGAAGCGCTTGCTCATGCAGTGTGGCGACGCCGTGATGGCCTCTGCAGAGGGATGCCGCTCTTCCCCAGGGGAGGGCTGGCCCAGGCGTGTGGCCTGCTTGCTCTTCTGCTCCCCGAGCCTCAAGGGCTGAATCCGGCCACTTCCTGTGGAGGCTGCCACTCTAATTGCTTTCAGGTTATAGGGGAACAGGAGGGAAAATATAAACCCCTTTGGCAGAACAAACTGTCTTGAATTCAGTGGTTTCCAACACTGGCTGCATATTAGAATATCTTGTTTTTGTTTTTAATCCTGACACCAGGCCCCAGACCAATTAAGTCCGAAACTGCAGGGCTAAGACCCAGTTAATGAGTCATTTTTGAAAGCTTCTCAGGTGTTTCCAATGTGCAGCCAAGGCCGAGACCGAGCTCAGCCTGACAGCAGACTAGGATACGACCCCAGAAAAAGAGAAGTCGTGAAAAGAATCTCAATCACCAAGTGTAGGACCCACTGTTCCTGACACTGAGCCAGCGACAGAGGTGTGTATACATTTTTTAAAGCAGAGAAGCAAATATGTATTGTTTCTTTAAAAGTTAATATTAGCTTTTGTAAGGCATAATTATTGCTGGGAACATTGAAATTTTACATAATTAGCAACGAGCAAGAGTTATTTGAGGATCAGGAAAGGTTTTCCGAAAAACCAGTCAGCCCGATGTCCCACTAGAGGTAAATACAGCCTCGGGGGTTCAGAACGGGCGGAAATGAGGGTCAGTTTCCCAGTGGCTAGCTACCTCCAGTGTTTTTCCACTGGTGGGACACTGGGGTACTTGGAAAGGAGCAAAGAGTCTCCTGGCCCCTTTTCACCGTCACCCATCTGTGTGCTGTTTACAGAACACGGGGCGGCGGCTGGGAGAGGGGAGACTTGTAACAAGGCCAGCCCCACTGGCGCAGGCGTCTCACTGGCCACTCACATCCAGGGGCTGGGACTCGAGACAGACTGTGTCCTTAATGGATTCCACTCGGCTGTGATTCACGTCAGAATGAGGTTCCAGGGTAGAAATATTCACAGCCGGCAACCACACATGGCCTCAAAGCATCTCTGTTTACTTTGCTGCTTAGGGAAAAGGGGAAAAAACCTACAGAAGCCAGTTGCTTTGCCTGAAGACACTTCAAATACACGCTAAGCCTCACTGGACTGAGTCACCATACCCTCCAGCATGTACGATCTTTATCATCTCTTTGGCCAGACATGGGCTGTACTCGGGGATTCGGGGGGTGCTTCTAAGTCATTCATGACCCAAGGCTCCTTCAGCACTGAGTCATCACCTCAAATAACTGATTTCTTTTCCCAGGAATGAGACGTGGAACTTTAATCCATAATTGTCTTTCTCATCTAACAACTTTTCTCCACCATGTTTCCACACTTATTGTTTTCCTTTCGCTTTGAGACCAGAAAGTAAATCTGCTTTGTTTTCCTTGAGACAAAAAGGCCCAGCTGGCGAGCCGGCTATTTTGAGTGGCGAGGGCGCACTCGCGGGCAGCAGCACACCCAGGGCGGCCCGGCACCAGCATTCTGCTGCTGCTTTACCGGCAGAAACAGCTCTTCCCCACGGGACCGCCCCTGCCTGCTGGAGGAGCAGGAACGCAAAGTGAGACTGGAGAGGAAAGAGGCAGCACGTCCCAGCCCTCCCTGCCTCACAAACCAAGCCGCGTCCACAGAGCGCGCAAGGCACGTGGTCCACGCGCGGAGTGGGTCTGCCGGGTGGCGCAAAATGACAGGATTAAGGTCACACAGGTCCACGGGGACCCAGCTGGCTGAGATGATCTGCTAGCAAGTTACACAGAGACAGGAAACCGCGTGTCTGATACTGTAAAAAAAAGTCATCTGTCTTCCTGCCAGCTTTAGGCTTGCAAACCAGAGTCTGTTTTCATTTAAAAGAAACTCGACAACAATGAGAAAGGAGAGAGGAGACTCTGTGGCTACCAGAAGCCCCGGCCCCTTGCGCTCGGCCTCTGGGGTACCTCAGGGCCTGCAGGCAGCTCACGGGCGGCCGGCGGCACTTACATTGCTGCGTGGAGGCTACATCGCTGTTTAACCACATCGGGTGAACTCTGAGTCAGAGTGGTTTCTAGAGCCCCAGTTTCTAAGTTAATTAGATATAACTGACGTACTTACTGACAGTTCCATCCTGTAAAAATATAAAATCTCATGCAACCTAGAGATAGATGCAGTCAGGGGAAAAGCCAAGAAAAATTAAGAATGGGAGCTGGAATCAAGACAAATGGAAAGTAGATGTAGGAAAACTGGCAAACGGGTGATGTCAGTATACAAAATCCACACCAACATACTTGCCAGAAGCATGACTCAAGCTTTTCTGGTAGCACTGTAGTGAGAGAAATACAGTAAAACATGATATCCACATCAGGGGCTGGCCCGAAGCCGTGTTTTGTAAATAAAGTTTTATTGGAACACAGCTGTGTCCAACTTGTTTACATACTGCCTGCGGCTGCAACAGAGACTCTCTGGCCCATGAAGCCCCAAATAATCAGGAACTGGTCCTTTAGCAAATAAGACTGCTAATCCCTGCTCTATCTGAAGCTCTCTATGCTCCAAGCTGTCCTGAAGATCAGAAGCAAATATACCCTCATGACAGGAATAATCTTTCCAAGGCAGAGAGCTGAGAGCAATTTCTCCCGGCTTTCTCAGCAAGGTGACAATGCAGAGAATCGTTTCCTCAACAGCGTTCTTGACAGATTTCCTCTGATTTCCAGGGCGGTTGCTGATGATGGATAATACCTATACACGTGTCTACTGAAGGAATTTTCTGGAAGGAGAACGCAACACGACATTGGTACAAAGTGCCTCACTCCTCTGGCTATATCCAAAGACAAGATTCAGATGGATCAAAGGAAACAACAGTGACTCTTTACAGCCAGACGTATAGTACACTTGCTCTCTGCCAGGCCTTATTCTACATTCCACACATGAATAAACACATTTATCCTCACAGAAATCCTATTCAAAGTGAGCACCGTTTTTATCCCCATTTTTCAGAGGGGAAAACTGGAACTGTCTCATCCAAGGACAAACCACTTACAAATGGCTTAGCTGGGATCTGAACCCAGCAAATCTCACTGGGGAGACCACGATCATCTCAGAAGATGAGCATCCCACTAGTCATCATTTGTGAAGATCAGTCCTCTCCCAAGCCCGTGAGCGATACAGCCTCTGGTTGAGCTGCCTGCCTCGGACTGGCTGAATGGGAAGTCTGGGTACAGTTCAGTGACCAGCTGTACGTCCATAGCCTTGCATGGGGTGAGACAGTTGTTAACAAGCAACCCTCCCACCTCTGAACATGGGAGACTGGTGGTATTCCCTCAAAAACAGACCAAATTATCCAACTCTCCCATAGACAAATGGTGGAGACCCACCTGTGAAATCTTGGGAAATTTACATCACTCTCTAAAAACTTTCATTTGTGGGTACAATGAAAGGTTTGGACGAGCTAACTGCATGGGCTTCATTCCAGCATAAAAAAGTTATGACCCTAGAAAGGACCAAGAGGACAAGTGCTGGCAAGAATGTGAGGAAAAGGGACCCCCTACACCGTTGACGGGAATGTAAACTGGTGCAGTCACTGTGGAGGAGAGTATGCAGGTTCCTCAAAGAAAGAAAAACGGGATTTCCATTTGGTCCAGCAATTCCACTCCTGAGTATTTATCCACAGAAATAAAAAAGGATCTCAATGAGATGCCTGTACTCCCATATTCGCTGCAGCATCGTTAATAATCAGCAAGACACGGAAGCAACCCCAGTGTCCGTTAAGGGATGCACGGATAAGGATGTGGCGTGTATACACAGTGGAGCAGTATTCAGCCACAGAAAAGGGAATCCTGCCGTTTGTGACATTGCAGATAGACTTTGAGGACACTATGCTAAGTGAAATAAGCCAGACAGAAAGACGAATACCTCGTGGTATAATTTACATGTGGAATCTTAAAAAAAAAAAAAAACTAACTCATAAAAACAGAAAAATGGCTGCAGATTGCAGTGTTATAGTTAGTGCTTTTTAACCACGTTAGAAATAAATTTAGGTCCAATTGAATCCAAGAATACACACATTTAACATAAGCAAAACAAATGTGAAAAAGTCAGCCAAAAAAAATGGTGGTTGCCATGGGCTGGAGGATGGGGGAATAGGGAGAGGTTGTTAAAAGGGTACAAACTGTCAGCTCTAAGATGAATGAGTATTAAGGATCTGGTGTAAAACATGGTGACTACAGGTGATAACATTATTGTACAACTGAAATTTACTAAGAGAGTAGAACTTAAATGATCTCACACACAAGACAAATATGTGAGGTGATGGATATGTGAGTTGCCTAGATGGGGGGCCATGGAGTGGAAATCCTTTCACAAAGTATATGTATATCAAGTCACTATGATGTACACTTTAAATACGTACAACTTTATTTAAATATACCTGAGTAAATTTTTATTTCCTGCTGCTCAGGAATTCTCACAGCCTGGGTTTCGGGCATGCTGCACGCCAGTTAAGAAGGGGGTGGGCCTCTGGCCTTGAAACCAAACTTTTCAGAGTCCATGCTTGAAGTTACTGCTAATGCCCTTTCCCGCATGGCCAACGGGCTTTGCCATTTCCAGAAGTTCAGCTCTAAGTTGGGAGGAAAACAGGATGGGCAGGGACGCAGCCACGGGGGCTGGAAGTAGGGCAGAGGCGCGCCTCCTTCAACCTGCCATGAGTTACCTCCTCACCCTGCAGATGAACATAATAGACAATTGAGGAGCAAAATGATGCAGGCGAACCCCTTTAATGCCTCTCCACTCCTTGTCCATTCTGAAGGAGATCAGCCCTGGGTGTTCTTTGGAAGGAATGATGCTAAAGCTGAAACTCCAGTACTTTGGCCACCTCATGTGAAGAGTTGACTCATTGGAAAAGACTGATGC
>SJYF01000065.1:1890042-1917603 GCA_006410515.1 Procapra przewalskii | reverse complement strand
TGTGTGTGTGTGTGTGTGTAATTCCCCACCCTCTGACTTGTTCAACTGAGGGAACTTAGCTTTGAGGATTTCTTTTTTTTTTTTAGCCTTTTTGGCTCATGAGTTTAACACTTCACTATGGATCTATGGATGGCTTTAAGCCATATAAACATAAATCTGTATTCCCCAAACAAGCAAATTAAGGAATTATGGGATGTTTCAAAGGGATTAATTCCATAGAGTACTTTAAATTGAAAACTTGATTGTGCCTTTGAACTAGGATTTTTAGATTTTGATTTGCAAGGAACTATTAAAGGAGTTATATACATATAAAACTAATAATATATGTTTAAAACAAGCTAGAGCTGAATAGAGTGATAAACGTAAAACAGCTGAGTAAGAATCTCACCTGCTGCTTCCCTATTCTATACTCCCCAGCCCCACTAACTCCGAATAACTCCCAAGCAGGCAGGCTGTTTTCTGCTTATCCCTGAACTTCTTGGATCACTGAGGAATGGAGTACAGTTTGAGTTCTCAAACAAGCTGCTGAATTCGCTTTTTTTTTTTCTTCCTGATATATGTCCCAGAATCAGGTCACATATCAGGTGACAAAACGCAAACATTTAAAATGACTCTTGCAGATGGAAATATCTGTCTTGTTGCCAGAGGCAGTATTTTAAAATACAGGCACTTCTGCCTGTTCAGAGAGCTGCAACACTTTTAGGTCTCCCAACTTTAACAGAAATCTCATGGATAAAACACTCTTCTGAGAAGGCTGGGCAGAGGTGAGCAGTCTGCAACAAAAACCACCGTCCAAGCTTGCCAATTTTAGTTCATCACTGAGAAAGCTGATTTTTAACAGCGCTTTTATCTGCAGCGCATAAATCCTAACTGTAGAATTTTTGAAATGAGCCAAAACCCAAGAGCATGCCGGCACTGGGGCTGAGGAAAGGAGGAATCAAACTGACAAAAACGAATCCACATCAACGCACACGGGGTCGCTCACCGAGTCAGGAGCAGGCTGTGGCGCCATTTCACAGGCCATCAAAATCATAACCATCCTGCTAGGAAGGGCATTAAAGCCGGCCTGTTACAGAAAGCAATAGTAATGGAGAAAACAAGTCTCCTTCAGGTGATGTGACTTGATGGGCTGTAGCAACAGGAAAATAACACAGAGATTACTGAAAATAATAGATGATTAACTCTCTTAGTGACAGTCAAAACAACATGGTAAATAGTCTGATGGCAGCAAGATAATGAGCACAGGATCTATGGAGTGTTATCACATTCCAACTCAGCTAAAATCATTTATTACTCAGCAGAAAAATTAGCCAACATAAACAAACATGCATTATTTATCTGCCCGGGAAGAGCCTTCATATTAACCTTTTATGGAAAGGTTGGACAGAATAGAGCATGGTTCTTTCTGCAAGATGTTTATGATCTGACAGGAAATTAAAAACATGCACAAAATGGTTTTTGCCAAAAGAACTTCGAAATGTTCTACCCAAAGATATGCTTTTCCATTAAGTTTTTATTTATGAATTAAACAATACTTTAACTCAAAATACTGAGGCAACTAAAAGCAAAATGCCAGAACTAATACAAAATCCCAGAAGGAAAGGATTTTTTAAAAGGTAGCAACTATCTGACAATCAGACAAATAAGTATTTGGGTTAAGCTGTTTGCTTCAACTAAGCAAGGAATTTGGTCTGAGTATCAATTTCCTGTGAGATCTGGCTGTTCATTTCTAAATTTCTGTGGCGGCTTTTCCCCACCTCTTTTTCAAAATGTGCTTCAGTGTCCTGTCCTAGCGCGTGCCCAGTGCTGGAAAGGTTTTTCAATTACAGTTTTATGAAGTATGTGAAAATATCAGTCAAAGCAGATAATTCCCATATTTGTGATCTGGAAAAGGGCCGGAAGTGCTGCTCACTCAGGAGAGATACTCCTTTAGATGGCGAGTCTGGTTCGAGAGGCTGGGTTTCTGGCAACGAGAGAGCCTGGGACTGGCCCAGGCTGGGAGATGCCCCCGCCGAGATCACCACGTCGGGCGGGAGGTGGGGATGGCCCCCAGACACGGCTTAAGTTCTGTTTCAAATGTGAAGCAAGTCTGAAAATGAGGAGATGTTACATGAAAAGCTGGATTTCTAACTAAACTTAAGAAAATAAAAAGATGGGGCAACAGTGGGCCGCCTCCCCTCATGATAACTGCTCTCTGGAGGGGAGGGGAGGCACCCTCCGGGGGGTGCAAAGCATCTGTGCCTGCGCCTCCTCCCAGCCGCTGCTCCACGTCTCCAGCCTCCATGCCCCACCCTGCAGCCATCTAAATGTTTCCATTAGTGAGTGTTTATCATGTCCATTCAGTTCTCTCTTCAATTACTAGAGGTTTCACAGGAATGTAAAAATTTGTGATGAACTCTCTACTATGGATATTTTCCAATATGCATTTGCTTCTCTACTCTGGATACTCACATTTCAGTTCAAGGACAAGGAACATTTTCTGTTTCAGAAATCAGATCTATGCGAACTAATACTATTATCTCTATTATCACCATTTACTGGAGGCAAGTCAAATGCATAGTCCAGTGCTAAGCGCTGTGATGATTAGTTCATTTACTCATCACAAATGCCATGGAATTTTCTCATCATCATTTTATAGATGGGGAAAATAAGGGTCGAAGAGGTGAATAACTTACGGAAGGTCAATGAGAGACAGTCAAGGAGAAACAAAGCCACAGGTCATATGCAAGCCCTCATCTTTCTTGCTATGAACAATAAAACAGAGATTTCTGCTACCGAGGTCTAAGAGCAGAGGTGTACGCTCATTCCAGCCAAAGGCAAAGACCCTGAATGCAGCCAGATGGAGCTGAGAGGAGCAGGTAGAGAGTGGCGGAGCAGTAAGCTTCTCAGCAGACAGCTTTGGTTCCCTGCAATTACTTCACTTATAATAAGGGCAGGCTGGTAAAGTGCAAGACTTTCCAAGACAAAAATGTGAGTGTGAGTTCAGGTTTGGGGGTCAGCCACTTAACTTCTTAGAACCTCCATTTCTTGATCTATGAAATGGTACTTTTTAGGGTCAAGATGGAGAGAAAACAGGCTTGACATACATGTAAGTGCCACACAAGCACTCTCTGATGAGAAAAGGACAGGGCAGGAGATGCTCTCTCTCCGTTAAACGAAAATTACAGGAAAGGCATGCCAGCGACAAAGACAACTGAGATCTATTCCCAGTTATCAACTGGATGCAGCAGTCTGATGACTTCCAAGAGATCTTTCAGGACATCTGAGTGAACAGACAGAACAAAATATAACAGCTTTTGTTACTGTGATGCTTGCTCCCAACCTTTCAGAGATAGAATGGAAACGATCATTGTTACCAAAAGGTTTCCAAGAGTGCTTAGGGTCTTTTAACAATCCTTCTAGAAACAAATAATGTGGTTTTAAAATACTGTCTATAACCAGCTTAGATCTGGCAAATAGGTAGTAAGCTGAAGGTCAAGTTTTCCAATCCTCTGCTGACCTTTGCAAAACATTCAACAAGCCAGAGCTGGTCTGCTTTGCCTTTGAGACACCTAGTGTGTTATCTGGCAACGTGCTGATAAAATTAGTGAATTTCAACATTCAGAGATGGGGAGGCAAGGAGGCACTTTAAGATTCTGGAATTCTAACATGCTGAAATACGGTTACGGCTGGCTCTCCTTCTCAAGCAAACAGAACCGGGACACTTAGGTTCACAGCGGACAGAAAACTGGAGAACACAGACAACATCTTGACTAGATTTTTAAGTGTCTAGCTAAGAGGGGCTCCATGCTATTCAGATACATGGAAAGCACTATTCCTTAACCTCTTTTACTTGAGGCCATTTCATCACATGAAAACTCAGGAGGGGCTACTGCTCCCCGAATCACACTGGAGAGCCAGCCAGGCAGGGAGTTGAGAAGGCTCTAGAAGACGACGACAGGGCTCCAGGCTCCCAACCAGTTTCCACAGCTCATCCTCGGACCAGTCAAATACTGTGCTGAGCACAATGATGTCTAGCCCTTTTCATTCTGGAAAACATTCACAGTTCCACCCCCAAAGTCATGAAAGCTGAATAATTCAAACATGTCCCAGCATTGACCCGGCAGCCCTACTGAAACGGCATGAGACGCCACGTTTCCATTCACGAGAGAAATGGCGTCAGGACTATCACTTTGCTGTGTGTTCTCTGCAGATGGAGAAATCCACTGTGGGCTGCTTCTCAGCACACTGCTGAAGGACCGCATCCCCCCTTCACGCGCACAGAGACACACCTGATCAGGCAGCTGACCCAGGTTTCTAAGAACAAAACCAGAGTATCACCCACCCATGCATCACGAGATTGGAAAGAAGGAAAATGCTGTCAGGGGACAGAGGATCACTTTCCACTCGGTCCGTAGAGAGGCCTTTCCACTAACTATGGGGGATGAGGAGGAAATTCCAATTTAGAACAGAGACTTTTACTGTTAACAGTTTATTCCAGATCTATTTCCCCAGCTCAGCTTGAATGATAACTAATAACAACAGGAATGGTTACACAAAAAGACCCTTTTGCTTGCTCAATGCCTTGATTCTGTGTGACATGTAGTTATGAAAGACTCATGTGATGGTTCTCACTTTACAGATGAGGGAAGTGTTTAAGTACCTAGCTGAGGCTGGTAGGCAGGGGCTGACAACTTCATGAGGGCAGGAAGGTCACCTGTCTTATTCCAGGACAGACAGCCTCAGCCCAGGTGGACCACGTATCAGGGGCTCCATAAGTCTTGGCTGAGTTAAAGGCCAAAATTCAAAATCAAGCTCCTACTACTGTGCCATCTGTTTAAGGTTGATTCTCTCCAAAATGCAAATTAAGGAAAAGAAAATACAGTCAATTTTAAGGAAATGAAAGTAAAGAGCACTCTGAGTCTCAGTGTTATGTGAACAGGGACCCAATTCTAGAAGAACCTGGCCATGGGCGAGGGAAGGAGGAGTGGGGCACCTTTACTGGATTAAGAGCAGCCAAACAAACCTTGGCTTGCTGGCATCGGAGGAGGAAAAAGCATGCTCAGGCTCACTTTGGCTTCTAAGATAAGGCCACCCATTTTGAAACCCCCCTCTTTGCATCCTTCAAGCAGAGGAAGTGAAACAGAAAAGAAACAAGTTTCAAGCATTGTTAAGTTCAAGAAGGGAATTTGAAACAAAATGAGAATCTGCCCTTAAATTGGGCAACCTGGCTTGTTTTCTCAAGGCGCAGCTGGATGAGAAAGTGAGGCGGGTCTCTGCCCTTCCTGGCTGCCAGGACCTTACTGTTACTTGCAGTAAACAGTGTGAAAGGCTCTGGGCAGGTAAGTAGCTGTGAGCCTCACCATGCTATCTTCCAACAAGTGAGAAGTTAAAAGCCCCACCCCCACCTCCGCAAGTCCTGAGAGCCCCTCAGTGGGTGAGAAGAGAAAGCAGCATTTACATGATGATCCTTGTCAACAGGTTGCAGGAGGGTCAAGACAGATCCCAATAGTCATTTTACTTTTTAAAATTATTTTATTTAAGTTTAGTTGATTTACAACATTGTGATAATTTCTGCTGCAAAGCAAAGTGATTCAGTTATCCAGAGATATAAAATTGCTAATATTCTTTTCCATAGTTCCCTGTGCTACACAGCAGGGTCTTGTTGATTTTCCATGTTACATGTAACAGCGTGCCGCCTCTGCCTTGTCTAGACTCCCGTCCCCACCTCCCCCTTGGCAACTGAAGTCTGATCTCACAGTCTGAGTCTCAGAGGTATGCCCATTTGCGTCATATTTCAGATTTCACATGTAAGTGATAGCATATGGCATTTGTCTTCCTGACTTCCCTTAGTATGAGCATCTCTAGTTGCATCCATGCTGCTACAACGGCATCACTTCATTGTTTTATGGCTGAAGAGTATTTTATTGTGTGTGTGTGCCACACTTCTTTATCCATCCAACAGTCATTTTACCCAGGAAAAATGAGAACCACAAGGCCCCAGAAGTACATCTGATCACTAGGTACTGGGATCCAGTGGGCTGCTTCCAATGATGGGCGCTGGTGAAGTAACATTCACCACAAGGGCTAAGGGTGGAGCATGCAACTTCAGCTTCAAAATGCAGTCAATTGCCTTTGACTAGGAAGTCAAGCTACAGTTCTTGACTACAGTTAAGTTCTTCAGAAGAGTTCTTTTTTTCAAGCTCTTGTATGCAACTGACTTTGGTGTCTTTGCTTGCATTCAGTGTCATTCATTAAACCAACCCTGTGTTGGAGCAAAGGCCAAGGTGTGTAAAAAGCAGCATGGTTCCTAGGAGACTGGGAGAGCACATTCTACTCCATTTCACAGTCTCTCACCACCTTGGTGGTGGCGGTTTTAGCCGTTAAGTCGTGTCCGATTCTTGCAACCCCATGACTGGAGCCTGCCAGGCTCATCTGTCTATGGGATTCTGCAGATAAGAATACTGGAGTGGGTTGCATTTCCTTCTCCAGGGGATCTTCCTGACCCAGGAATTGAACCCAGGTTTCCTGCCTTGCAGGAAGATTCTTTATTGACTGAGCTACAAGGGAAGCCCCCTCACCACCTTGGTCTGATCTTACCTACACCAGTGCTGGTGCAGTCTGGCTCCGTTTCTATGGAGCAAATGTAATATGTGTCTATAAATGTAAAAAGAGAAGTAAATACGAAAGCCAGCAGGCGGTTGGGCGGGGGAAAGGTGACAAGCGGCCTCTGGTTTTAGGGCATCTGAACTGGCTGTTGCCTCCAACCAAAATGTTCTTGTTCCAGACACCTGCCTTCTGCTCACAAGAACATGCCAATCTTTGCTCTCTTCCTACATCCTGAACTCACCATCCCTGACAGAGCAGCAGAGTCCCGTCCGCTCAGTGCTACACGTGGACTCTGTGCTCCAGACTGCGAACACTGCCTGGCACGCAGTAGGCCCTTCCAGTTTTCCCTTCCCCTGAGTTCTCAAAGGCAAGTTTCATATGCCTTCTTTAGGTTCCAAGAGAAACCTTCTACGCCCCTGATAAATTCTCCTCACTTGTAAAAAATCAATACATACTTTCTGGAACAGGAATAAAAATATACTCACAGAGAAAACAGGACAATGGAGACAAAAAGATGTATTGGACCCAGACATGGAGGTATAAACAGTCAGGGCAGAGTTGAGAAAATGAAAAGCTCGAGATCTGGTTGGTCAACATTAGCCATAATATAAAGAAGTCAGTTCAGAAGTCAAAGAAGGATAAGCAACAAGGTCTACTGTATGGCACAGGGAACTAACTATATTCAACATCCTGTGATAAACCAGAATGGAAAAGAATGTATATGCAAGTATAACTGAGTCACTTTGCTGTACAGCAGAAATCAACACATTATAAATCAACCATATTTCAATAAAATTTAAAAAAAGAAGTCAAAGAGAGGTGACATTTCAATTTAAATTAACTAAAGTGAAATAGAATCAAATCTCCAGTTTCGAGCAGCAATAGCCATTTTCAAAAGGCTTACTAGTCGCATTTGGCCAGGATAGATTTAGAGCATTTTTCATTACAGGAGAAAGGTCTACTGGACAACACTGATACAAAGAAATCCCCAAAGACCTGGGTTTCTCATCTTCCAAGGAGCTCTGAAACCAAAGGCTCCAAGGGACATGGAAGGGGAAGCAGGACAGAAGAGAAAAGATGTTCCCCAGAAGAGATGTGCTGACTGGCTAAGATGTCCTTGGAAATTAAAGCTCCATCTTGACTTCATAAGAAATGTGATTTGTATTAAGTTTGTATTAAATGACTGCCCGTGTGCAGTATTACAGCTGAGAGAAGGACAGAAGACAGTCGGGGACAGGGGCTAGAGTTCCAGAGTAAACCCACAAGCTGTGAGTGGCAGCCGCAGAAGGTTCCAGAAGTGAGAAAACATGAACCGAACCAGATATGCAACAGGCTGCTGCCTGGGAGGACTCACGTCAGCTGGCGCCACTCTCAAGATACAAATCCCTCTGTCTAAGACAACACTCTGCACACAAAGTAAGGCCGATCTGACTCCTAAGGGATCAAACAGTTCTTACTAAACCCCATCTCAATGGCTGAGACCAAATGCAGAGTGAGGCACACAGATCACATTTCCACTCAAAGCCCACATGAGCCTACAGCAAGGAAATGAACATTTCAGGAAAAATACTAGCCTTTTTTTTTTTTTCCAGAGTCTTTAAGAGGATATAAGTCACAGCACGCCAAAGAAGGGTGAGCTCCCAGAAGAACATAGCAGAGAGGTGACCAAGGCGGGGAGTATTTATTCACAAGGGAAGATTCCAGTGCCCTCAGGGAAGTTTCTTCCCCTGGAGTCTTTTGAAGGAAGAGGAACCCAATGAAAAGCATTCTTTTCTTTACCGGGTAAAGAGGAATGTTTTACAGTCTCTACCTTTCCCTGGGAAGAGACATCATGCATATTCTTCTCCTACAAGACAATACTGTTTGTCCAGTACTTTAAGGATTAAAACAAACAAACACACACACACACACACACACACACACACACAGATAATAAGAGGGCTGGCTGTATCCTCTTACAGCAAAGTGCTATAATTCAAGTGTTACTGCTGATGAGTATTTCCATAAACATTAGGATGTCATGGATCCAGGAAAGAGACAGCCTCCTAACTAATTCCACAAGACAGGAATGGAGAGGTCCTGCTAAGAAATGACTTGAGGAGAAGGGGCATTTGAAGGCAGTAACTGTCCTGTCCATTACGGTAGCCAGGTGGGTAGCACTATGTACATGTGGATACATCCATTTAACTGAAAAAAATAATATTTATAATTCAGCTCCTTAGCTGAAGCTGCTCCACTTCAAGCCATCCGTATGTGGCTAATGGTCAGCACACAAGACAGCAAGCACAGATATAAGGTGAGGTCACAACTGCAGAAAGCTCCACGGAGCAGGGCTGCTTACTAAGATGCCTACACGATCTGTCTCCATGACGTCACGAAGATTATGAAATAAAAAGCTCCCTGGATACCACGTTTCTGGGCTACTGGCATCCTTCTCCACCTAGTGAATTCCTTGCAGAGGTTTATATATGTTGTCCAATCGACCCAACCTCCCTGGGCGCAGGCATTCAAATGGCATTAGGCAGAAGAAAAGGATTCCGCTGAGGCACACTCCTCAATTGAAATGCCACATTCTTTAGATTTCTAAAAGTATGAAGCATACATTTGAGGTACCTGTGGTGCAGACATGCCAGGAAAATATGAGTGAGGCCTGGTAAAAGAAAGTGTTCCCTTGGAATGAATGAATCTGTGCCCTTGTTTCTTTCACACTGTATTTCAGAGGAGTCAGCAGGCTGCGAGTGATGTGAGGTCTACGTGGAAACTAAGTGTTAGTCACTCGGTTCTGTCTGACTCTTTGTGACCCCATGGACTGTAGCCCGCCAGGCTCCTCTGTCCATGGGATTTCCCAGGCGAGAATACTGGATGGGTGCCATTCCCTTCTCCAGGGGCCCTTCCTGACCCAGGGAATGAAACCAAGTCTCCCTCACTGCAGGCGGATTCTTTACAGCCTGAGCCACCAAGGGTAAGTGGGGATACTAAAGGCCCTGGGCCTCTTAAGAGCTTCCCTATATATCTTTGGAGGTGCCATGAAGAAAATACTGTCTTAAAAAATTATGAAGTGTCTGGAGGAGAGACGGATTGGGAGTCTGTGATGAGCAGAGGCAAACTAGTATATAGAGAATGGATAAACAACACGGCCCTACGGAATGTGCGTGTGTGCTGAGTCGCTTCAGTCGTGTCCCACTCTTTCTGACCCCATGGGCTGTGGCCCGCCAGGCTCCTCTGTCCATGGGATTCTCCAGGCAAGAATACTGGAGTGGGTTGCCATGCCCTCCTCCAGGGGATCTTTCTGACCCAGGAATCAAACCCTCATCTTTATGTTTCCTGCTTTGGCAGGCGGGTTCTTTACCACTAATGCTACCTAGCTCAGGGCCACTATCCTGTGATTAACCCATAATGAAAAAGAATATTTATATATATATGTATGTGTATATATATGTGTGTGTGTGTGTGTGTGTGTGTGTGTATGAAATGAATCATTCTGCTGTGCAGCAGAAATTAACACAAAATTGTAAAACTATATTTCAATTAAATTTAAAAATATGTATATAAAACCCTAAGACACATATCTCACCATGAGATCAGAAACAAGGGTGCAGGAGCTAACCTGACGTGCAGGGAGGTTGTGATGGGCTGCCCTGCCTTCTGCTCACTGCACACGTGTGACAGGAAAGGAAGAAAGGAGCCCACTAGCTGAACATCACACCCTCCTGGTCTTGCAATGGTTTGAGGACGACATGCCCCTACTTATAATCTGCCAGTCACCAATTAGGCCAAAGGGTTTCCCCAGTGGCTCAGCAGTAAAAGAATCCAACTGCCTATATGGGCTTGATCCCTGGGTAGGGAAGATCCCCTGGAAAAGGGCATGGTAGCCCACTTGCCTGGCAAATCTCATGGACAGAGGAGCTTTGCAGGCTGCAGCCCACGAGGCCTCAAAAGAGTCCAACCTGAGTGATTAAACGACAACAACAATTAAGCCTAAAGGACCTGGCCTGGCACCGACGGCCCTCATAATCTGATTGACCTCCTGCTCAAAAACCCCTTGTCAGAAACCCTTTGATAGGCTCCTTTCTTCTGCTTCCCTCACCCCAGGCCTTTGTGCTTCCCCCAAGGTCTCCTGGCTGTGCCAACAGATCAGCACCTCGGAGGCCTGCTCTGGCCCCACAGAAAGTTCAGTGCCCCTGCCAGCAGCTTGGAGGGTGACTGGGACCAGGAGAACGGCTTCTCCAAGGAGGCCAGGTGTCCACAGCAGGCTGAGGCCCGCCCTGGCTACGGTCAGGGAGCTGGGAAACGACCTTGGTGTGGTCGGCGGGCACACATCAGAGGCAGGCGTCTTCCCAGCTTGCCGCTTCCTTGAAGCGGGTTCACAAGTCTGACCCTGGCCGACCAGGGGACTGTGGCGCCCGGCCAACCGTCTCCTCCTTTGGAAAAGTCATCGATCTCTAACCCACTCCACAGTGCTCTGCCTCCTTTGGCCTTGACTTTTCACCTCCTCTACGGTGACGTGGGCCTGTATTTATCCCACTCTGGAGATAAGTTTCCAGAAGTAAAGGGATTCGGATTCTCCTTCAGCTCTACAACAAAACCTTGCTCTTATCGGTTACACTGGATTGAAAGTCAGAAGATGTGAGATTTTGAACCTAAAAAATGGAACTTCTTTGCTGGGAGACCAAGTAAATCCCTTGGTCAAATTCTCCATTTGTAGCCCAGCTGGGTTAGGCTAAACGCATTTCTCACTCTGGGTTCCCCATGAGAATCATCTGGGGATCTTTCCAAACAATACTGATGCCAGGGCCTAAACCCAGGGCAAAGAAGTCAAACTTTTAGGGGTTTGGTTGAGGCATCTCAAACTCCTTAGATAATTCTAATGTGCAGCCAGAATTTAAATTTTGTTCAGGGAAGATTTATGCTATACAGAATGAAGAACTCAGCAGAGACAAAGTTAAGGTATAAGGACAGGGGTATGGTGCCCCTGGACACAGGTGGCCAGGCCCTCCAGCCATCTGCCTGCTGCTAGGAAAACCACAGACTGCATTTAAACCGAACCTTATTATAAATGTTTACACAGGTAGGGTCAAGTTCTCCCTAAGCACTCTTTGTATGTGACTCAAGAAATCATTTTAGGATGAAGCTGGGATCATAAACATGACGGCCTCCAGGCACTTGTTTGCTATTGTACGAATTCCTTCCAGGAAGATCATTTTTAGATTAATTTTTAAGTGCAGATTTCACAAGTTCCTATCATTTAAAGGGTGGAAATCCTCTGCCAATCATGGAGGGGACAATAGGCCTAAAGGAAGGTCTGTTTGAAAAGTCTGAGGAGCAGGCTTCCTGAGAAAGCTGAATTTCTCAAGTGTTTTGACCCCCATAAGGGAAAATGAATAGTGAGTTCAAGGAGACGAACGTGAGAAAGCATATCTCCCTTTAGAGAAACTAGCAAAGAAGTTAACAAGATACACAGTTCCTTAGATCAGAGGTAACAATTGTAGATAAAGTCTTCCTTCAGAAAAAGCCACATAGTTAAGTAGACAAAATACTAAAAAAAAAAAAAGGTAAGTTTTAAGTCAGTATGTCCCAGCAATGTAATTTCTGTTTCTAGTCTTCGTGAAATTTTTCTTTTTTCTATTTAAGCAAACATATATTGAGTACATATTTCTATTTAAACAAACATATATTGAGTACCATCTATATGACACATCCAAAAAAGGACCATTTCTAAAATGTTCAGAATGTATTTTCCTGATTACATTTGCTTTAACAGGAGTCAGTATGTAAAGTGACACATTTTAAAGGATTATATAAAAGGCATTATTCCAGAGGATTTACTACAAGTCCCTTTACAAAAGAAAGTGTATAAAGGTAACACTGAAATGTATTATAGTTGGGAGAGTCTCTCCAATTATGATAGAAATTCATGAACCCAGTCATTATGTAAAGACGCTCATCTGTTCTAGGAAACATCCCCTGAGGAGGAAGGATCAGACTCACCTGGGATCCTGGTTGGGAATCACCCTGATGGGCCTGCTGGGAGAGAAAGTGGTCTGCGGGACAGATGGGGCTGCTTTTATGCATTCCCTTAATTGAAATATAGTAACACAACAGCACAGCCCAACTTCTCTTTTTATGAACTCTCGTAACTATCCTTGTGTGCTGGCAGCCTGGATGAGGCTTCTGCCAACACGGCCATTTCTTCCCAAATCCTTTCAAGATGTCATAATCACAAGAGTAGTCTTCACAGCTCCTGCAGGTATAATTTCTCTACTATCAAAGCAATGTGACTAAATATTAGATGTCTAATGTTACTCATATTCTGCCAGCCCAAACAACTCTGTTTTTCCCTCCATCTTTTCCAGACATCTGTCTTTAAGAAGATCTTCGAAGGGATCCCAGAAGTCATTGATCCCTGGGCCTTCCCACATAAAGACCCTCGCTCAAAGGGCAAACCTATAGGAACAGGGCAACGGCCACAGGCTCTTCTAAATGGCAACATCTGTCTCGGGACGATGGTGACATAACCCTCAGAAAGTAGACCACATGGTGTTAAAAAGAGAAACTGTCCCCACAAGCAAAGGGGAAAGAGAAAAATGACTCACAACAGTCTGAACTCCAGTAAGACTGGTGGACAAAACCCGCAGAAAACGTCTGGCAGGAGGAAGGCGCCAGTCCCAAAGCCTGCTTCTTGGGTTTAAGGCAAAAACACAAGGCCTCCAACACCGGCCCTCCCATTCGCTTTTCTACAACTCAGTTACAGAGACAGAAAACCATGACGGGACCAGGGTTCTGATTTTATATTTAATTAGAAATGAAGCAGCGAGGGAATATAACGCCAGAAAATGATGAAAGACAAACGGTACTTGACGATGCCTCTGGGGTTGCATCTTTCTAGGTCTCCATTTCCGTGTCTGTGAAATGGGATGAGCAGGCCCGTCTCGGAGGGTTGTCTCCAGGGTTCCATGTGATGGGCAAAGGAAAGTGTTTTACAGATAACGGGGTATTCTGTGATCATATGGGATGATTACAACACTGTTATAATCAGACATGCTCGATACGTTTTCTTCAGTTAGCTGACTAGATCTTTTCCCTGGTCTTCCCTCCCCAGTTCCTCTCAATGGTAGCGCGTGTACACGCGTCCTCAGTCCTATCTGACTCTCTGTGACCCTCCGGGCTGTAGTCGCCCGTAGCTCCTCCGTCCATGGAATTATCCAGGCAAGAATACTGGAGTGGGCTGCCATTTCCTTCAAGTTATTCAAATCACTTCTCTTTTCTGCTCCCTGGCACTAGTTTTCCATCTGCCTGGACAAGTAAGCAAAAGGACTCTTCTTGCAACATTTGCTGTGCTTTAAACTTTCATTTAACAGCTATTTTAACAATGAAAGACATTGTATATGTTCCCAAGAGATATGCACACAGAGGGCGGTGGGCAGAAGCAGTCACTGAAATCAGGTCCTTCCCCTGCAGCCCTGCTCGCTGCTGATAAAAGGCAAAGGAGCCCATAGTGTCCTGAGGCTCGTGTGACTGCTGTAAACCAGCACAATCCTCGGTTCCCCATGGCCTCGTGCTTCCCTTATGGCTTCAAGACACTGCAACTGAGAGAGCACGCAGCCACAGCTTCCATGGGCTGCCTGTGTAACCTGGAAGATGGTTTAAGAAAAGTGACTCGGGACCAATTCGACTTTGCCAAGAATTTTCAGGGGCTTCCTCCAAAAACTTTCGGGAATATAAATTATTTTAGAGTGCAGGTCATCAGCAAAACAGTCCATTTTATCAGAGGTCAGGAATTGTTTGAGGCTTCCTTTTCCAGAACTTAAAGCAAGATGCATAAATAAAGATATACAGAGAAGAACAAAACTGCTTTGACTGGCAGAACGTGAGTGACACAGACAACTAACCTTTAGTCCATTGTTTTTACATAAAAGAAGGGATCCCTTGAGAAGCAAAGCCAATAGGCTTAGAGCAGAGGGGCTTCAAGGTTCAAGTTCATTGGAGCTCTAACACTCATTCAAGAAATAACCACTGAACTGTTGGGAAACCAGATTCCGTCCTGGGCCCCGAAGACACGAGAGACCTAGAATTCAAAAACTGGTAATGCGACACACTCTTATTTTGACAAACTGCTTTGCAAAGTGTTGAATAAACAGAAGTCCCCACATTTTGGAATATTCATGTTTTCAACAGTTTTGAAAGCTCACCAATAGCATATCAGATTGAAAGCATTCTCTGTCTAGTAAGTGCCACAGAAATATTAAGACACAAACTCCTTATTTCACCTCCTTTCCCCCCATCGATAGAGCAGGCGGGGCTAGCTTGCTAGTCCATGTCCATGTCATTTTATGNNNTACTCCAGAATGTCCACAGAGGAGGGCTGAGGGTGATGACTCCGCTGGAGAGGAGGGGAGATGAGTCTGGAAGCCGTGCTGGCCCAGGAGGCACCCCAGCAATGGAGCGCTGACGCAAGGGCCGTGGAGACCATGGTGACAGCGGGGCTGAGGCCTTCTGGGCCTTCTCTGGAGACCATCCCTATTAAGTGCCCACCTAAGGCAGCCTTTCTCCCTGTCTCCTGCCCGTGAGCTATCTCCACAGGACTTTTCCAAATGTGCCAACAGGAGTTTCAGCAGCTCTCCACCAGCCCACTACCCCAGCATTCAGCAGCCCCTTCTCCAACCATCCCAACACAGGAAATAAGCTATGAGTCAGAAAATGATAAGCAGAACTGGCAAAAAAAAAAAAAAAAAAAATGGCCCTAAGTCGTCAGATGGTATGATTTACTTTGACTTTTTCTGGCCTCTGCAGTCATAGCACATTGGGCCCTCGACAAAAGATGCGCACAAGAAGATAACTGCACCAAAGGCGGCTGTGATGGGGTGGAAAAGCAGCAGGCCTCCCACCCACAGAGTGCAGCTCCTCCAGATTCACAGAGGCTCCAGGCTGAACGCACAGGAAACCTCCACTGTAAAGAGCCACTTACACAAATCAGGACACGCGCGATTTCCCACAAGCCCGTGGCTCTCTCACATACCCTCACAGCGGCTATAAATAACCAGCCCTGGAGGAGCACCTGGGGGAGCAGAAAACAAAATCTTGTCAACCCCATCCCCTGCCATGTTGGATTTATAAGCAGCATCCCTAGCCTTTAAAAGCAATGAATTTCAAACCCAACAATCTTTTCAGTGACAACGCATGCTGAGCACAAGGGGAAAATCAGACTGATGGCTCTCCCTCAAAGGGTTTTCCTTCTAGGATGAGATTTAAAACACACACATCTAGTCACAGGGAGCTTCCCTCCAGGGCTGCCCAAGAGGAAGCCAGGCCTGACAGAGGGACTGTGAAGGGAAAAACAGGACACATCTGACCGCAGATGCGACAGGAGAAGTGGGGTTTGGCCAGGCATTGTTTCAAAGGAACAGAGGTATCGTTGGGTACACGGAGAGGATGGAAAACTGCGGAGCAGAACAGTCGCGGGTTAGAGAAGCTGAGTGAAACCAGGGCCTAAGGCTGCAAGAGGGCAGAATGGGGCTGAGGGAGGCCCACGGTCATCCAACTCAGGCTGGGTCCTGTCTGTGCGTCCTAGACCAGGGATGCACCCAGACCTCAGGAAGGAAGCGAGGGCCTTGCAGTCACCTCGGATCCATGGAAGGCTTTCCAGCAGCTCACCTGTCAACAAGACAGTTGTGGGGCAGAGTTAACTGATGGGATACATACTGTGTGCTGTAGAGACGAGGGGTGTCCATGGGCTGAGACCAACGAGGGGAGCCTTACAGATGACAAAACAGGAGCTCAGTCTTGCACTGTGGTAGCATGATTTAAGAGCAAAAATGCATTTCTTGTAACTAGGTGATCGTTGTAAATAGTGTCTGATTAATTCATTAAGAGAGTCAAAAGCTTCTCAGGTGGCACTAGTGGTAAAGAACCTGCCTACCGATGCGGGATCCCTGGGTCAGGAAGACCCTCCGGAGTAGGAAGTGGCAACCCACTGCAGCACTCTTGCCAGGATGGACAGATGGGCCTGGGGGCTGCAGTTCATGGGGCCACAAAGAGCTGGATGTGACTGAGTGTGAGAACACATGCACTATACGGGACTCTATTTGAAAGTTAAAGAGCCTCTTGATGAAAGTGAAAGAGGAGAGTGAAAAAGTTGGCTTAAAGCTCAACATTCAGAAAATGAAGATCATGGCATCTGGTCCCATCACTTCATGGGAAATAGATGGGGAAACAGTGACAGACTTTATTTTGGGGGCTGCAAAACACTGCAGATGGTGATTGCAGCCATGAAATTTAAAGATGCTTACTCCTTGGAAGGAAAGTTATGACCAACCTAGACAGCATATTCAAAACCAGAGACATTACTTTGCCCACAAAGGTCCATCTAGTCAAGGCTATGGTTTTTCCAGTGGTCATGTATGGATGTAAGAGTTGGACTGTGAAGAAAGCTGAGGGCCAAAGAATTGATGCTTTTGAACTGTGGTGTTGGAGAAGACTCTTGAGAGTCCCTTGGACTGCAAGGAGATCCAACCAGTCCATTCTGAAGGAGACCAGCCCTGGGATTTCTTGGGAAGGAATGATGCTAAAGCTGAAACTCCAGTACTCTGTCCACCTCATGCGAAGAGTTGACTCATTGGAAAAGACCCTGATGCTGGGAGGGATTGGGGGCAGGAGGAGAAGGGGACAACTGAGGATGAGATGGCTGGATGGCATCACTGACTCGATGGACATGAGTCTGAGTGAACTCCGGGAGTTGGTGATGGACAGGGAGGCCTGGCATGCTGCAATCATGGGCTCGCAAAGAGTCGGACATGACTGGGTGACTGAACTGGACTGAACTGATAAATAAGTTGAGATCTGATGGGAAAGAAGCCACATGAGACAAGGCTGAATGGAAAGTTTTTTCCCTTTTTCTTTGTTTTTTCCAAGTAAGATGTCAAAAGAAAAAAAAAAGAAAGGAAAGAAAATTATTTGGAAAAATCAAAAAGTTGTTATGTGAATGAGTTGTTTCAACTGACAGGGAGCCACAACTATTGGAAGATAAGAGCAGCTGAGGTGCAAACATTGCCTTTTGCTGGGTAAAGTACAGAAGCTCATCAATGAAGAAGCCAGTCATAGGGCTCTCAGAACAGTCTAAAATTAATGTTGATGGATTCATGAAAAATGGAATCCTCCCTGAGCATTGACCAAAAACATTTCTCAAGACAATAGATTTCTTTTACCATATTGAAAAGTAGAACCACTTCCTGAAATACCTGTCATTAATTCATTAATTTATTGGAAACATACTTTATATACAAGGGAGTGCAACATATTTTAAGACACGCCAGCGTATAATAGCTCCTGACTTAATTATGGCCTACAAATGTCAAGGTGTTCTGTGATTAAATACCTAAAGAGTAAGCATGCTGAATGCTGAGTTTAGCAGAGAAAAGGATCCCTAGGGGCTACACTTGGTGGTCTTGGGACAGTCAGTGGAGGAAACAGGCATGAAGGATGCTCTGGGTAAAGTGAAAGTGAAAGTTGCCCAGTCGTGTCCGACTCTTTGTGACCCCATGGACTTCTCCATGGAATTCTCCAGGCCAGAATACTGGAGTGGGTAGCCGTTACCTTCTCCAGGGGATTTTCGCAACCCAGGGATCAAACCCAGGTCTCCTGCGTTGCAGGCGGATTCCTTACTAGCTGAGCCATCCGGGAAGCCCAAAAGACATGGGTTAAAACCTCAATTAACCGACTCGCTTTCAGCAATTTTTTTTTTTTTCTGCTAGCCTTAGAGCATTACTTGCTGCTAAGTCGCTTCAGTCGTGTCCGACTCTGGGCGACCCCAGAGACGGCAGCCCACCAGGCTCCCTGTCCCTGGGATTCTCCAGGCAAGAACACTGGAGTGGGTTGCCGTTTCCTTCTCCAATGCATGAAAGAGAGAAGTGAAAGTGAAATTGCTTCAGTCGTGCCCGACTCTTCGTGACCCCATAGACTGCAGCCTACCAGGCTCCTCCGCCCATGGGATTTTCCAGGCAAGAGTACTGGAGTGGGGTGCCATTGCCTTCTCCAAGAGCATTACTTACCCTCGGTTAAAACGGGCTCTGTAGCTGAGGATGAGTCAGAGTACCCTCATAAAACGGGCAGCTACCCTTCCTTGAATTCTTCCTTCTTTTCCTCAGTAATAGAAAAAAAGTCTGATCTGACATACTGCAATCTCTGCAGATCACTTGATATTCCTGTGGAAAGGTTTCCACAATATTGCAACAGTGCTTCTCACACTTTAATGTACACATACATGAATCACCTGGAGATCTCGTTAAAGTGCAGAATCAGATTTGAGGCAGTAGGTCTGGGTAGGGGTCCAACGTTCTGCATTTCCCATAAACCCTCAGTGATGCAGATTCTGCTGGCAGCCGGGCGGCCCTTTGGGTAGCAAAGTACTGGAGCATCTTTCGTTGCGGTTAGCAGGGGATGATAGAAAGGCATCATTTTTGACCTCAAGAATTTGGCCTCATGGCACACTACAGATCATGAAAGGTGGATGTGGAAAGAGAAATGAGGCTCCTGGAGAGTGAGAAAGGAGACCTAGCAGGGCTGCAGGGGGAGGGGACGGACAACAGAAGAAGGCAGCGGACGAGAAGGCTGGCCGGCCCGCTGGGCATTAGGGCGAGTACACGGCGACGAGAGCAGCCAAATAGAAGCGTGCCCGGGCTGGGTTCCGAGGGCCAGAGATTATTTTAAAACAACGAACTTCAAGGGATTGCAGAACAGTGAATACAAAATGTTACTATTGACTGTTTTGTTTTGTTTTTGCCTTTTCACATATTTGAAGGCAAATTTTATCATATGGTCTTTCTTTTTTTTGCTCAATACTATGGGTTTGAGAGGCTAAAACATAAATGTGAGCTGTGATAACAAGACAGTCATCCAAAGCAACAGTCAGAAGATGCCTCCGCTGCTGACTATACAGAAATGCAATTATGGGACTCAGAGCTATGCCCCTGCCGAAAAGAGTATCTGAAAACTGCCTGGATGAAGCAAATTCTGTCCTTTCTGAGAATGTTTGGAGAAATTTTTGAAAGGCAAGACAAGACCAGTTATATTCAGACAAGTTTCCACTCGTTTCCCGCAAAAGACAGATGCTCCTTCAGGGTTCTCTTTTCCTAGACGTAGAGAAGCATTTCCTAACTCTCTACCTTAGGAAAACTATTCACAGACCTTCTCACCAACTCAGAGGAAGGGGAGGATGCCAACACTGTAATTAACCAGAGGGAAATGGTGTTCCCACCCAAACCCAGGCCGCCTTTCTTCGGCCAGGAGGAGAAAGCAGGAGTTGCAGGAAACATGCTCTTCGGTGAGGATGTCTGCACAGGCTGCGCTAGGAGATTTCCAAAATAACCGTGGCTTGTTTCTTTTTTTAATAGCATCCATTCCCAACAAACTCCAGCTGGATGTCTGTGGCATTCGTCTGTTCCAATCTGGGATGACTTTCAATAGCTTTCTACTTTGATTAGTTAATGATTACGTTTTCTAAGTCAACATCGATGATTTCCTTTACTAACACCCAGCTTTTTCAGGACAGAAAAAGCTGCAAATCTTATCCAGTTCAATTCATGTCACTATACATAGAAGAAAAATGAGACCCAGGGAGCCCAAAGAAGGCAACCAGGCTCCGAGACACCTTGACAGCCAGTATGATGGGGTTTAATCTTCATCAGCGGTCTCCTAGGCAGAGACTTAATCTCAAAACCATGGGTCAAAGCAGGCTTAGATCATTCAAGATCAAGGTTCTGTGATAATTACATATTTACAACTTCTTTTTCTACTTGGCATGGGGCCTCTAAACTAGCAAAATGATGACGACGTTAGGGAAAAAAAGTTTTAGTCTGTAATTTAACAATGCAGACTTCAGAGTATTCATATGGGACTGGGGGTGGGGAACGTTTACAATTTATTTTCTAAGTCAACAAGCAAACCCTACCATTAGGCACAGAGTCAGGTCTTCTGGATGCTGAAATTTATCAATTTTAAGGACACTCTTTAAGAAAAACTATATAAAATTAAGAACAGAAATTTAGGTATGAAAGTGAGTATTTAGAATTTAGAGTGGCATCTTACAAATTCCAAATTTTAAGAAGCTGCAGATACCACAAATATAAAACTTACGAGAAAACAAATGAACTGCTTGATACACCTCTCAGATACATGCTACTACAGCTTTTGGTTGCATTGTCTTTAATCATCTCTTCCGATGGTATTTCGCAATATCTCTTTAGAGAAAATTTAAAATAACTCGATACTTCCTCTAGAATTGACAACCACAATTTGTAACTTATTCTTCTTTTCCCCTTCTTTCTGGATGCACTGTGTGGCATGCGGGATCTTAGTTCCCCGACCGGACTGAACCTGCGTCCCCTGCAGCAGAAGTATGGAGTCTTAACCACTGAACTATCGGGGAAGTCCCTAGAATGTTTTAATTTATTCTTGAATAACTTGGAAGCATTTTTTTGGCTTCATAATTAACTCATGTAATTAGTATCATATGAATGTTTTGAGATGCCTCTAAATTTGGGAAAGCCTCTCTATCAAGTTTCTTCCACAGATGAGCTGTAATTTTCAGAGCATTGCAAGATGTCTTAAATATTCTTTACCGTGATGACGCTTGTTAACTGTATTGCCAGTGTCCCTCCTAGAGCAAGAAGGCAGGCCTGTACCAGGGAGAAGCCTTGAGGCTAAGTTCTATCCACATCACGGTAAAACCACGTTGGCATATCATATATATCCCCCACCTACTTATACATCCTTGAATTCATCCTTGAATTTCCCCGGTCCTTCCAAATAAAGTGTCTGTTTGCTCAGAATACCTAAACTCCTTGATGGCCATGATTCAGCCAGGGCTATTTCATCTGCTGTGCATATTTCATTTTCCCATCAAGGTCACAAGATAGGCCTAATGTCCGACTACTTGGTGTATGGATTAAACATTCTTTTATTTAAAGAAATTAAATGGGATAACATATGAAGAAGGCCAAGCATTAGACAAACGTTGGCTATCACCATTATTTCTCTGAACTCCCAGAGTCTCCCGGCACCCAGGCTATACAGGAGAAGTGGTCTGTATCAACTGAGGTGGCCTGTTCAGTACAGCATAACACTTAGGGTCTAGGTACCCAAACCAGACCATCTTGGGTTCAACCCCAGTCTAACCATTTGCTAACTGAGTGGCCTTAGTTAATTTCCCTGATCTCTAGAAGACTTACTACGAGCATTATAAAGTTTGCCTGCCTGGAGGTTAAATAGTACACATTAAGTACTCAGTGTGGTCCAATGAGTATAACTAAAATCATAATATTATCAGGAACCCTGTCCATAAAATCTCTCGCATGAAGCTTCCTCAAGACGAAACACCACTGCGGGGGCTTGAGCCACTGTCCCCTCTTCAGCAGAGTTGTGCAGAGTTCAGGACAACCACCAGTCATCCCCAGAGCAGCGAGTGAACTTCCGCCACAGTTAATGAATCCTCCACCACAATTTACAGCTTGAACAGAGAAAGCAGAAAATGTTGGTATTACACACCTGACTCCCTATTTTCCTTCAAAGATACTCATGTTGATCCTGCGAAGCCACCAGTTCCCCAAAATGCACAGTTTTGACAAAAATACCTTGTACAGTATCCTAAGGGCTTTTTATTTCTTTATACTGTACTGATATTCCTGTTTCCTTAAAAAGGCTTGAGAAGGCCACAGATCACTCAAATAAAATATTTACAATAAGAGAAGAAAACATCCAGATAAGCTGCACCGGGCCTCATGTTCCCAAGACCAAGAGGAAACGCAAGCAAGACACTGGGAAATCTTAAAGAAGCTGTGCAAGTGAAATCCTGGCTAGAACAAGTCAAATGAATAAAGCTTAAGTTTCCTGCAGGAGGAGACAAGCCATGAAAAACTGAATTTCCTCAAGGAGATACAATACTATGATTACAGCCAGACTCTTAGCCTTTTCATTAATGAGCAATCTCTTTACTCCAGGGAAAATATGATACAATCCACAACAGCTAATTCTGTACCTAACACCTCAGCAAAGGCATGTGGTTTGTATAGATCCAGCCCCGGCACTGGAACACCCAGGGCAGCGGCATGCAAAGGGTGGCCCACAGATCACAGTTCAGAATACTGAAAGTTACAGATCACACTGCTAACCAACAGTTCAGCACAACAGGTTTGATTCTTCTGCCTCAACTGACAAATGCACCTTGATAACGTCTTAAAAAGACCAAGTTCAACTCTCAAACTCTTGACCTGCTCAGAATCCAGCCCAGGAAATGGGGAAACACCGTCCCAGACCCGGACAGCAATCTACCTTCCTCTTTCCACTGGCTGCTCCATCCGGCACCAAGAGAGACCTTGTGACATGTAAAGTCCCCAGTTTTAACATTCACACCCCCTACATCCCATATACACACAGCTGTGCCTTCACCACCGCTCAGGGCCACAGAACAGTGGCCACAAAGGCCCACGGGAAGATGGGCCAAAGGTCCACACGAGCTGTACAAGCTGGTCCGGAGCTGTCTGAGCCGCATATTCTGGGTTGCCAGGCACCTGAAACTGATCTACAAAGGGGAGACTTTGAGGACTTTTGTCTGGTAGTCCAGTGGTTAAGAATCCAACTTGCAATGCAGGGGATGTGGGTTCGATCCCTGATCAGGGAACTAAGATCCCACATGACATGGAGCAACAAAGCCCACATGCCATAACTACTGAGCCCATGGGCCACAGTTAGGGAGGCTGTGTGCTGTGAGGGAAAATCCCACGTGATGCCACGAGGATCCTGCGTGCAGCAACTAAGACTCGAGGCAGCCAACTAAATAAATGAATATTTAAAAAAAATAAAAACGGAAGACTTTGGACTCACAGGCCCAGGGGTTTCCTCATCCCATGGACAGGGGCCTGACCAGAAAAGAATAAAAGCAGTGCCCTTTAAATCCCAGGGTAGAGGTTCCTGTTGCTTGTATACTAGGCTTATATTTTAACTAAGCAGAAAAACTTGGTGAGGGGCAAATATCTTATCGGAAAAGAGAAAAAATAAATTTTAAAAAGAGCTGCATAAGATAAAGGGCAGGCAACCTTCCCCAGATAAAATCTCACCATCCCACACACTTGTCCCAAGATAAGTCCATTCTAATGATTTATAGCTTCAGCCCCGAGAACAGACCTAGGAACCCTGAGGAGGCTAAGCAGGAAATCCTAAGTTGACCACAGGCAAGGAGGCAGTCGAGTGAAAGACTGAAAATGCTGATTACAGCAAGTAAAAGAGAGATCCTTTGGGGAGGCAAAGAATATTAACCATTTACAAGTTTTTCAGTGAGTGAGACACCAAAAATCAAGTCATCCCCCTTTGTGATCCTGGATAAATCCTTCTACTCCCGCCTACTCCAGCAGCTGTTGGAGGTCTGTACACAGATGCTGGTCCTACATGCCTGGAATCTAGGATTGGCAGAGCACATCTTGAGAGACAGTAGGCCCAAGTCCAGCTGCTGTCAGTGGTCAAGGGACGGGTCACCCCAGGGAGTCCCACCACTCAGACGCTATTACTAGGAACGGCCAAGTTTTCCAGACTCTCCCTATCTTGATTTTCTGTAGTACGGTGACAATCAGGTGACAATCAGGAAGGAGGCAGATCACAGGAGCAAAGCAAGTCATGATCTCTGCGGCACTGAATGGATCAGTCCAGTCCAGCTCAGTCTCTCATTCATTTGCAACTCTTTGCAACCCCAAGAACCGCAGCACCCCAGGCCTCCCTGTCCATCACCAACACCCGGAGTCCACCCAAACCCATGTCCATCGAGTCGGTGATGTCATCCAACCATCTTATCCTCTGTCATCCCCTTCTCCTCCTGCCTTCAATCTTTCCCAGCATCAGGGTCTTTTCAAATGAGTCAGCTCTTCACACCAGGTGGCCAAAGTATTGGAGTTTCAGCTTCAGCATCAGTCCTTCCAATGAACACCCAGGACTGATCTCCTTTAGGATGGACTGGTTGGATCTCCTTGCAGTCCAAGGGACTCTCAAGAGTCTTCTCCAACACCACAGTTAAAAAGCATCAGTTCTTCAGTGCTCAGCTTTCTTCACAGTCCAACTCTCACATGCATACATGACTACTGGGAAAACCATAGCCTTGACTAGACAGACCTTTGTTGACAAAGTAATGTCTCTGCTTTTGAATATGCTGTCTAGGTTGGTCATAACTTTCCTTCCAAGGAGTAAGCGTCTTTTAATTTCATGGCTGCAATCACCATCTTCAGTGATTTTGGAGCCCCCCCCAAATAAAGTCAGCCACCTTCCCCATTTACAAAATAAAGATAATGAAACTTATCCTCTCCATTTTTTCTGAGGATTAAATTAGATAGTAATGTCAGGCCACTCACTTGTCCTTGAGATGAACCAGTGTGCTTGCTTGGCTTCCCAAACCCCATAACATGCCAGGCAAGAAGGACCATCATCGTTATCCCTCCTTGGTCAGAAGCCACAAGTGCACAGAGAGCAAAATATTACAAGGGAAAGAAGGAGTGTGAGACACACGGTAAGCATTCCTGCTGCTAATGCCTATCTGTTAAATCACTTCCACTGAAAATCATGAGTTATTCTGGAACGCAGTACCCAAGGCCCCAAAGGGCAGGAGCCAATAAGGTGACAGTTATGTTTTTCTGTGGAAATTGGCTAAATAATGCCATGCTGCAGCCAGGAAGGACATTTCCTCCACACCCTATTTTAAACTGTTTTGGTGGTTTGCATCAGACCTAAATAATAGCGACACTGCTCTTCTGCAGACAGCAGCTGCCCCAGGGCCACACTTCCCTTAGACAGACTCTGCTTCACTGCTTAAAAACCCAAACAGAGGACCCTGATGAAAAAAGAAACTTCAAAGCTAAATTTAGATTTCTGCACCTCATTTTTAATGAAAGTCTCCTTTCAACAATTTTCTAGAAAAAAAAAAAAAAGGAGGGGGGCATGGATTTGTATTTCCAGTATTCACTGGAAACTATCTTTGGGAGAAAGTTTGAAAAAGTTTTGCAATGGCTTTGAATGCCCTACACAAATTCAACTGAACAGCTAAAGAGGCTGGATGAAAACTCGCAGCTTTCCTCCATGTTTGTCAGAAGTTAAAAGCAGCTTTTCCAATAGATCATCAGAATAAAAGGACCAATGACACAGTATAAAACAGCAAAATTGCCTGTTGAGATCAGAGCCAAACTATTCTCACTAAAAGTAAAGATTTGGCCATTCAGACCAAACACCCAATAAGCAGTGACTGCCTGGGTGTGAACATGCTGGCCTGGGCTGCCCTGCCTCCCGGAGGATGAAGTGGAGGCTCAGAGCAGCGTCTTAGGGGCTAAGTAGTGCACCAGGTGCTGCGGGAGACCTGCAGACAGGAAAACAAGGAAGACAAATCCACTGCCTTTGAGAGAGTCCCATAGAGAATCCTGCCTTACTACGGTTACCAGCGAGGCCTGCCCCCTGGAGGGAAGACTTCGCTCCACCCAGGGCACTTTCTGAAAGCAGGTTTGCTTAAGATGACCCTTGAGGTAAGTCTTGAAAGATGACTGTAAATTATCCAAGGCAGCAGGAGTTCCAGGGAGCAGCTTGAACAAAAGTGGGGTGACCCAGCTGAGGGCCTGGAACAAGGCAGGCATAGAAAAGCAAGGATCAGTGAAAAACCTACATTCAGAGGGACAGTGGAGGGAATGGAAGGAAACACTCAGCGCTCAACAAAGTGGGCTTCTGACAAAGGGGTCTAGGGTCCCTAATGCTTCCCAGCACCCAGCGTTAAAATATGTATCCTTCTCTGGGTCTCAACACACTCCTATATCTTAGACTCAACAGAGGCAAAGACCAGGCCTGTCTTATTCACTCAAGATGCTGTTTCCAGATCTGAGCCACCTGCCTGGCACCAAGTGACATTATAAGTACTGTTAAGAAGGAAGAAAGGGTAATGAACGTTTTCTGCAACAGCACCAATGATGTGTCATTCTTAATTGGAAAAATAGGGTTTAAAATTTTTTTTAAATTGTGTTGATAGTGGAAATGGAGACCATGTAGCAGGCATGCTGGTTCTACAGACAGCAGTGTTTCAAGGTGGGGTGCTCCCCTGAAAAAAAGACCAGGAATCCAAAACGTGATAAGTATCTGATAAAAACCGCAACTGCTTAAAAATAAGATGTCATTAATGCAAGTGGCCTAGAGGTAAGAAATGTGCTTTCTGGGAACAAAAGCAAATAGATCAAATTCTAGGCCTAGTGGTTTCCAGAACCCTGACAAAATCAGCAGTGATTTGGGAAAAGAAATTTATCTGTACTGACATTTTCATCAACACTGAGTCCTCAACAAGGATATCCTGTTAGGTATTTGAAAAGTAAAAGTTTTATTTTTCAGATCTGAAGAGTTTTCAGACATTTAAAGTTCTCTCCCAAAGAGCAATTACTTAATTTGAGGCATTTCGGATAAGTGAGTCTACTAAGTCAAAAAAAAAAACCCAACTCAGATACCTTTAAGTATATAGCTTAGTGAAGTCTGTCCATGCACTGAAATCCTTGGCTCACCTGTCAATATCCTAAACATAAGATGGAATTTTTTTTAAGTAACCCAAAAGAAGGCTATAAAAAAAAATCTTATTTCTTCCCTTACTATGCATTAAGATATTTTGAAAAACGTCATGGCAGGTTACTAATTATGTTAGGAAAATCCTGAAACCACTGACTTCCATGGAAAATTAAATACAAGTGGAATTAGGTTTCCTATCTTGATTACAGCTACCTTTGACCTTTAACTATCTTCAAAAATGTAACTTCAAATGAATACCAATTACAAGGGTTAAACCATTTTGTGGCTTTAATTCCATAAAAATATGAAATCTGTGGGTTTTGTAATGCTGTTTAGAGGCCCAAATAAAAAGCAAGTTGGCTTTTAAGCTAATTGTTTAAAAGTGTGTATATAGATGAACTGAGACTGACTCATGAA